>JAUIMM010000197.1:1355000-1422500 GCA_031769625.1 Taudactylus pleione
AAATAAAACGGTTTGAGGCGATTGCTTATTCATTTGTGTTACCCTTCAAATATAGGCCAGGGTCATCTTGCTAGTTGTGGCCAATGGGCGTAGAGAGCATAAACTGTATGTATTGAATGATACATTCTAAATTCCATTATCCTCCCATTGTCTAGAACTTCAAAAATGGTTCGAAAATGATTGAGGACAAAAACTCCACTTGGACTATGACAGGGGTTTTCCATTACATTTTATGTCAACGTCAACTTTGATAAACCCTCATATATAATGCTTACTAGCATTTAAGAGCTTTTTTCAAGTGCTCAAAAAAGTTTTTAAAAAATATGCTGATGTGTTCTTTATGCTGGGGTGAGGATATTTTAAATAAAAATGCATACACATGCTTACACAAATTTTAATTATAACTACCATATTTTAGGTCAGTGGCATTGCAGATGTGTTCAAGGCAGAGCCAGGTTAACATCATGGTGGGGGGCGGTGTGGCATATGCGAACCTGGGTCTCTGTGGCATATATGAACTAGGGGGCACTGGGGGTACTAACATATTTGTGATGCTGGGAGTATTTACATTATATACTCTGTAGCAACATCGCAAGGCTATCTAAACAGGGCAATAACTAGGGCTGCGCCACCCCACGACCCCTGTTTCTGGCTGCAGGGTGCTTGAAACGGTACCCTGCAGCCAGTATCGCTTCGGCAGTGCTGCCTCCAATGGACGCTGCATGCAAGCACCCTGCTATAAATTACAGCTGCCCAGAGCGTCTTGAAGACCCTCCGGGCACTGCTGCAGTTCCGGGTGCCGGCGGCCCTGCCCCCTTATGCCCGACATCAGGACATCATTCGTAAAGGGGGTGGGGCCAGCACAGGGAACTCAGAGTTTTTAATACTGTTCTGTATCTAAGTGACAATTTTATTGGCAGGGTGCCCCCACTAGTTTCTTGGCCCGGAGCCCCCACAAACTTTAGGGCCCTGGTGCTAGGCACCACTAAAATTGACGGTGGTTGATGGGGGAAAGCGTCTGCCACGTCATAGATCTGTGGTGTCTATGTGGAACTCCAATGAGCTACTTTGGGCCCCAAAAAATGTGATGTGCCCAGGGACTTACAGTATATATATGTATATATATATATATATATATATATATATATATATGGCCTTGGTGTCATTACTGTATATCTAATTGTTGACATATGTTAGTTTCCATATGTGATGATCGCCTATATTTTACGGTCTGTGCGGCATCCAGATCTTGGTTCTTTAGGTACAAGCAGTGCAAACATTAAATAACTAAGGTGAAAAGCAGTTTGTCATTTCAAAAGCACTCATGCAGACCTTATGGATCGTCATGTATAAACTGGCAGGATTATCATGAATGCACAGCTGCAAATACTGTATTATACACATTTTCCTTTTTTTACGAGATCAAAACGTATTCAACAACTAGGAAACAAACAAGTAATAAATATATATCACCCTGCCATTGAACACCTGAATATAGATACATCTGCAGAGTTATGCAAAACAGAACAGTAACCAAAAAAATCCCTTTAATGATATAGATCAGAACCAACCCTATGCGAAGAGCCTCATGTACATAAGACAACACAGGCAGCTTCTGTCTGGTGCATTTACATTAAAAGTCCCTCTAGATATTAATATGTGGTCTTCATTTGCGAGCTTGCTAAATCAGGGACTTATAACAAAACCTTTGTAAACAAAAGATTAAACTGAATCGAGCGTTAGAAAATGAAAGGAAAACAAGAGTCACTATAATCACAGATCAGAGTGGAGCTGGTTAGATGGAAATCACTACAGGCTACTGGACTGGAAAATGTTTAATTGAACTATTTCATTATGCAGGAAGTTTACGTTCCCCTAGCAGAATCGAAAAACTTGTATTAACCCAACCTCCCCCCCCTTTTCTTTAAGAAGTGTAATCTTTGCTTTATTCTTCTACTTACAGAAAGTCTTTCTTATTGTAGTGATTGGACTTTGTTGTAAGGATAATTCCAAAATGAAGTGTATCCACAAACTTACCCTTTGCTGTATTAAACTATGCTGACTTTTGGTACCATTGTATATTAGTGTGTAGCAGTAGTTCTAAGGGGCGTGACTAATGTAAAAATCGTGCAGAAACACACTTATTCAGTGTAAACTGCGGAATCAATGGGTTCTTTCCCTGCGCGTGAGCCCAATTTGATTTTTTTTACGTGGACTTTACCTCGCAGCTCATCCGACTGCAGGAACTTGTGCGCAGGGTAATCCCCGGTAATTGATCAGCTCCGGTGCGTCAATTATTCACGAGGTAAACGCCACAGCTAATTGAATACCCTCCTCAGTGTTACTTTTACCAACTATACAAAACATATTTACCCACAGCCTATGTACAACGGAGGAAGCCATTTTCAAAACAACCTTCAGCAAATCATTTCACTTTTAAGCAAATCACTGAGGCATACAGTGCCTCCTGCCTCAATGATGTCTCTAGCTTCAAGTAAATTGAAAGGCGGCTGCATTTTCAGGAGTCCTAATTCAATAAGTGGCTTCCACCAATGAGCTTAGATGGTAGATACACTTTATTAGGCCACATTTAATTTTTTTAAACTATCAAAAGCAAACCAACCAACAAAGATCCACAAAGTCTCAACTAAGTACTGGACGGATTCTGACAGGATCGTTAAAAGTCTTCCAAACAACTGGATCTTTAGTAATCAAATTGTGGGACCAGAATGTATGTTTCTCCGTCTTGTCTGGCTTTATAGAAAAAGAGCAACAAAATAAATATATATGCATTTCTTACCTTTGGTAACCTCTCAGGGTCCCCCGGATGCCTTGGAATAACTTTTTGTAATCTCTGAAATCCATAGTCTATGGTTGGTTCATTCAGGGCTGGAAAAATAGAGATTTCCCTGATTAGAATTATATAGAATATGTGTATATATAAAAGTAATTATGTCATTATATTGGCATGTAGTGACACTTAGCATGACGTCTGACCCATCCCACCAGTGTCAGTGATGTTACTTCCACTGAGTTCTGGCATAACGCACGTCTACAGTCTCTAAGCACTTTTCTTATTCCCTATACTTACTCATCACTCACCACCTCATGATAAAAACACAGACACTCCTAATGACAACATTACAATATTATCCACTTCCAAAAATGTATAACAGTACAGAAGGAAGAAGAAAGGGATGCACAGGCCACATACAGAAAAGAATGAGGATGTCCCAAAGAGTACAATAGTATAGCTGAAATTATAAAAGGTAATACTAAGTACTGTATACTCTATATAATAAAATCAAATGCTGATAAGAGAAATCAACAGATGAGGGGGAAGAGAGAGATGGAGAAAGAGGGGAGGAGAGAGGAGGAGGAGAAAAAGTGTGTGTTCGAGGGGGGGGGAGGCTGAAGAAAGAGAGGTGAAAATAAAGTGACAGGAGGAAAGAGAGCGTGAGATAAAGACCCAGGCATCACCAGGGACATCTTGTATAAACTAGCAAATAGCAATATAAATCTTTGAGTTAATCCAGGGCTGTAACATAGGGTTTGTGTGAGCGGTACATCCTCCCAGGGTGCACGGTGGTGCTGCCCTAGTGGCACCTGTATTTGGCTTGCAGGGTGCCTGGAATAATGCCCTGCAGCCTTTAGAGCCTACCAGCGCTCAGCTTCCCGTCTCCTCTTCGTGACACATGATGGCACTGGGCTAACGGTATGGTCTTAGTTTTATGGATTTGGTTATACCATGTATACAGGTCCACTGTATATCTACAAGAGACAAATTATATACCATGTGTACAGGCCTACCAGAGAGCAGTTAGGTCCAGTTTGTAACATTCTCCCGCTTCACTCACTTAGTTATCCTGATATACATTATCTAAGCTATAGGTCTGCTCTATTAGCTAATAATACTTGGAGTTCTATGCAGAATTTTGACTCACGCCCTCTTTAAAGCTGTGCATAAATATATTTATAAAATACACAAAATCATTTTGGGGGTCATGTCTTTTGAAGGGGGAAGAGCAAGGAACGACAGGCAAGTATTATTTGTAGGCTTAAAGGTGTTGGCTCAAACAGGATTATGATGAAACCTGGCAGGCCATATTACGTCCTTACTGGTTTACAATTTGTCGCTGTATAGGTGAAATGTTACCAAATAAAGCAATGGAAGAAAAACTACAGATGTTACCTCATATCCCTAGAGTCTTTTGGTGTAAAATGCTTGGCGCGACTTAGGCGTTCCGCCATGGGCAGCGATGTGTACTTATTCATAAATATTGTGTCTGTCACATCGTAGCGACATATAAAGCCGCTCACAGTGTTCCAGGGGCTCCAGGTTACTACTTTTCACAACGGCGTTGGTTTCAAATATGTACTATAAAGTCGTTGATTAAGCACAATGGAGTGTGGCAGGAGTAATGTCTGTGGCCGCTGGAACCCTTTTTACCCCGATTTGCGACTTAGTGGTCTATTTACTAAGCAGTGTTAGGAGACAGAGTGAAAAGTGATAAGGTGCCAGGCAATCAGCTCCCAACTGTCATCTCACAGGCTGTGTTTGATAAATGACAGTTGGGAGCTGACTGGCTGGCACCTCATCACTTCCTTATCACTTTTCACTCTGTCTCCTAACACTGCTTAGTAACTAGACCCCTTAGTCGCACACTGAAGTACAAGTAGTGCAAGCCCTAGTGGCAGGGGCATTTTTTGAGAGGAGGAGGATCGTGTGCAGACTCAGTGCGTGGGTCTCCAGGAAAATGGCACCCGCACCGATTTCCCAGGGACAGCAGCACTGCGCATGCGCGAGTCACCGGAAAAATGGCCGCCACCATTTGGCTTGGCGCTGCAGAACAGCACTTCGGACAGGTGAGTATAAGACTAATGGGTGCAGAGTGTGCAGTGTGGGCCCCCCTGGACCCAGGGGCCCGTGTACCCCGCACACCCTGCACCCGTTATAGATATGCCCCTGCCCAGTGGACACTGTACCCTTGCAATGTGGTTTTGCTGCTTTAGCGATGCTAATAAGATGCAAATTTTAAGTAAAAGAACACTTGGCGTGCCTAAGTCGCAAAGTAATTGGCACAATTGGGTCATAGTTGTATGAAGACACATCTGTATCTACACAACAAAACAGACATTAAGATGAAGAGAAGATTATCAGGCTACTGTATACTCAATATTGCGTATAGCCATGATAGGATGACTATATCAAGCAGCATTTTCCATACTAGCAGCAAATTTATGGATAACCTGTAATTGTGACATATGCCCGGCTATTGCCCGTTTCAGATTTATCCCTGTGGTCCTTTTTTGTCTAGCATATTGCCTGAGCACAGACCAGGCAGGAGGTGCACTTAATCTTGCAAAGCTTTAATAATCTGTGAATGGCTGACTACAAACTGATGTAAGGCACTATCATTCTACTGCTGCAATCCACTAGCCTTGTGAAATTGCAGGCCACAAATAGTAATTAATCTTCTCTCCCCCCCACCCCCTCAAATTGTAATTTTGACTATGAACTGTTCTCGGTCGTAAATCAGCAATACATGCTGCTGTGTACAGTGCATGAATCATGATCCTGAGTATGTTAGACTGCACACATTGTGTTTAACAAGCTATATAAGAAGTCATGGGCCTTTATTATAGCACTGCCAGACCCAAACACAAACCAAGCCTGAAGGCTAGAGCGCTAAAGTTAAGATGAAAATACTTATTAGTGTATATTACTCTGTAATGCTGATATCATTTTTATACGAGGAACTCTTTTGTTGAGAAGTGAAGCATTAATCAAAGCTTTTTTCTTTGGGCTGACAAAAGAAAACATCTCAATTTACTCATGGCTGAAAAGGAAACTAAAGCCAGTCACAAATATTTTGATGCCATCGTTCAGGCCAGATCATGTGATGGTCAATCAGTACCATTGGCCATCCATTAGGACACCTAGGCTTCTGCCTAGGGCCCAGCAGGCACTGAGGGGCCCCGATTTCCCTAAACCATTTTTTATGTCGTTTACTTTTTGACAAATGAAGGTGGGAAACGGGGCCCAGCCAGTAAGCTGAATAGGACGCGATGGCGTCTTTGCCCGGCTTTGCTGTCAGTCAATATCCAAAAACAAAATGTTGCCATAAGTATTTTTGGGTGTCTGGGTCATAGAAAACCGCTCTGGCATCTGTAGAAGCCCAATCAGCTATCACGTCAGATTGGCCGATGAAATCACCTTTGTTGTTGAAAGCCTTGTGGTACAGTTGGTTTGTCAACAGGTAATTTGAAAGAAAAATACTGTCAGAACCCTTGCACCTTTTGATTTCAAATGATCCAGTGTTGTAGAATTCCGCGTAGGATGAAATATTTAAACTAAAACATATGGAAAATAATTAGTTATGATTACTAACAAGTGCTGGAGTTATTTGTCTAAACATCGAACGCTCTCCTCTAGCAAAGAGTGGCTTTTGTATGCACTCGATAACATGACAGAAAGTTGAAGACTGCAATTTGATTTGACATTCCATCATGTATTCCGGAGACAAAGGTCCACATAGGAATGTGAAGTAAGACATTTTCTTGTTAATAAAGAATTGATCCAATGTATTGATTTTACATGACACGGCTTTTGCAACGATCTTGGCCTTTTTTTTCTTCTCTCTCTCTCTCTCTCTCTCTCTCTCTCTCTCTCTATTTCTTTCTCTCTCTCTCTCTCTCTCTCTAAGGGGCAACTAAAGAAACTGGTTCCTGTTTATGTGCGCTGAAAAGGTACTGTACCAAGTAGCAACCAATCAGATGTCTCCTTTCATATTCCAAAAGTTAGACTCTGATTGGTTTCTGCAGTTTATAGCTCCTTATTTCATTTTAGGCTGTCTGTGTCCCCCTGTGAGGTCCAAAAGGGAAAGGAAAAAAAGTGAGAAACATTGCTATGGTTTAGTAAGAGTTTTCTCCTGTAACCACCTACAGTAATTACTGTGACTGTTTGACTTAATGAAGTCAGTACGATGAAAGGTGGTGAAGGAAAAGATAGATGGCTTCACGTTATTGATTTCATGCAAATGTTTGTGACAGGTGATAGAAGCTTTAATGCAAGCTTTATGACTAGTAATAACTATAAGCTTTTATCTCAGAACAGACATTTCCATACATTTGAGATGGCAGTTATAGGGTCTTCCCTTTGTAAATGTAATTGAGAGTGTCACTGGAGCCTGTCTCCAGACTCCGAACGTGTTGCTTCACACAATAACAGCGTGCATGATTCTATATTGCATTGTTACTGTGATGGGATGTAAAATAATTGATGAGGGTGTTGAATGGAAGGTGCAGTGATTGCGCCTACATATTGAAGGTAGCCATTTTGAATTCATGAGATCTCCTCCAATTCAGTAAGGCCCGGTGACATCACTGAGACTTGTTCCTAGGAAATGGTCTGTGTCCCCTGTGTGTAGGTGTTAGTGGACTGTAACTAATATGGGATTTGATATTGCTCCACTCACACCCTTAGGGGTACCCAGCAATTGTGCCGTCTGGGGCTGTCACTAGAATGGCGCCCTTCACATTAATAGACAAGTTGCAAAGCAAATATCACCAACTGTCATAACTCGCTGCATGAAACAAATATCTCATCATAGGCAAGACCTTGGTATACCAACTCTGCATTCACTGTAAAGTCTAGCATAATGCTTACATTGGGCACAAGGGGTATTTTGGCAATGCTGAATAAAATCAAACTAAATGCAAGGCCCATGGAAAGGCATGCCAATGAACTTGGAAAGCCTAAGGGGTCTATTTACTAAGCAGTGTTAGGAGACAGAGTGAAAACTGATAAGAAAGTGATAAGGTGCCAGCCAATCAGCTCCCAGCTGTCATTTTTCAAACACAGCCTGTGAGATAGCAGTTGGGAGCTGATTGGCTGGCACCTTATCACAGACTTATCACTTTTCACTCTGTCTCCTAACACTGCTTAGTAAATAGACCCCTTACTATCCTGGGCTGTAACCTATGGAGACCACATTGCTTGGCAAACAAGAAAATAAATAGGTAAATTCCATAATCATCCATCCTTCTGTTTCACAACATGAGGAGGAGGTTTCACTGGCAAAATCTTCAAACGAAGTAGGAAACATAAGACCTTTACCACACATAAATCCTGAGCGTGTCGAGTTTACAAGCCAGGAGCCCAGCAGAGCCAGGGCAAGGCGCTGGCACGTCCCAGTCGCACAGTACTGAGCTAGGCCAATCAATACCACTTTCCTGTTTTAGAACTGGGTAATTATGAGGTGGAGAGATTGCCTGACCTTTCACCTGCACTGCATTACTTTGCTGATATTAAGATAAATTGCCTGATTTTGGGTAAACATATGCTGCAATTCAAACTGTCAGCACTGGTTTGCTCAGGGATAATTTGTATTGATCTCCCAGCTTCTTCCCAATTTTGCTTACTGACCTCGTGGATAATTAGAGAAAGAAGCCTTGGGTAACTTAAGAGTCATGGCTGAAGAAGAATTACATGAAAGAATACAGCATAGTGTGTTTATAATAATATATGTTCGCCGTGCAGTTATTTGTCTATCTCGACACATTACATGGCCTCCTTATAGGAACGCTAAAATTAGACATCAAATACCACCATCTCCTTTCAGAGTGCGCTGTGTAAATATTATCCATGTTACCCTAAAGTTAATTTAACATTTAAATCCGGGGGCGTGATATTTTCTGAGTAGGGCACATTTGTGTATCCTCATCCAATCTTACCGCTTTCACATGTGTAAAAACCTCATGAACAAAAAATATGTGCGCAATTGCGCACTGCCCTGCCTCCTATGTGATTCATTTCAATAGCAGCCTGCTATGTGTTCTGGAAGTGTAAGCACTTAGTTGAGCCAATGTGTAGGTTTTTGGTTGGCTGTAAGAAAAGTATCCATGTACAAATGCTTTTTTTATTGTTTACATATATGTCAAACAGTCGCTTACACAATATATTAATTTACTTAAGCCGAATAGTAATTAATGTCAGGCCTCTGGACGTAGAATTCACTATAAAACAGACTAATCAGTTTTTAAAAACAAAAAAAAATACACATATATACACTGATCAGCCATAACATTAAAACTACCTGCCCAATATTGCGTAGGTTCCCCTCATGCCACCAAAACAGCTGTGACCCGAGGAGTCATGGATTACACAAGGCCACTGACGATGTCCTGTAGTAGCTGGCACCAAGTCTCCATGGCTCGGGTTTATTTTTCCAGCACATCCCACAGATGTTCGATTGGATTAAGATCTGTGGAATTTAGGGGCCAAGTCAACACCTTCAACTCTTTGTCATGTTCCTCAAACCATTCCTGTATCATTTTTGAAGTGTGACCGGGTGCATTATCCTGCTGAAAGAGGCCACTGCCATCAAGGATTACCGTTGCCATGAAGGGGTGTACTTGGTCTGCAACAATGATTAGGTAAGTGGAACGTGTCAAAGTAACACCCACCTGAATGCCAGGACCCAAAGTTTCCCAGCAGAACATTGTCCAGAGCATCACACTGCTTCCGCTGGCTTGCCTTTTCCAATAGTGCATCCTGGTGCAATGTCTTCCACAGGTAAATGATGCACAAGTGCCCGGCTGATGTGATTCATCAGACCAGGCCACCTTCTTCCATTGCTCCATGGGTCCCGTTCTGATGCTCCCGTGTCCATTGTAGACGCTTTTGGTGGAGGACAGGGGTCAGCATTGGCACTCTGACTGGTCTGCGGCTACACAGCAAGCTGCAATGCACTGTTTGTTCTGACACCTTTCTATCACAGCCAGCATTAAGTTTTCAGGAATTTGTGCTATAGCAGCTTTACAGTGGGATAGGAACAGATGGGCTGGCCTTCGCTCCCTATGAACATCAACAAGCCTTGGAAGCCCACAACCCTCTTGCCAGTTCACTGGTTCACTTTTGGTAGTTACTAATCACCGCATACTGGGAACACCCACCACAAGACCAACCGTTTGGAGATGCTCTGCCCCAGTCGTCTAGCCATCACAATATGGCCCTTGTCAAAGTCACTCAGATCCTTACACTTGCTCATTTTTTCCTGCTTCCAACACATCAACTTCAAGAACTGAGTGTTCACTTGCTGCATAGTACATCCCACTCCTTGACAGGTGACATTTTAATGAAATAATCAATGTTATTCACTTCACCTGTCAGTGGTTTTATCATTATAGCATTCCAAATCACAAGACTAACGTCTTGGTTCCAGATACCACAGGACACCTTCAGAGATCATTTGGAGTCCATGGGGTAAATTTACTAAAGTGAGAGTCTTTACAAGTGAGTTTTACAAGAGATGTTGTCCATAGCAACCAATCAGATTCTAACTATTATCTTCTAGAAGGTGTTAGTTAAATGTTAAGTAGAATCTAATTGGTTGCTATGTGCAACATCTCTTCTAAAACTCACTTAAAAAAAACTCTCACTTTAGTAAATTTACCCCCATGACTTGTCGGATCAGAGCTGTTTTGTTGGCAGGAGACGGACCTACACAATATTAGGGAAGTGGTTTTAATGTTATGGCTGATGGGTATATATGTATATATAACACACACACACACACACACACATATATAAATATATATATATATAAAATATAGATCTTGTAGTGTGAGAACAATTATATTGTTCACGATATGACAGGTTTCCAGTTGCTTGTAGTACAATTTATAATGCCAGTCTCCCCTGTGAAATATCACTATATTAACTAAGCCATAAGATATTAACATTCATCGTTTAATGGGAAGCCTTTTATCTGTTTGAAATACATTATTCGTCCTTTTAGAGATAAACTGTATTAATATCCATCTGAGCAGGCTACTGTGGCCTAATGCATAGTCATTTTTGTTGGAGAGCTGCTATTTTAGAATAGGAAAATTACACAGCAATAAAAATGTGAATGGAGAGGGGAGCTGGAATGGTGAGAATCAAATTCCTTGCCAAATGAGGCAAGCAATCAGACAGCCTCTGAAAGAAGCAGATATCCTGTTATCATATGCAGGCCAACATCCAGAGCTGGTCATACAAATAGGGTCTGACATGACCAAATATACTCAATGATTCCTAGAGGATGAAATAGCCTACAGCTCAAGAAGAATACATATTTAAATACTTCTGAGTGCTTTGGAGTTAATCTATGTGCTCTGCATGCATTCGAGTCATAAGAGGAAAAACAAGCTAAATATTTAAGTCACTCTGGTGTACTTGGGGGATTAATCACGGCGCAATTGATAAAATTTTAACGGCGTGTGATGTCAGTTCAGTTTGCGAGAGCTAAAGACAACGTGGCAGGAGAAGCCGGCGTACGGCTATCAGCTTGCAACTTCAGCCAGGGATAAAATATTATTTATCCACCTACCCAGGTATCCATTTGCTATCTATCTCCGATTATTACTGAAAATTTCATCTTCTGAATAATTGGTTTATTACTGCATAATAGCTCAGATAAGATGAGTTTAGGTTAGGAATAAATTAATTAATAAAAATAGGGGGGTTTATAGTTCATTTTAATTCCAGCTTAACACATTGATTTTTAGGGCACCACGTGGCGTAGGTTTCCATTTACTTATGGAAGCTAGTTGGCGGTGGTAACCAGGCCCGGCTCTAGGGGTGTTCGACCAGTGTGGTGGCACAGGGGTGCCAACCGTAGAGGGCGCACCCCTCCCCAGCGTCCCGATTTCATCGTGACAGTACTGTTCCGCTGTTCCACCCATGGGCCGAAGTGGCCCGCGGGTGGTCAAATCGGGAGGTTAGGGACCCCCACCGCCGCAGCTGTGCGGCGGTTCCGGACCCCGGAGACTCGGAATGGATGCTGCGCGCATGCGCGCGACATCCATTCAGTGACGAGAGAGGGCTGGGGGAAGCCCAGCTAGTGAGGCTCCCCCCAACCTGACGTTATTTGGAGGCGGGCATGCCTCATACTAACGTCATGTAGGGGGCGTGGCCTATAGCAATTAGGCCACATCCCCATTTTGGCTGCTCGCGAAGATAGGGTGCACTGGAGAGGGCCGGCACAGGGTGCTCTGACCCCTGGAGCTGGCCCTGGTGGTAACTATCATTATATACAGAATGACGTACTGTCGCCATTTACCATGATGGAGCTAATATGGGAGACTCTGCGTAATCCGCCTCCTAGGCAAGGATTTTTCCTCTTTTACCAAACGTTAATGGATAAAAGGAGGAATCGCTAAGCATACGGCCATAGGGATTTGACACGTCAGGGGATCTGCAGGGCCGTTGAGACAGCCGCTGGGTCTGGGAGGCGTGATCATGCCCCCAATGGGTAAAAAAATATGGAAAATACTATTTGCAGTGCCGGGAGACAGCATTACGCGCTGCAAAGTGGAACATTTGTCCCCCTCTGCAGCTAGCCCGCTCCCCTCCAAGAGCCCTGGGTAATAATTAGTACCAGTACCCCCCACTTAGGGTCCTTGGGAACCGGCGATAATAAACTAACACCATCAAGAGATGGCATTAAACTTCATTGAAAATAAAGCTTCTTGTTGCTTAATGAATTTCTTACAGCAGCTATCTATGGGAATGGCGGTAAGCACTAGCAACTAGAGTAACAACAGAAAAAGCTCTGAAACAGCGGTAATTGAGTAAACATCTGCATTTTGGCTCTTCATCGCCTCTTACATAAACCTCCTAATCACAAGTGTACTATGCATAGTTGGTAAAGCTTCAGTATTCAAACATAGTTAGTGAAGCTCCGGCCCATCTGTTAGACAACTTTAATAATAATAATACATTCATACAATTTTGGAGAAAAAAAAAACGGAATGTTGTAATAATAACAATAGTGGAGGAATTTCTGTTCCGTTTTACGACTATCGGCCTTGTGCGTCTAATTGCTCGCTCTCAAGCCATTGTGCGGTGGTTCCCAGCCTCCCCATTTAGCGGTGTGGTTGGAACTAGAAGGGAAAAATGTGTAATGCAGGAAGCAGGCTTCTTTTAGCACTAACATGCTATTGTTTAACAAGTGCTCGGACAGAAAGAGATATAAGGAATCTGGAGCTGACACACATTTTCCTTCTGACAGAAAAGCCTGACTACAATAATAACAACAGGAAGGCATTCATTTGCTGTATTCCAGCTGCTAGTCGCAACCGTTAAACGAGTTCCAGTTTCATTTCAATAATGATCATCTTCCTGTAACTTCCCAATCATGCATTTGTCATAATGCAGTAATTTTCTGGTTACGAACAGATCCTCCTAATGAGGTAGTTTTTCACATTAGAAGCATAACTACATAATAAGAGCATCTGCAGATCCCTTTTAACGGACAGGAGAGAACGTCAATTAAAAAAAAAAATAAAAAAAAAAAATAAGGGCTGTTAAATAAGACACAACAGGCTTTTCTAACAGCAATGCATCACTTGTACTTGGAGTAGTCTCGGCGCCTGCCACCTGACTGGATAAGCACAGGTCGTAATGTGTAAAAATTAAATAAAGTAAAATTAAATTGCTCAATTCAAAGACATTCCTCTAGAGGGTGTTAGTGATTTCAGTGACAAAGTGCTATTTGCTGACAAGTAGTTTACACATTAACCGGCAAAATCCAGGGGGGACAGATGCCAATAGCAATTATATCACCTTGAGGTTATTAAATGTCCTACTGATAAGTAAGTAGGTGAACTTGACCAGGTGTTAAAGACTGCTGTGTTCAAATGATTGCGTGGTAAAGAATTGTCTCTTCGTCCTACGGATGCTCTGAACCGATATGATTTCAGCCGTGATTTTAAAGAGAATACGTTGCATTAAAACCACTTTTGCTGCTAAAAAAAAAAAAAAGAGAGACAGAGACGGCTCTTGCGAAAATTCAATCTTTAAACTTTTATCATCTCGAGGAAGAAAAAAAAAAATCTGCATGATCACGAAATGCCTTTTTGTCCCCAAACCCACCCCCACTTTAAAAAAAAAAAAAAAAAAGCCAGGAAATAATGCTAAGTCTTTTCACTCTATCATCGACTGTCTCTACCAAGTGCATTTCATCTATAAGAAATTCAGATGCTTGGGAAATTAAAATTTCAAAGATCTGCTGGTGGAAAAAAAAAATCAATTGCGTTTAGATCAATGCTCATAGAAATTTCATGAACTTTGAACCAATGCGGGCATGGTGATGAGAAGTGGTCTGAATCTCGTGTTGCTGATAGTTCCCCGCACAGATGAAATACAGCCTACGGGGCTAGAAAAAGGGGGTATACATTTCACAAAGGCTGCGCTTTAATATTTTGTCAGACGAAAAAAAAAAAAAAAAGACAAAAAAAATGAAATTAATTTTTAGTCTATTTCGGTAACAAGTGCATAGGTTGAGGTTGAAATAAGAAAATCCTTTCAGGTGACGTGTTGTAGCAACGGGCTCTTAATGCTTTCTACATTAACACTGCAAAGAAATGAAATCAGTTCCCTCTGCAGCCGATCGCAGGTGCAAATTAATATTGTAAAATGAGGATCAATAGATGGACAGGGCAAAATCAATAGTGGCTAAATTATTGCAGCATTTTCCTTCTCATTCAAGATGAGTTGTGTTTTCCTCTCAAAGTCAATACTTTGCAGCTTTTCTCATTAATTTCTCAATAAATTTGGCAATGAATTTCAATCACAGGACTCGGCAGGGTAAGCCGAGCATACTGAGGTGCATAGGAAACACAAGAAAGCACGGAGGGACTGAAGGCATCATTCATCTGAAGGCAGCCTTGCTTGTTGGAGCAGGACTAATATCCTTGACTTAGTAAGTCTAAAACCTACAGGCTATTACAACCTATTTAGTGTAAAAATGTAAAAGAGGATTTGATCCTATTGTGTTTCATTTGACAAAGATCTGGCAAAAATTGTACCTTTAAAAAATAAGAAGGCAAGGGGGTTCTCCCGCCAGTTTTCACCGTCCACATCACTCTCCCATTAGCGTTCAGCCACTTTGCGATAAATATAAATTGATAAATAAAGCTGCATACACACACAACGATTTTGTTACCAACGATTTTCTGAACGATTTTCTGAACGATTTTCTGTCACATTATCTGTCAGATTTTTTTAAAGTGTAATGAACGATTTTTTTGAACTACAAACGATTTTTGTAACTTCCCTTCATGAAAACCGTTCAGTTGGTCAGTCAGAATGAACTACAAACTACAAACGGGAACGCGCATGAACGATAATCGTTCATCGTTATAACTCAGAAAGTGAACGATTTTTTCAACGATTGAGCGATAACGACGTCGTTATAGTTAAATCGTTCAAAAAATCGTTACGTGTGTATGCGCCCTAAATGTTGATTGTGGTTGGGGATATCAATTAATCCATTTCTATTTTAAGGACTGCATTATTTGTGGGAGGCTCCGAGAGAGTGCGACTTATTATCCCGCCACGGCCTGCACTGATTGCTGCGACTTTTGCTGACTCCTCCTCTAGGTAGTGTTGATGATGTGATGTCGCATAGCAATTCTCCCCGTCTTCTGATCCAACCAACGCAATGACACAGATGAAAACTCCTAAAGAGTGCTATGTGGAGACGTTGCCCATAGCAACCAAAACAGCTTCTAGCTATCATTTATCAAGTACTTTCAATGAAATAATGTCTAATAGCTGATAGGTCACCTGTCCTCTTTAGAAGGTTTCGATTGATGTTACTACACTGGCTTTAGCCTTGTAGGGGCACAAAAACTGTGTTCTAAGCATCCATGGAGGGGTAATGCAAGACGTTGTGGTATCAGGGTCCAATATTCCTATAGACAGCCTTGGATTGGATCAGGAGCGTTTCTGTAGAGGAGGGGGCCCGTGCTCAGTCTCCGACATGGGCCCCCTCCTCTCCGCCCGGTGGCCGGCAGCGCACTGAGCCAGAGCCGGAGTTATAGACTCTGGGCACTAGAGTGTGCCCAGAGTCTATAGTGTATGCACAGGTCACCGGGAAAATGGCCGCCGCGGCCATTTTCCCTGTACTGCGCATGTGCAAACGACAGGAAAATGGTCGCTGCGGCCATTTTCCAGTCGTTTTACAGCGCCGGACGCCCGCGCTGACGTGGGACACTGGAGAGGTAAGTAATATTATGGGTGCAGGGTCTGCGGTGCAGGGCCCCCCTGGACCCAGGGGTCCGTGTTTCCCGCACACGGCCTGCACCCATTATAGATATGCCCCTGGATTGGAGACATCATTAAGTAGACAGCCAGTGCTCAAGGGAAGGGATGGGCTATTATTATATTATTATTCACACAAATCCAAACTTGCATAAAGATATATGTAGTCATAAACATATATACATATACACACAGACATATAGACATATATGTGACTTCTACATAAGAATGCCTGTGACTGGACACTAAATATAGGCAGGGGGGCAGACAGGTGTCACATGGAGACTTTGGAAGAGATCTGTGAATGGAACAATCACTGAATCACAGAAATGTGACGTGACACTAAGCGCAGGAACAAGGTAACAGCTCAATATCCCTGTTACAGTGAGGAATTTTGCAGTCTATATGCTATTGTATTATGTTTACACTCCAGACACCAGATGTTTGTTTATAGTTTATATTCGAGAGACTGCAGCTACCAATCCCAGCCCTGCAGGTACGGAACACGAAGCCATAAAGCGACCTATCAGTTGCATCGGCTTCAGAGGTAACACCATGCCTTTTGGCAAATTGTAATACAATATTTGAAACTGAAGCTCATGAGAGGTTGAGCCACGGCCCAATAACAAGACACTGGAGGTAAAAGTGGTGGGGATTGTGCTTTAGATTACTGAGTTAGCTTCCCAATGTTTTAAAGACCTGTACTTTGTTTCCCTGACTTTTATAGATACTGTAGTAATATACAATGAGCCACAGATGCGTCCTCATACATAATTGCTGCAGTCGCACCAAACAGCCCAACGCCAGGTCCTTGTGCGACTCTGCTATCGCCAGCGTCCTTTTTGTCCGAAAATGTGTCTTTATTAATGATTGCACTTGCAATGTGATCTGGGCACGACATTACCGCCCATGATCGCATTGCAAGATGCGATCACAGTGCCTGTATAAGAAGTGCTGCAATGCAGCGGCCGCGACTTTTTTCCTCGCCAAGTTCCATTGCACTTCGTGTCGCATATCACAGTAATCAGTGCAGTCTCCTAGTGCGTCCTAGTCACAGCGCATTGCGAATAAGATGCATTTTCAGACTAAAAAGACCCCCGGCGCTAGCGGCTCGCTCAGTCACATGGCACCCGGCGGCTCACTCACGCCAGGCGTCTCACGCCAGATGGCGCATTCAGGCTTGATGTATGTGGACACATCTGTATAATAGAGAATAGTAATCTAATTATGTAGTGTATTTATGTTCCACTTGTGATCTACAGGACCCGGATGCATAGTCTATAGGAAAGTTCCATTATCAGACATCTACAATGTGATAATCTTGTAAATAAACACTTGACAAAACAAACAACATGGTTGAAATGTCTCATTTAGCCCCCAGGTAAAGACTGAGGCCATGATTCAGAGGCGCTCGTTATTTGCGTGCGCTCGCTCTGAATCAGGGCGGGCTTTTTTGTTTTTTTACCCCGGCCTCCAGGCCGCTCGCTAAGCTGTGGGTGACCACACACAGCTTTAGCGGGCGGCCTGGCGATGGTCGCGATTACCGCGACCATCGTGCTTGCGACGAGACCCTTGTGGTAGGGTCTCGTCCACCGCAAGCCCCAGTGAACTTCCTGATGTAATAGTAATAATAATCACGTGTAATGTCAGTAGGGTCGCCCACAAACGGCAGGCGCTCCTTCGGGAACGCCTACGTTTGTGCAGCCACCCCCCCTCCCCGCCTACAAAACAGGGCGAGCTGTCAATCAACATCGACAGCCGCCCCGTCTTGTAGCGAGCCCCGGAGCAAGTGATTTCTCACTCGCTCCGGGGCTCGCGCACGCCGCGCGTGCACACTGCCCGGCCATCGACCCGCTTGCAAGCGCTATGCGCTCGCTGGCAGGTATGAATCAGGCCCAGAGTGCAGGCCTGACAAGACACATAAGGATGGACATACACATCCAAAAGTCTTGACTTGTCTTAAACTGTCATGTGTACTCCCCCACCTTTTCTTTTCTCCATTTGGTCCTAGTGCTGAAAGCATTGCTTGAACTATAATGACATGAGAAATAAATTATGATGAAAGAAAAAAGCCTTAATCAACAAAAAAAATAGCAATGATAAAGTATTCAACTACGACAAAAACAAGTGGTTACACTAACGGTCAGGGAAGGGCGCCTTTAGCACCGCGGGGGGTTAGATTTACTAAAGGTTCTTAAAAGGAAAAATGTAGGCATTACCCAGAGCAACCAATCAGATTCTAGCTATCATTTATCAAGTACCTACTTTTTTCCTTTTTAGAGGTTTTATTAAATTGACCCCTAGCTGTTAAACCATATACCAAAGCAGCCTCCAGTCTGTTTACAGGCTGAATTATGCCACCCTAACCTTGTTTTGGAAAGGTTAAAATGATGGGATTTGAGTGAGAACAGCCCCTGAGGAGCAGATTGCGTGTGCATTCTGCACAATAGTACAAGCAAACACTCTTAGGTGTATATTTACTAAAGTGAGAGTTTTTAGAAGTGGAGATGTTGCCCATAGCAACCAATAAGATTCTAGCTATTATCTTCTCAAATGTGCTAGTTAAATGTTTAGTAGAATCTGATTGGTTGCTTTGGGCAACATATCCACTTTTAAAAACTCTCACTTTAGTAAATATACACCTTAGAGTAGACTAAAAACTTAAAAAACTCTAAAGCGTAAACATTTCAAACCAAGGTTATTGATATATTTTTGCATCCTCACAATACAATACAATCAATTGACTTTTTAGTAGTATGTAACAAGCACAAATAAAATGCCCTTTCCTGCTTAATTTTATCCAAATACCACAAAGAAATGGCTGGCATGACTAGAAAGCGATACTCCGGGAAAGGTTACGTTTTGTAACATGGGAAGCATCAAACTTTGAAAGTTCTTCAGAAAAGGAGTTATAAATATTTAATCCAAAACAAAATTCTCAACATGTATTGATTGGAACGTGAATGACCTCTTTGTCCTTAGTTTAAGACAAATGACTGTCTTCTCGCCACTACATTATGTCACTTTTGGCGTATTCGACACCTTCACCTTGACTTAGAAAGTTGTTGATTTATCAATGGATTGAGATGCCCCAACTTAAAAATAAATAATACACGATATCCTATCATGAATTAGAGAGACCCTCTTGGTTGCAGCCACACAGCCTAGAAAGTACAGAAATAAAAGCACGCTAGACAAATGTGTCTTGTTAGCAACAGCCAAAAAGCGCTTGACTTGTACTAATAACAAAAAGGCTATGTTGGTCACTATGGGTTCAAAGACGAAGCACCCTGTCACCGACTAGCTTGGAAAATTAGCAAATAATGTTTCCTTTCCTTGATAAATGGCAGACAGTTCCCTCTCACCAATCATTTTTTAACATTTTGATGCATGTCTACGATCCCGCCGGAGGAACAGAAAAGTTTACCGGCCCTCAATTTTCCAATGATGAATGGGACACTGTAAATGTGTGATTTCTGTATGAGGTATAGTTCATTTTAAGCAATTCTAGTAAATGCGTGTCACTGATTAGGACAGATTGTCCGCTTGTGCAATAGAACGAATGCTATGTCTTATTCCTCAGACCTCCTTTGAGGCATAGAAGGGGGAGAGAGAGCACAAGGCCAGAAATAGCATGGAAAATAAAAAGTAATCTGTCCATTTGCAGGGAGCTTTTTACTATCCGCTTCTTAATGGCTGTGGACAAATCAAAGGCATCCATCTATTTTGAATAGCTGCATAGTATTAAAAGGTTATTGGTAAATACAAGTCATCGGTATCTTAAAATGTCCCGGTGCGCCTTTTGCGATGTTTGTTTAAAAAGCAACAAACAAAGGGCACTGATTCATTTAATATTTCATGAAGACAAGTAATATACCATTGTCAGCTTGATCAATGAGTTGCCAATAGAGACAGCACAGAACAGCTGCAGGATGGCCAGCTTCACAACAAAAGAGATTGCCGTACACACACAATGGTAGAGAGCTAGGAAATAATGCCGCGTAACTATAATTACAAAACTAAAATGTACCGGTGTAGTGTATAGGGGACAGCAACTTTAGAAGAGTTTTATGGTACCAAGAATTTTTATGAGTGATTCACCAGATTAGTAATAGTCAATTATGCACTTGTTTGCCTACACTTCACAATGATTACAAAAATGATAATGAGAAAATATCATTCACCCTTCTCCCCCCATAATCCTATTTTCCAAAGTCTGTGGGCTCATTTGCACGTTAGAGCACTTTAGTGATGCGTTTTCTGAGCGCTTTTCACTTTTTCTAACACAATCTATTGTGCTGCTAGCAAGCGTTAACCCATGAGGAAAAGGCAATACTACATGCAATGGTGGGAACAAGCACATAAGAAGCGATTTATTTTAAATTTGCTTTTCAGATGTTCGCAAGTGGCTAAAAAACGCATTAGAGGTGGATAGGGGTGAACAAGCCCTAAAGCGTCACTTTTCAAATAACGTGGAATTTTACGGTCGGATGTCAAGACTACATCTGCATAGCGGATTATGGGACTCATTTATCAATCAGTTTTATCAAACACAATGAGCTTTAAAATTTGCTGCGTATGATAAATGGTCCTCCAGCCAATCAGCTCCCAACTGTCAGTTTTCAAACAGATGACTGTTAGGAGCTGATTGGCTGGAGCACTTTTATCGTAAGCAACGAGTTTTCAAACTCGTTGCGTACTATGAAACTCATTGATAAATGGGCCCCTAAGTTTTTATTTCATTGTCTCCCCATGTGGGTATTTTAGCGTACAGATGGGCAGATCTATGTTGAAGGCCTTCTCTGGGCATTAAACAAGCCAAATTGGGGAGGAGGGAGGGGGCAGCCATTTTTTCATAACTGTTTCCCGAAATTACTCTCATGCAACTAAGGCAACGCTAGAGATTTGCCCCAATATGTATTCTGCTTGTTTTCCTGAGTATGGGAGTACCATATAAGTGTACTTTTAACAATCTCTGACAACGTTATAGGACCAGGAACAAAGTGTCATCATGCTTGGAGAAAAGAGACGCCAGTGGTAGGTGTCCAAAAGTTGGGGGTGGAGAGTTAGGGGGGGTTGATGCTATTTTTATATAGGCTTTAAAGTTCGTTCTGTGTGACTTTCACACATTTTTTGCATGAGTGCGTGCAACTCAAAACGCGTCAGTGCCACGCAGAATAGCTGGCATGGACATTTGGTGTTTGGGGAAGGAGAGACTGTTTATTGTTTTATTGAGAATGTATCTGGTGACATCACTTGTCTTAGGAAATGCATCTTTAAATAAATTGGCCCAAAGAAGTATTTGATCCATCAAGTGGTTCTGACTTCATGGAGAGCATCTGATCTTTTCACAGGTAACAGTAACAACATTGGCACATGAGGACCATAAGGAGGTAACAGCATAAATGAAGATTTAGGTATGGTTGGTATGGTGAGAATAAGCATTACTCGAAATTATGCACTATTCTGAATTGAACTCAATTGATACCACCCAATACAATAAAAAAAAAGCATGTCACATTAAAATAAACATCTTCATTGCAGGAGCAGTCACTTCTGACAAAAATGTAAACTTTTTCATGATGAAGTAACTTAAACTGCATCCAACAAATTCTCCAGGCACCGCAATTGTAGATGTACCAGCCTCTACAAATAAATTCAGCATGATGGTCGAAAAGTACACCCTTAACAATCAGGGGACGACACTTTGCAACCTGTGGCCCTGATTCAGAGCCGGACGCTCTGACAGAGCTCTCGCTCTGAATCAGGGCCGGCCCTCTTACTTTTTTGAGCAGCCTCCTGGCCGCTCGCATAGCTGTGGGTGACCACCCACAGCTATAGCGAGTGCCCAAAATGATGGTCGCGATGGTCTTGACCATCGCAACCATCAGGCTTGCGACGAGACCCTTGCGGTAGGGTCTCGTTGCCGCAAGCCCTGGAGTGCTTTTGGCTCTATCAGAGCCAAAAGCACTCCCACTGACATCACGATGTCAGTGGGGCCGGCCCCAGATGGTAGGCGTTCCCATGGGAACGCCTCCGCCTGGGCAGCCATGCCCCCAGCACGCCCACCAAAGGGGGCGTGCTGTCAATCACCATCGACAGCACGCCCCCTTTAGTGCGAGACCCATAACGACGGCTTGGCCGTCGTTATTCGGGTCTCGCGCATGCGCACGACGGAGCCGCCTCCGTCATGTGCACTTGGGCAACATTGACCCGCTTGCGAGCGCTCAGCGCTCGCGAGCGGGTCTGAATCAGGCCCTGTATCTCTGCTAATTTCTCCTTGCACCTCATAGAGGTGTAAGGGAAAACTATCAAATGTCGTGAACTGTAATAGATGGTAATGAGCAGTGGCAAACGCAGGATTTCTAGAGGGGGGTTACCAAATGATTGATTTTAGAGTGAGTGTGGCCAGTCCATGAAGAGGGCAGAATTAGTACTTATCCAGCTTTAATATGTTACATACAAAGTATATTGTTTTGCATAATTCCAGCATATACAGGACCAGCTATCACAGTGAGCCATTACATGCAGCAGTAGGGCCATCCTGCCTGAGCTGAATGTTTTTATATTAGATGTGAGCACCATTCCTGAGCATTGGAGCAAGTCCGGGAGTCTGGGGAAGCAGCAGAAGAACCTAGCACTGCCCTGGACATATATGTACATATAGGTCTCCTTATGTACTGGATAGTGTATTATTATACAGTATTAATAATTTACCCTATTGATGGTCTATAGCAGTGCACCCCTAACAGTGCATGTTTTCTACATGTCCTAGTTGGTGCACAGGTTTATTTATTACTGGCTGACACATTTTAAAAGATCCACAGTTGGTGCTAATCATTTCATTTGTGATACTGAGAAGAACATGCAGCTCTAGTAACATTCTATTATATTACTATTTCTATTGTGGTCATGGTGTGTGCTGGGGAGGGGGGTTTCCAGGCAGATGGAAACCCCCCCACCCCCCCCCCCACGTTTGCCTATGATGAGCTCAGCCTGATAGCATGGTGATGCCGGGTAACGCATTGTGCAGGATTGAACTTCCCCCAGTCTGAGTGATGTCACTGGTCCCTAATAAACAAGCATTCTCTATTATTAGCTATTTTAAATATGAGTTATTCCTATAAAATATCTACCTCCAACAGGTGCACTTTAAAAATCTCTGTAATCCTCCTCGCTGATATAGTAATAATATAATTTCTTAATCTGTGAATGATGTTATCGTGGGTCAGATGAGGGTCATAGTTCAGGGACAAACAAAAAGTGCCCAGGCTTTAAATGGATCATAAATAAAGGGTTAACTAGGACCAAGTTTGGCTCCAAGCAGAAACAGCACAGTTACCAGCAACAATGCATAGGAGACAGACCAACGAAGTCCGCATCATGTGAACAAATGAAGTAGCTGTGAATTATGATGGAATAAAAATGGTATGATTTGTGGGAAGTAATTAGCAGTCATTTGCTCTGCGAATACAAGTTATTTGTTTAAAGAGCGCTGACCTATGAGACAGCTAGTTTGTCTTGCCGGTGATGGGAAGGACTATTGACTCCAAACTGTGTAGCAGTGTCATTGATAGAATCCCATTTGAATGCACACAAAAGATCGTTAAATTGGTCACCTCTCATGTTTCTCAAGTGGAATGGGAACTAAACTATGTCATTTGTTGCAGGCCAGAAATCAAATGCATATGTTACAAGAGGTGCCATGCCGGAGCTGAAATGCAATCAGTTTACAGAGTGCACAGGAAAAATACAGACAATTTACCATCTAACAAAAGAGCTAGTAGGTATAATTTTTAGAGGCTATAGAAGACAGCCATGGTATTTTACTATTACGATTTTTTTTTGTAGACACACTGATCTGTCTTCTATCACACTGATCTGCCTTTTCTAGGCACACTGAAACCGTCTATTGAGGGCTATCATTACCCCAGAAGGGGACTACAGAAATAATTGGATTAGGACTAAAGATCAACTATTGGCTCAACAGCTGCCTGAAAATTACCCATCTCATGCGGGTCTGTAATGACAAGTGTGGAGAGAGGAGAATCAGGTCAACCTCAGAATAAACCGTCTCAGACCCTCGCTACTTTTCCTCTTACAAATAATTGTGTGCTACAGTGTATCCAGGTCTGGGCCTCACTTCACAGGAACTACTGGAATTTGGAGCTCAGGAATAGTATGTTCCACCACGCTTTGTATTGGAGTTTGATTACAATTTATAAATACCCTGCATGGTGATGCAGTGTGGATTGTGAAATACATATCTAGAGGAACAATTTCATGCTGTACCACTGGAGTGCAAAGGAGATGTATAGTTTAATACTGCTCAACTTTTCAGATAAAGAAGTTCTTAGGGTCAATATTTAATTTTCCATAGATCAGCTACAGATTGGGACGGTAATTCAGTCTACGGCATGCGCGCAAGGAAAATGGGCATGGCCTCGCCACATGGGGTGTGTAACGGCGCATGGCCTAGCGGCTCGCCCTATCTCTCTGCATGCTGGCTGAAGAGAGCATGTTCTTAAAGATACTCTGGGGGGGGGGCATTTAGAAAGTAAAAAACATATTGGGTTTTTTTGTGATAGGGTCCAGGTTCTGTGATGCAGCGCGATTCTAGGATCTTGGCTGCAAGATTTAAAGCGGCAATCCAAAAGCAAACTGATTTTGTCTTTTTAAATGATTCCCGCATTACATCTGCATCCAGGATTGCCGGTACCTTGCTGCTTCTTCATAGAACTGGGACCCTAATACATAAACCCCCATTGACGGCCTCAACAATAGCTGGAGGAGTATAACTGTATACAGTGACTTGGAGATAATTCTTCTAGACATGACATCTATGTTTTGGGATACCTCCCCAACTTTTTTTCTAGAGCAGCAGTGGTAGCATCTGGCAAGTAGACATAGCCATATACTGAATGTACATAGCCTATAAGTGATATATCTTATACTAAGCATGGACTTACTCTTGCTCAACGGGGCGGTGAGAGCAGGAGAACGAAACCACATGAAATAAAGCTGAAAAACAAGGGCTCTAAATGCTCCTTTAATCTAGGGATGTGCAGGCTCGGTTTTACTCGGATTTACTCGGTTCTTATCGCCACTTTACCGCAAATTCGGATTTATTATATTGGCTATCCAAAACACATGATAGGCGATAGCCAATAAAATGCCGTTTAAAGATCCGAGTAAATCCGAGTAAAACCGAACCCGCTCACCCCTACTTTAATCCTTCAATCACTTTCAAAAAACTGTTACTCTCTACAAATGAAGCCTAACTAATCAACTTTAAAAACAAAAATGTAAAGCTTGCTTCCTTTGTGATCTTAGAATACATAACGAATAGGTTGAATGGTGGATAATTGCTTTTGTGTGTGACCAAAAGTTTGTCTATAGTAATCTAACACCTACGACGGGAAAGGAGGCACTGAGTGTGTGTGTGTAAGTAACTAATATTCATGAGGATGTAGCCATATCCGCTCACGGGGAAGCAGTGCCTTATGGGTACTCCGTCATACCGCTGGTTGCTAGCAATTTGACAAGCTGCGTTCTACAAAATAGATGCATCCAAGATGTATAAGGGATAGATCCACTTTAACGTACAACAGACTATCTGTTCTGTTCAAGTGTGTTTATTCACTTTTGCAGTTATGTTGATGCAAAGTACGATGTTGAAATCACGTCCAGTGCAATGCTAGGTCCCATAGCAATATAGAGGTAAGGGCCTTGCGATTCCATTCTTGCCTCTACACAGAGCAGAGCATGCGCATCTCCTGATCATGAATCTGGGAGCAGAGTGGGGCCCTTAGAGGGGGAAGTGGATACCTCAGTGTTCAGGGATACCCAGCTTTGCCAGCCCCCTCACCCCCAACTCCTGAACCTGTACCCACCATACCCCCTGCACCCCTATAGATCTGCCTTTGGTTGAAGCTACAAATGGAACAGCTTTTATTATGACACATTACGTACAGAACGCATTTCCTAAACAGTCACCAAATACAACTTTTCAAAGGAAAACACGTGGTGACAATCTAACTGGAGAGCAATGTGCAAAGTGGCGAATGAGACATCTGTATATAAGTAACATAATAATCATTATTGCAAAAAAAAAAGAATATGCAACCTTCCATTTTTTTTTTCTAAGCCGGTTTATAACAATAATAATAAATATATGTATTCAATTTAAAGAGAAAAAAAAAAATCTGAAATTTTTTTCCCAGTGTGTGAATACAAAAATAAATAAAAAAATAAATAAATAACCCTACTTAATACCAGTATATTTCAGCTTATTCGCTCCTATCTAGAAGGCAATATACTATTAACTGGCAATTACATACAGAATGATTGTTAATTCTTCTCCTAAGTGCAAGCTGCTTGAAAATTGTTATCTCTCTCTAATTTTTGACCTTCTTACAACAGGGTGAGGTGCGCTGGGAATACAAAAGACCAGTAGAAAATAGCTGGACATGTCATTTGTGACTCACTCTTTTAATTCACCGTGCTAATCAACTGAACTGCCACATTCTCCCAAGGTAATTGTATCTTTATAATTGTTGAAAGGAGCAGGCAATACAGAATGGATAGTCTGGGTTTGTCCTCTCTTAGCATAATGAGAAACTGTGCCGTCAGTATTTGTTACTGTAAGAACCTCTAAAAATAAAGAAGACCTTATTCTACCTCTATTTACCGAGCACTTCAGATTTAAGTACTTTATAAAGCGGCTGGTTATCACACTACTCTCTCCTTTCATTATCTGGAGGCCTCGTTGCCCTATGCTACATCTCATACTGAGAAGGTTAAATGTTAGTGAGGCTGAGAACACAATATACTCTGATAGGAACCAGATGCCTACGATACAACATCCCTCCCAGTTTTAAAGACCGCCTCATTTACTCTCTTTCTGAAATTCACAGGTCACTGCAATGCATGACAATAATATTATGTGCAAATGCTGATTGGTTGCATTTTTTTTTCTATACCAGAGAATACATCATGCCAATCTTAGACCAGGACCATAAGTAGGGGGGTGCAGCCGCAGGGCTCTTTGGGCGGCACCGTCACGGTTCCTGACCCTTGCTTCTTGGTAGCAGGGTGTCTGGAACGGCCACCGGCAGACACTATCTCTGTTGCAGTGCCACCCGGAGAGTGCTTTTGGATGCACCAGACAGGTACCCTGCAGTCTGAACAGCCTCAAGACAGTCCAGTTAGTGCTGCATTTACCGGTGCCGGTGGCCCCACCCCCTCTGCGTGACGTAATGACGTCATGCACTCAGGGGGCGGGGCCGGTACAGGGCACAGTTGAGCCCTGTTACAGCACTCTATTAGAGTATTCTCTAAAGCAATAAACCTATGTAATGAACTTGAAAAAGTATTCTTTAGCAGACGGTAACAATATGACAAGTTGCAGTGCAGCAAGAAAGGCATACAAATATAAAGTATCGATGTATAAAATATGCAAACTTACCAGTATAAACAAATCTTCCAGGGGCGCCTTTACAGAATTGCTTGGATTTGTAGGAAAGTGTAACTTCAACAACGCCAGGAATGTGTCTGGGTGGGGTCTGGACTCTGATAGCGTGGGGTGTTATCAGCTAAAGGTATTACAGGATAAATGAAAAAACAAAAAAATATGTCTTAAAATCACAAACACCCAGTCGCATGCAGTCACAGAATGTCAGCTGTTGTCCACATTTTATACCTGCTTAAATTAACTTAAATTTGCTAAAAGTTGGCTAGAGGGGAAAAAAAATGATCTGCAAGTGATCCCTGATTTGGGTTTGCAGGAAAAGCCACAGGGCATGATTCATATGAAAATTGACTCCATATGGCTACACCATGGCCCGCTTCTGGTAATTTCTGAACACTAATTGGCCAATTGTGCTCGAAGGCATATTTCAGCTTTCCACTAGGGGGCCTCGGCTACATTTTCCAGTGGCCAATCTTCTGCCACTTGGATAAAAAGGCAGTTTGAAATAAAACCTCTTGATACCGCTCGTCAATAGACTATTGACAGCTTGTTGGGAATCAGTGGTGAAAACATGCTACAGTTCAAAGCCCGCTGATTCTTATTGCTTACCTCACTCCACACCAACATGGTTCCAAATACCACTTGTAAACCATCAAAGAAATTATCTCCAATAATGATGACGGTAGCTCCACCGGTAGTCCAACCTTCACTGGGACTGATCGCTTTTATGCATGGTGTAGCTGCTTGTACATAGTAAGAAGAGGGGGTAGGGGGGGAGAGGAACAGAGAAAAGCAGAGAGAATTACATTAGTATTGCTTTTTCCATTTCTTCCCCTGTATACCATATTCTCAATGCCAAATGACAAATCATATTTGAAAGAAAAATGTTGGAAATGCATGATATTTTTGTACAAGACATACATAAAACAAATAAAAGAGTAGTCGTACATCAGCATGGAAATGTGTTTAAAGGAAACTGTTACATGTTTTATAAAGCAAAGGCCAAGTCGATTGCTAGCGAGCAAGAAAAATGGCTTAATACGGCAAATTACGTGTCAAAGCAAATATGGCTATTACTAATGATTAAGCGCGGCGTGCGTGTCGATTTATCTGCGTTACTGTACAGATCTAAGCACAGTCAATCACAGGCTTGTTGAACGAAATGGAAAAGCAAATGTTCAGAATTTTTGTTCTTCATAAGCAGCTAATTGGGTTGGGTTCGCCCCCCCAACCCCCCCACCTCCCCCCCCTCTCTCTCTTTTTTTCTTTTCCTCCCATCAGGGATCTTTTTGCTTTTGGTTCAAAACTTAATTTTCCCCGGCCGCTCTATAATTAGCAGTTTTCATGCACAAAAATAAAGCAAAAAAAAAAAAATTTTAAAAATATCAAAAGCTCTATATTAATACCTCTGTCAAAGGTACACATTTTACATCTAATGTTGTTTGTCGACATGAATCCCTGAGCCATTTACTTGACCTCTCTTTGTCTCTAGAGTCTTCACATTTGCATGAGTTATTACAATGACTCTAGTGGAGTAAGCAGCAGCAGCCAGCCCCAGTCACTCCAGGCTCACAGCAGCTAGTAAAACTGTGGCGAGGCTGGGGCTGAAGGCTGCTCAGCCTCCGTGAGAATTGCTTTGTTCTCCACTTTGATCAGCCCTTCGTTTACACGGTGTTGACAGACCTTTTTTACCCGCTTTGATGGTCTTTTGTATGCTGACTTTCATGCAAAGGAGCAGATCCTAAGATATACACTTTCCCTATTACAAGTAGATTCCGCTCCGCTGTATCTCACCTGCAGGGGCTGGTTTGACAGTGCTGTATTATTGATTGTCCTCGAGACAATATAAATGCTCTTTTTTGTTGTTGTCATTCTAATGCTTGTACCTTCAGAGAGTGCCAGGCTCCCTGACATGTACTTAGCGTTTCTGCATTGGATGTTGTGTCTCTGATACGAATCGCCAGGGTTTGTTGCCATGTGGAGTACATGCTTGGGCACCACGACAAAAAAAATATATTTTTGTTGAATTTTTTAAAATTAAAAAAAAAAAAAAAAACTTTTTGGTTTTCATTGAATGCTCTTTAAATTTCTTAAGCGGATGAATATCTTTACAGCAGTGGCTCGAAACCTTTGTATAACTGCGTCTTCACTGCCGAGAAGGCCCTGGTGGCTTTAAAACATGCATGTACATGGATCTCTGCTAGGAGTCTTGGTACAAGTATATACAGTGGTCCTACTCCTAAGAGCCTGGCTAATCACCATTAGATATTGTTGTTTAGAACGCTCTAGACATGCCACCCCCTTTGTTTGCTTTGACGTTAGACCAATGGAGGTTATATTTGCTTATTCTATGTGCATTTCCCTCTGCAACAGAGGAACAGAGCACACACTGAGAACCTGCCCTTAACTAGCGCTGTTGACTTCATGCTAATAAGTTCATACAAATTTTCATTTCTGAGGCTTCCGAATGACATTTGCTTTTCTTAATTGCATGGAGAGCATTTGAAAAGGATCAGCTCTCTAAAGACTGACAAGTCTCCTCACAGGGAGTGACCTTCATCAGCACAGCCAATTATGGCAAATAATTCTCCCCAAAAAAAAAAAAAGAAGACAAAAAATTACAGTAAACAAATTTACTTTGGAGGCGAAAAAAAAAGGGGGGAAAAAAATAGGATCTACGGCAGGCATAAGAGGCTTCCGTCTAGCAGCTGGGACTCAGTGAAAACACAGGCCGTCTAGGAATCTGTAGTGCTTCAGAGTGGGAAAACACAGACACTGGCTCAGCCGGAACCACTAGCCACCCTCCTCCTGTCTGTATTTGCATACATTTCAATGCACATATAAAGACGGAACATGTGTTCAATGGGGACCGTAGCAAAATGAATTACACAGAGAGTGTTAGAGATCTAATGATTTACGTGGACAATGCCCTTAAACAGATGATAGAAACTGGGCAATAGCAGCATTAAGAGGCCAGCGTTCGCTGCCTTCGTCTCAGCTTTGGTGTTGGGAGCACAACCCACACACATGGCCCTGGTTTGATTGCTGCTTATGACAAACTCTTCCAGGGAACTCCACAACTCTATCACTAAAATTCTAAAGCAACGTTCTGCTAACCAGTGTGTTTTTATTGCTTATATCAATAAGAAGTGTCTTTGATATCCTGTAGGTGTCGCCCACTCATTTGAGGCTCATTAATTACCTATAACAAGTGGATCTGTAATATTTAATTCCTAACAGAGTATATTTTTTCCCCCATGAACACGCATAGAAAATATGACTAGGCTTCTTTATTTTATTTTTTTAAATTTTAACTGTATTATTTTACTTTCTACGATAAAGACTAAAATGCATCTTTAAAAATAAATTTAGACTTCAGACGTCGCACAGCGAACCATCTATTTACACGCTTTATGTTTTTTTTTGTTTTGCAATCACATCAAGTATTTTATTAGTAAAGATATTCATTATACCAGTGTTGATTAATCAGCCCACGTCTCTGGAGTAATATCACAGAATTTGTCACCTTTTTCTGAATTCACAATATTGAGACACTCAAACAGGCCTAATCTTGCCTCACGAAGACTTCTTTGTTCTGCTTGCTAAAATGTCTTGTAATTGTGCTTAGGATGTCCAGATGGCTGGCTGATACTCCAGCTGATAGGATTATACCTTTTACCTCTCCTAGGGCCATCTGTTCTCTTTAACTCACTAAAACCCTGCAGCCTGGATTCAGTTGTCGTTATTGCATAAACCTAACTGCATTACAAGTACTTGGCATGCAAATCATTTCTATGCTGCAGGCCTGGTGGTGCAGTGATAGAAGTTGCTTAAGGTTTATACTGTTAGTAAGTCTCTTCTGTAAAAAGTGACAAGGAATGAAAACCATAATGAAATATCGAAATTTTCTATGCTTCCGAAGGATTTTTTATTTTATTGTATTTTTTTTTTCATTTTTGCTTCATTTTAACCACTGCAATAATTTGCCATGCTTTGTGAGGACAGAAGATATTCCATGGCAGCTGTCCACTGAAGCAGCAGGGGGAATTAGTTATCTTGGAAATGGTCTAGGTTGAGTGTATATATACTGCTGGTGAACATTAGATTATTGGATAATGAGGTGTTAGCAGGCGGAAGAATCATGCAGGTACATATAATTATTGTATTTTATTTTATTTTTATTTTTTTTAATGCATACTTTTATTTTATCATGCATGGTGATCTCCAGGCGACATTTTATTTTAAAGAATTTTAATTTTGAAGTACACTGCATGCTGGTAAATCCCATGTCTACTACAAATATATACTATGCAATCATCACTCACACACTTTGGTGAAAGGATCAAACTTGATACAATATTTTTTATTTTTTTCCCTAAAACATATATTATTTTTTTTTCAGGATTCTGAGACTAGAGTTAGTTGTGCTACCCATGTTTCAGCCTATTATTCTGCACAGATCTTATAATAAAATAGTCTACTGCCGTCCTTTGGGACAATCTGATTCCTGCTTCATATACAATGTACGTAGCAACATTAAAATGAATGTTCTTTATTTTACGAAGAAAAAAAAAATTCTGCTTAGAGTCATATAGTTTTTTGTGCAGCTTACAAAAATAAATACTTGTGTTTTGCTAAGATCATAATAGCTCATTAGAGGGAGGCCGAGCTTGGACCTCTACCAAAACCTAGCACCACAGGGCTGAGCTTGCTAACTTGAACCTATAATGTTGCCAGTTCTATCTCCCTTGGGAAGGAGACAACTAGGAGAGAGGATCCAACCTTCTTAATTGTGAACCTCATTAGTGTTGGTTGCTAGGCAAAACATACACCTATCCTCAGTACATATGAAAGGGATAAACAATACGTCACACTATAATGACTCTTGGGTTTATGGCAACCTCTAATTATTATATTTTGTTCTCTTTTAGCTTAGTCATTATTGCAGAAAAACAAATTAGTTTATTTTTGCACAGCACGGCAGATTGTAAATTGCGCTCTTATTTTGATATCTAAATCATCATGTTACACTTATCGTAGCTACTCAATCTTGTTGTTTTATGCAAATCGAGTCTTTATATTTTTTTCTTTTTATTGCTGTAATAAGCCATTTATCTAGTTTACTCATTCTTTCATTACCACACATCAGCATCTTTCTGCACCTATCTTTCAGCAAATCCGATATCAAAAATAATATATATATATCAATAACTGATTTTGCTTTTATAAAGCACAAATGCACATGGAATTAAACTTATGTAGCATGCATAAGATAATTTGCTTTGACTTTCTCATAATGAACACACTCCCATCTGCTGTGCAAGTCAAGGGTCCAGTGACAGGAAGTTGACCTCATAGTAAATTCCTTCGAGATTTGGTCATGTGTTTTACAACCATCTACAAATGCTCGCAAGAACTTAGGAATGTACCTCTTGTCCGTGACCAGCAAAAAAAATTATATATAAAATTAAATGAAACTGCAAAAAAAAAAAACTGATGTTAAAATAAAAAAAGTTTTTTTTTTACAAAAATAATAATAAAAAAATATTTAAAAAATTAACACTTTGAGACAAATGGCCTACTGTCTGTAAATTATTTGAGCTGAAGTAAAATGGAAAAATGACTGTTAGAAGATTAAATTTTTTCCAAGTCCTTTCTTGTATGGGAAAAAATCTCCATCTGTCTGTTGATCAATGAATCGAGGTGGAAAAATAGATGTAATAGTGTATTCAAAATAAAGCTTGATGTATAAAAAAAAAGCATTGCAAAGGAAAAAAAGGACATGTAAATGTATGCCTACCATTTTCCAGATAAGAAGGAGCCGTACCTTCTGAGGGGTCAAGGCGGCGAGCCCGCCTTCCGTGTTTAGAATTGTTGTGTACAAACATGTTGTCTGAGACAGCCAACACATGGCCATCCACATTGACTGTTGTCGATACAACAACCTGTAAAATAAACAAAAAAAACCATTCTATTTAGCACAAGCAGACACTACGTAGACAATCCATCTGCAATTTTTTTTAGGCTATGGTTAAGTGTACAACAGACATGCTGTGATGCTGTTCAGTCATTTTTGACAAAATTAGGCCAATTCTGGTAGTTGTTTAGGCCGCAATCTTTCTGAACCGTTAAACCCTCACTGGGCCAGATCAGTTTTTATTATTAGATAGCACCAGGGCCTGATTAGGACCTCATGGGACTATAAGAAATGTACTGTTTTGGGGCCCAATTCTCCCACTTTTATTTTTCAAAAAAGAACAGATAAGTTAGGGTGATCCATGCCCCTCATTGCCTACTAAGCCCTAGGCTGGATTCTAGGTTGCCTAACAGATGAGCCACCTCTGGAACGGAAAATATTTGGCTCACGGAGGCCTGCTGCACAGCATCACTGGCTGACCAGAGTATATAAAGTATATATTGATCGTCAAATCACCAGGTCTGCAAAACCTGTCCGTAATGTGTGCAGCCATTTAGGCCCACTTGCATAATGGCCAAATTCATTTCTAGAAAACCAAATCTGCTGGGAGTGGCCAGTTTTTATTTACTGCTAAGGCTGAAATTATTTTTATGCCTAGATTGTAATAATTATATGGTGCAATCAGTATACATTTGGGTCACATAAAACACACAAATATCCTGCCATCAAGATCTAACCAAAACATTACTTTATATTATAATATAATGATTCTGGTGTTAATGTACATTTCCTTCACGTGCGGAAATGTTCAAGCCCCTTCTTATGTACAAGTGAGGAAATACTTCCACAAATCAAAACATTTTACCCATCTAAAAAAAAAATAAAAAAAATGAAAAACTCCCTTTGCCCTCCAGACATCTGTCACTTCTATGATTACATTTACCAACCAATAATGATGTTTTTGCATATGAAAAGCTTGAATGGAAAATGAATAGCGAAAGTGTTTTCAGGCCATGAAAAGTATCCATTCTCAAGTTCATTTGGATGGTGATTGACCCTGGTATGTCAATGGAATTTCCTTCTTTCTGTTAGAGTGAAAGACTTCTATTCTTACTACCCAGGTTCAGAGTGCGGCCATAGAAGAAATGATGGATAGGGCGATCTTATACTCCAGCTGCTTCACACAATGACTTACACATCACAACCTTGTTAACCAATGACACCTTCAGTGCTGGCATTGTGTGACTCATCCTGGAGATGGTCCTATGGTGAGGACTAAACTAGGCAGAGGACTGTACGTGATTCAGGTCTGTTTGCAGATGAACTTACATGTTGACGTGTATTTCCAGAATGGTCTTTGGGGCTTATGTAACCAAGGCAGTTTCATGTGGGAACAATGGTCAAGGGTTCAAATTGCCTAAATGAAATTAGTACAAAGGACACAAATAATAATGGATATCTAGATCTAGGGAATAGCTGAAATCTTTAAATATATATAAATAGGAGCTCTGAGGTTGGGTTGGGTACGGCGGTTGGGATACTGGTGGTCACAGTAATAACAGCAGCATCCTCACAGTCAGAAACTCAATCCAACAAAGTAAGCACCCTAAATCCCCCCGCAAGCCTAAACCTCCCCTCCCGCAGCCTAACCCTAACCCTCCCCCCCCACAACCTAACCCTCCCCCTAGTGCCTAAACCTTAGCCTTAGACTTGTCCCTCCCCCTAACCCCAATACTTACCATTGGGATGCCATCGGTCGGGATCCTGTCGCTGGGATTCTGACTGCTGACGGGATTCCGACACCGGTATTCTGGGCGCCAGCATCCGGAATGCTAACTACATCCCCTTAGGTTATGTGTCATGAAAAGCTCATAAGTAGTGTCACCACTAAAATGTTCTCTAATACGCATAGCTATCACCTACATACTGAAGGCAATTCACTAGGAGATAGTAACACAATCGAAGTCTGAGGCAATTTACTATATGACACACCCTCGTAAACATTGGTCCAACCTACAAAATGGCTTCCTCTACTGAACGTGGTTGATGTGTACACCTTAAGGAGCTTATAGCACAATCACCTGACAGCTCGAAAAGATAGTTAAAATGAATTATATTATATATAGCAGTGTTTCTCGACTCCAGTCCTGAGGGAAACCTAACAGTGCATGTTTTCCAGGTCTGCTCACAGAAAGTGAAATAATTAGTACCACCTGCGTGTCAGTCAGTAATAAAATATACCTGTGCTCTGGGGTTGCCCAAGAAATGGATTGTGAAATGATGATATAAAGGATAACTGGGGGGTAGATTTACTAAAGCTTCTAAAACAGACAGGTGGAGGTGTTTTCCCTAGCAACCAATCAGATCCTGTCAATCATTTCTTTATTGCATCCTAGAAAATGATAGGCAGAATCTGATTGGTTGCTGTGGGCAACACCTCCACCTGTCTGTTTTAGAAGCTTTAGTAAATCTACAACCTGGTGTGTTAAGTTGAATGGCAGACCAAATAATAATCCATTTCTTAATTTTGAAGTAATTATTGCTGTATGTGTGTATAAAATCGTATTATTTATCCCTACCACTTGTAAACTTTGATGTTTGTTTTCTCACAGCTGGAAAACCGCTTGAGGAAATTTCACATCAATGCGCAGCTAATTAAGAGTCAAAAAAGATGAAAATACGAAACTATATAAAAGAAAAAAAAAACCTAGCATTGTAAGTCAAGCTGAAGATTCAACAGAGGTCAGTAGACTCTGTTCAGCCGTTGCTATAGTAAATTACATCCTGTACAAAAATACAGGATGCCTGCTTTCCATACTAAAGTGCACGCTTCGTTTTAGTCCTCTGCTCTCCACTGCATGAAACACACAGAAAAACACAGGATAAGGCAGGGAGAAAGCAATGACTGTCTTTGCTGTGTCAATTTATATATAGGTCAGTCACCGGGGGAAAATAACAGTTCAGCCCAAAAAAAAAAAAAAAAGACGTTTGTTCTACATTAACTCATTTGTGGTCGGTACCTTTGCAGAGCAGACTGGCAACGGCTGAATGTTGCAGCTTATCCTTTATATCATGTCTAGTTCCCTAAAATAATGGAAATAAATTAGGAGGGGAGCTGCAAGCATCCAGTGCTGTCCTTTGCTAACTAGCGGTTCCACTGTTGGCCGCAAAATTATTTGTGAGTGATGTTTCTTTTCAGCCATCAGCAAGACAAAAGGGGAGACTTCCAGTCATCCCAGGCTTGACCTCCTGCTCCGCTCACATGGATCAATATTACCAATGGCACTTGAAGCTGAGATCCATGAGAAATGAAGACTCGCTGGAGTGATTTGAACAATAGTTGTTGTTGTGTTTTTTTTATAAGCTATACCTTGCAGTTAGCACTGTATGAATTACAGCTAGGAAAACAAAAGGGAAAACATAGCAAATGCTTCTTTACAGAGAATGCAGACAGGATGTATGTTTTATGAGTATTAACCAGTGTAGGTGGGCATCTGACTACTTGTGCATATTGTCTGCTCTTATTGGCTGGTGTGACCATGTGACAGGACCTATTCATCAAGGTGAACGGGTCCGTTACATATGCAGATTCAGTAGTTTTCCCGCATGTTTTATGTAATGGACCCATTGATCATTAGTGCCTGGACGCAGGGGCGCCGAGAGGGGGGGGGAGCGGGTACAGATTACCCGGGCCCGGGCTTCCTGAGGGGCCCGCGAGCGGCCCAGGTCCAACGCCGCCCCCCCCCCCTCCTTCACAGCAGCCACAGCAGTCTCCTATGCCTGTGGGGGGAACGACCACACTGATCGCGCCCCCCTGGCTTTGCGCCAGGCTGAGGGGGCTCAGAGCGCCCCCCTCACCAGCCCGTAGCGCCGCTTCGCTGAAAATCTTTTTTTTTTTTTCCCCGAACGGGTCATGGCCACGCTTTCCGTGATTAGGCCACGCCCCCTGTTACTCAGGCCTGCTGCGGCTCTTGACAGGCCTGCCTGGACGCGTCTGCTAGAACCTCATCAAGCTCTGAAAACTTTCATCTTGACAGCGGGAACTAACATCATCTTCAGATGGCATTAGCCCTTTGAGCTCGGATTCTTACAATTGGAAGGGAATACGGAGTGCAAAGCGAGAACCATCCGGATCTCTCCAACTCCTACGGCCCTTGCTGTGCGCACTACGGGCCTGATTTAGAGATGGACACTAATGCTGCCGCAGCCACAAATTTGTACGCAATAGCTGAGCGCAAATATGCCAATGTCACAGCCGTCTGGATTTGTATGGAGGCACCCTAAGGCGGCTTTGCAAATCCAAGCATCTGCATACAAAGACGCAGCAGCAATCGCAGATCAGTCGATAATCGGCCTTCTGAGAAAACCTATGGTTGTTCAGAATGGCTACGGGGACTTAGACAACAGAACCATTTTTACTGCACCAGGGATCACAGTTGCAGGCGGAGACACAATTACATTTGAGTCACCACCCCCCTCTCCGGTTGACAGCCACAAACGGTATTTGCCTGTCAATCACTTTGCGAATAGATCCTCACCGTGGAATGAAACTTGACAGATACGCAATGCCACTTACACACATGCACAATGCCACTCAGACGCTTGCGCAGTTTCCCAATAATTGCTCAAATGTGTAAGCTTCAGCAGTGCATCCATTTCTGAATCTGACCTAATATCTATCTTGCGCTGCCTCTAGTTACAGGTGAAAGCAGCAGTGTTGGGGCTTTTTGGAGCAGCTCCCCCAGCGCTGGAGCAATACTGAATTGCTCTGATGCATAGGTGTCTGCAGTCACAACTCCCGGCGAGTTTGAAACTTAATTTCCGTGGACCTCCGCAAATTCCAATGAATGGGCCCCCATGTCATTCATGGAATTTGCTCATATACTGTAGTAGCCAATGGTTGAATACATTAAATTTCCAGGAAAAAGGACGCTGGGCAGGTGCATTGTGTCAATGTCACATGAAGTGAATTATAAGGTAGACACAACAGAGGACCCTCTACCCTTTCATCTAAGCACTGGATGCATAGTTATACAAACTCCCCCTCAGTAACTCTAAACCTATAAGTCATATAGAACAGAAATGACATACAAAACACAGTACAGAGAATAAACTTTGAAACTTGGGACCATCGGTGGAAGGGAAGGACAATGCTAAATACGAAATAGCACATCACTGCATAAAAAAAAAGGCAGGGGAATAGATATGGGATATCTGCATCTCACTGCTCTCTAATGTTATACTCCAACCGCTGGAGAGCCATTGGTCACCTATGTCTGCTTTAAAGGATCAGACATCGTTCTAGATCTATCCCAATACATCTACTCTTGTTCCCTGTCTCCACATCATGCAGTACTTCAGATGGAACCTCCAGCCCAAGCACACTGGAGGGAGAGGAAACAAGGCCAGGAATACTGTGACAGGACTGGGCTAAGAAGGACTGTGCGGATAGTTATTTATGAAGGACTTACCATTTCTGCTAACTTTTCATGTTATACCCCTTTTCCACCCAGGTTATTGCTGGGTCTTCACGGTAGTGACTCAGTGGAAAAAGGTCCCTGCAAAATAACCCGTGTCAAGTGACCTGGGAATCCAATCCCAGTAGCTACCAGGGTTGAACCCGGGATGGACCTTGGTAATGGTGCAGTGTAAATGGCGTGACCCGGGTTATCTGACCCGGGTCATGCCTAAAATAAACTGAGGCTGTGGAGCAGTCACCTCCCACTTTTTATGACCTCACAAGTTTAGCAGGGCAGGCCCGGGTTCAGTGTGAACGGGGCTGACCCAGGAATAACACGGATCAAAGTTGTAGCATAAGCGGGGTCTTATCTGGGATGGAACTATGTCCAAAAACCCAGGTCAAACTTGGGTTTTTGGTGGAAAATGGGTACAGGAATGAGTAGGTGATATCCCTTGTCACAAACAGGGGGTTCTGTGATGCTCTTCAATCTTCTAGCCCTCTGGCAGGTAGATTTAATTATTGTGTCAATACGCATTCACAGCATAGGTCTATGAAGTTAGCCTTGTTCCCACTTCAATGATAAGCAGCCTTTAAGTGGTGCTAATTCAGAACTAAAGAGGCTAATCTCACTGAACCATCTTAATAGCTCTGAGAAGAAAGCACAGGTGTTTTGTGTAGCTAGTCTCCCACTTGTTGTGTGCTGATTGTAGCTGCAATTCACCAGGAACAGTTTATGCAAATAGCGGCTAAACAACCCATTCACTCCTAATGAGTCAAGTCATGTCTGAGAGGCGTAAAGAATTCCCGAAAAGGATAGCCAACATATAGAAAAGACAGAACGTATGCATATATACACTTTCCGAGCATTGCAGTTAGTCTTAGAGGGCATAAAAAGTTTATGTAGAACTAAGAGAATGCAGGATTTGTACCTTATTACAGATGAACCAAGCTATGCAGTGCCATATAGAGATAAACTATAATCCATCCTCACCAAAAGTGCCACCCCAAAGTAACAAGTACACTACCAGCCACACATAGATAAAATTAGTCAGTCAGTAAGGGAAATGGGTGCTACATTAAGAAGCAAAAGGAGGGATTAGACGGGATCCTTGTGTTGCTTATTGTTAGTGCACTTATAACTAATGCCCTTAACACGCAGATCTTGTTGCTTGGCTTGAGCACTAAGTAACGGGGACCAGTGCTGAAACTTGCCATATGTCAGTTACCGAATCCGTCGGCGGCAAGGCTGAATAACTGGGACCCAAGACTGCCTTTTATTACAGTCTGGCCATCGCAATCATAAGGCGATTGAATTCTTCACCAGTCCTTGTGAGTACCTGTTTGATCCTGGTTATCAGATTACAGGGTCTTTTGGAACTATTTTAATCAAATGTAAGTATTTATGGGCATCTCTATAGTGTTAACTCTACATAGGATGTGTCTCTAATGCAAGATAACATGGAAAATGGTGGTGCACATAATACTTTGGGTTTTTTTTAAAGAAGAAGGCCAATGGAACTGCCCCCTTCGATCTGAATTCGTATAGAATATTTTTAATTTGCCACCGCATCACCATTTTGATTCAAGATGACCTTGCCGTTACATTTGAACAGAAAAGAAAAAGATGTAGTTTTCCATTTGGACGCCTCCCATCAGGATTATCTCAAATTGCGTGGGAGTTTAGCTAAAAACGTCTTCAATTTAAATTTTTATTTTTTTCCAAAAAGTAGCCTTTAAACCCCTACAGCTGACGAATCCGCCAGCAAACTTGCATTTAACTGGAAAGTCATTGTGTAATTAGAATCACAGTGCCAGGCTGTCTCCCTCAGAGTACCTGGAATCTCCGCATATCTCTTGGGTTCCCTGCATTCTTCAGGCAGTTCTGATTACACTTGAGGAAAAACTTTAGGAAGAATCTACGGAAAGAAAGAAAGAGAGAGGAAAGCCTTAAAAATATGACATAAATATGAGACTGTCAAACACAACGGACAGAGCTGAATACTCAGAAAATTCAGATGGTGACCAAATTATTAGAAACAAGAGGAAACAATCTGGCAAAGCACAGTCATATGGAACCACTTCTGAAGTGTTTGACATTTACTAACGTTTGTGGGCAGAAGGAATAATGTATATCAAGTACTGGTATTTTTTGTTTTAGTACTACAACAATTACTGTAAACACTCCCATAGTTTTCTCATAAAACATTGAAACATTTTGGAACTCTCTCTGTTGTTTTTGACCTGGATTATGCACAATAAATATACTCATGTACCACAGCAAGGATGCCGAATCAGCTTAATTGGTTCTGGTGGTTTGAATATTGGAGCTATTTGGCTGATGAGATGTTTTGTGAATAAGTGGGTGGGACTAGACAACTTAAAGCCCCCAGTGAGGTTGTCATATACCAGTGGCAGCCAGTCTGAAGATTTCTCTTACCCAGAGAGACCGCCCGATGCACAAATATTGGACAACCAAATGCCTAGGTGTATGGCCCACACTTGCTGAATTCAAGTTTCTTTAGATAGAGTTTAACTGGCCTCTCCTATTTGATATAATGCATTATAATGCAAGGATGGCATAGTGGTTAGCATTACTGCCTCACAGCACTGAGGTCCTGAGGTTAATTCCCAGTAATGGCCAATTGGTGTAAAGTGTGCATGTTCTCTCCGTGTCTGAGTGGGTTTCCTCCGGGTGCTCCGGCTTCCTCCCACACTACAAAAAAACATACAGGTGGCCCTAATTAGCTTCAGACAAAAAAAATAACCCCAGTGTGTGGGTGAGATGTACTACACCTTATGGTGCGTACACATGGTACGATTAAAATGGACAGTATGAATGATAACGATATCGATCATCGTTCATATCGTGCATTTTCCTGTGATGTGCTGGCACGTATGGATGATAACAATAACGTCCATCGCCCGTGCATGCAGGCCAACCTGGGCGATATCAACCAGGATACTATAGTTGATCGCGATCGCGGGTCGTTGCCCATTGTTGGTGGTTCATGGTGTGCTGGATGTTCAATATCGAACATCCAGCACACCCAGAAGATCGTTCAACGATATCGTTATCGTTGTCGATCGTCCCGTGTGTATGCACCATAAGGGAGAGAGAGAGAAAGTGGAGAGAGATAAAGTACCAACCAATCAGATCTTTGGAGAGAGAGATAAAGTGGAGAGAGATAAAGTACCAGCCAATCAGCTCCTGTCATTTTACAGGCTGCGCTTGAAACAGGAGCCGATTGGTTGGTAGTTTATCTCTCTCCACGTTATCCCTATCCAAGCTTTGATAAATCTCCCCCATAGATTGTAATTACTGAAGGGACTGACGCGAATGACTGTAATATTCTCTGTAAGGCGCTACAGAATATGTGTGCGCTTTTTAAATAACAGTTAATATAAATGAATAAATCATAAGAAATAAAATAAAGAAGAGCTGCTTTGTGTATTATATACAGTACAATTAAAATAAGCTATAAAGACATAATAAAAGACTTTTGTTCAATATTTAAAAACAGTATTTGCATTTCTGCGGTCATACACTAAAAGGAAAAAAAAAATGAAACCAGAACCTTTTACCCCCAGCTCATCTGTCCTGACAATGCCACGCGCAGACCCCATATGCCACCAGCATACAGTTAGTCACTTGATATTCCACCCACCAATTTCTCCTAACTAGCACTCTGCAATTATACAGCACACACTCTGCTGTGAGGTAAATTAGGCACACCTGCGGCCAGACTTCATTTAAACTGCATCAGAAAAAGGACCTAACAAGGTGAGTACGTGCCTCAAAGTTATAGTCCTGTCAAGCAATTAGGTTTTCACTTCTGGGACATCCGCACAGTGCAATTATGCCACACATTACAACCGGGCTAATCTGCTGAACAAATGTCATGTCTCCGAGATGCTAGTAAAATCGCTTCATCTTGAAATGTGTCTGCTCTTAAGCCCCTGCCTTATGCATGTAACAAGCCACAGTACCTTACTGATTAAATCATTTTACTAGCGCTTAGCAAAAAGGAGGGGAAAAGAGTCTGCAAGTATTCGGCCCCCACCCCTGTTAACTGGCGCACAAGTTGCTATGAACCCTCTATACATCACTATTCTGGTTTTTTTTTTATAATCAGTTGACACAACTTTTTCTTTTTCTGTCCTTGCTCTGCGTGTAACTTGGGAGACTGGCATGTGCTTTCCTACAGTCAGAGATAGTCATTTATACCCCTTTTACACAGAGCTAAAACCCGGGTTATTGCAGGATTAACCCGGGCAGCTCCTTGATGTAAAAGGGGTGAGGGTTGGATCGCCGGGTCGAGTGACCCGGCAATCCAACCCAGGTAAATAGCACGGTTTAACACGGGAGTAACCCGTGAAACCCTGCTGTGAGAACAGCGCACTCCGGGTCACGATGACCTGCAGTGCGCCGCAAGCCGGCCAATTGGTCCGGCTTCAGTGGCACTTGGAGATGATGTCATCTCCAAGCGACCACTTTCACGCCGGAAAGCCGGGTCTATGCAGACCCGATTCCGGTGTGAGCGGCGCCGACTCGGGAATATCCCGAGTCAGCGCCGGCTAAATTCCGGGTCTGATCCGGATAGGAACCCTGTTCCTACTCCAGGTCAGACCCGGAATTTTGGTGGAAAAGGGGTATTAGAATGTATATTCATTGCAACCCTGTATACAGAAGGTGGGCTGGGCGTAAATCTATTCATACTGTACCTGCAGGACACAGATTCACTGCTGACACTTTATCTAACATTCTCATAATGCACTATGTCTAACACGTTATTATTAGTAATTACATTAGGTAATAAAAAGTGTGAAACACATGATGACACTAATTACACTGTAAGACCTTAAGGGCGCTGGGCCTCTTTACAAATTAATTTAATCATGTCTAAAGTTACTTCCATCTATCTATGCCATGAGGAACTGCAATGATGTCTATCTATCCATCTCGTATCTATCTATCGATCTATCTATCTCATATCTATCTATCTATCTATCTATCTCATATCTATCTATCTATCTATCTATCTATCTATCTATATTACACATTCTAAACAATTACAAGGGTGTCTGCAATATGCCAATGCACTATTGTTTTATTAATATTTTTAATTACAAGAAGACCTGCTGGCAGTGGAATAGTTAATTGTAAAACATGCCTAATACATGGTTATTCATTGAGTAGTAATTCTATTGTTGGAGCATGAGACAGGAGTCGAATAGATTCACTCTTTCAAGTCAAATGGTAATTCTCATCCTTTGCTCTATTACCCTTTAATTGGCTTTTTCTTAGAAAATATCTGACAACCGCCTTTACATATCTCTTTCCCAGACCCCGGTACACAAAGGATTTAATGCTCTTGTTATGAGCAGGAGGGGAAAAAAATCCTCGTGTCAGAAAATCTTTGGCTCTAGCACCAATAAACTCTGTATTACTCCTAAACATGGATTTGTTACTCAATTGAGGGGAGGCGATACAGATTCCAACCTGTCATTAGTGCATTATGCGTAATTGTGTACAGTGTGCTTTCAGTTGCATCTGTTGGCCCATTATCAAAATGACCATTATGTACACTAATTCCCTGACCCTGTCTATATTTCCCTAAAGAGTCATAATCTTTCACAGTAGGCAGCATAAATCAAGCCTGAAATACAGCCTCTGTTTACTTGCATCCCAGGCCCTCCCTAGAAGACGGGAGTTAAGGAATAACTAAGGAGCAAATGGCCAAATCAAGGCCACTAAATAGGACTTAATTAGCAAACATAATGCTAATTAAAAAAATATATATATTAAAAACAACTTCTGGGAAATTATAAAACATTCCGTCCCGGATCTCGGTATAGGGGAAAATACTGTAAAATGTTAATGTTGCAGATTTATACTACAGAGCACCGAGTTGCAGCAGAAATCTTACCCAGCCGCATACAGACAGCAGGTAATTGTTTACATTTAGAAATTGGTACTCTTAACCGACTGTATGAAGCATATAATTGATCGAGAAGCAGATGCCACTAATAATAACGTGACAAGTTGGTACATGTGTTTTAATTCCCTTAGAGGCTGAACCTCCGCTACGCAGGTTGTCTAGCTGCTATATTTATACAAACAGAGCAGAATTGCATTTTATAAACACATTTTATACAAGTTACGAATCCCGGACCCCAAAATGAGTGGAACTTACGCCAAACTAGGCTGGTTCTTGCCCAAAAGTGGGCGTTTTACGAAGGATCTGGGCAGGACTTGGGCAGATCAGGGACGGGGCTTGCTTTGTCCCGATTCTGCATGTTTCACTCTTAGCAGGTATGGAATAACTGTATTTGTTAACATTTATTTATATAGTGCCAACATACTCTGTTGTGCTGTACAATTGGGAACAGTAATAAAAAGAGGCTGAGTATTAACAGACAGGCAGGGGGTGAGGAAAGGAATTGTAAATCAGGGTCACACAGTTGGATATTATCCCAAGAAGACTACATCTACTTTACCAACAATGTTATTACCTGTAAAGAGACTTTAATAGTTACATATATTTCTCATGAATACAGAACAATAGAGGACTACTTAATGCAGAGCTAGGCAACCTATGCCTCTCTAGTTGCTGGGACTTAGCTCAACAGCCACTGGTTGCATAGGCAAACACAGGGGGAGTTTCCATCTGCCTGGAAACCCCCCTCCCCAGCCCACACCATGACCACAATAGAAATAGTAATGTAATAGAATTTTACTAGTGATGCATGTTCTTCACAGTATCACAAATGAAATAATTAGCACCACCTGTGTATCTTTTAACACGTATCAGTCAGTAATAAGTACACCTGTGCACCAACTAGGAGATCTGGAAAACATTCACTGTTAGGGATGCACTGCTATAGAGCCCAATATGTACATCTATGTCCAGGGCAGTGCTAGGTTCTTCTGCTGCTCCTCCAGACTCCCGGACTTGCTCTAATACTCTGGAATGGTGCCCACATCTAAAATAAAAACATTCAGCTCAGGCAGGACGGCCATACTGCCAGATTTAATGGCTTACTGTGATCGCTGGTCCTCTATATGCTGGAATTATGACACACAATATACTTTGCATGACGCATATTAAAGCTGGTTAAGTGCTAATTCTACCCTCTTCATGGACTGGCCACACTCAAGCATTTGGAAAACCCCCTCTAGAAATCCTGCGTTTGCCACTTGGTTGCATTATAGACAAAGCAACCCGGGAGCTACACAACAAGGGCTGATTGTCCCACTCTGCAAAAATGGGACTGTGCACACCAAGGAACCTGTGGTTTCATATCGGTCCTTGCGGTCACCCACCCACCCAGGCTGTACATGTTGCCTCAGTAATTTAGCAGCTCTAACTCTCAGGTAGCACTGCAGCTAGAAACTCCCAACTTTTTTTTTTTTGCCATGGTCCCCCAAAACTATTAATCCAACCCTAAGCATATAACAAGAGAAGGGGCCAGAATCATTTAAATACCTGTTTTACAAATGATATTTTCAATGCAAGACAGGTTATTTGGGGTCGACATAAGAAAAAATTATTAATTTATAAAAAAATAATTTTTTTTTGGCTCTCATTGAAATACTTCCCATTGGAATCTCAGCCCATGCACACAGAGGGAAGGAGAAAACTTAATTGCAGTCTCTGCAGTGCGCATGTCATAAAATCTCTTTCTTAATTGCCATACGCCTCAGTGATAAACGTGTGATAATGATCTGGCTTGCAGGTGGGCCGCGCAAGTCAGACCTCCTCATCTGCATCTAGTGGACGTTTGTCCCAAGTGTCCCTTAACCCCCTATGTCTCATCTATTTAGGTGACTGTAGCCCACCCAAATTCAGTTCGGAGTCCGATCAGTGTCTGTGTATTTAAGCTATGAATTAGTTCACTTATATTTACTTTTATGAAGCTGATTATCCAAAGCTTCCCTATCTGATGAAAATCATTTTAATTGTAGTGTTAGGCTCCTGTGTAATATCCATTAGATTATGAGCTGTTTAAATTCTACATGGGTATTGTGTAAATTGGCCCTTTGTGAGCTAGGAAGCAATTACCACCAAACAGCTCTTCTAAATGGCTACAGAAGTTTGTGGTGTTGTTTAGGACAATCAGAAACAAAGGAGGCTGTTTAATTGTAATTTAATGGAATATCAAGGAGTCCGTGGCATTAGGAGCTGGCAACTGAGAGCAGGAGAGAGAGAGAAAAAAAATTAACTGCAATTATGTTTGATTAAAGCTATCCTTCTCAATAATCAGCCATCCTGACAGGCCATGGGGCTCTAGTGGGTTCCAGGATGGCAAAAGGTGTTGAGCAATATTAAGACCAATAAAGGAGATATTAGCATGGCTAATTACAGCACTGCAAAACCTGTAAAAGGGACCTCTGTGTATTGTAATGTGTGAAATAATTGGCTAAGGCCATTATCAATTACATAACGAATGAATTTGGGATGTCAGAGAAAAGCTGATGTGATGCGTTTTACTTGACACAGTGCTGCTCCCTTATGTTTTTATGTTGCAAAGGTCTTATCAGCGCTTTATCAAAGGCTGAAACTTTACCAAGTTATAAGGCTGCTGATACAACTGTACAGGCAGAACGTGTGGGAACGTGCTACCAATCAAATTGCTTATCTTGCTGTTTATTCTCACCTACCCTGAGCCAATAATTACCCAATAATACCTCTTTTCCACCAAAAACCCAGGTCCGACCTGGGTTTTTGGACATGGTTCCAACCCTGGTCAGACCCAGGTCAGACCCATTTACACTGCACCTTTGATCTGGGTTACTCCCAGGTCAGCCCTGTTCACACTGAACTCAGGTCTGCCCTGCTAAACCTGTGAGGTCATAAAAAGTGGGAGGTGAATGCTCCACAACCACCAATCCGCTCATTTTAGGCATGATCCAGATCAGATAACCTGGGTTGCGCCGTTTACACTGCACCATTACCTGGGTCCATCCTGGGTCCAACCCTGGTAGCTACCTGGGTTGGATTGCAGGGTCACTTGACCCAGGTTATTTTTCAGGGACCCTTTTACACTGAGCTGCAACCCGGGTAGACCCTGCAAAGACCCAGGTTTTTGCTTTGGTGTAAAAGGGGTATAACTAATCCTTACTGGTCCATAGATAAATAATACCGCTTTTCCACTGAAGTCAGGGTTCTGACCCGAGATTTGGAACATAGGGCCTCATTTACTAACGAGTGTTATCACCAAAACGAGTGATACATTTCACTGTGTATGATAATGGTGCTCCAGCCAATCAGCTGCCAACTGTCAACTGTTAGAAAAATGACAGTTGGGAGCTGATTGGCTGGAGCACCATTTATCATACACAGTGACATTTATCACTCGTTTTGGTGATAAAACTCGTTAATAAATGGAGGCCATAGTTCCAAACCAGGTCACACTCTGGACAGACCCCTTTTCTACTGCGTTATTCTGGGTGCAGTCTCGGCGCTTGGAGATGACATAATCTCCTTATGCCGGAATGTGGCTCTCCCCTTGCTGTAAACGAGTCCAGGGTCTAATGACCCGGAATTACCCGTTTACAATGAGCCTTACCAGAGCCCTTACCGGGAATGGACCCGGGTGGAGCTGTTTCCACTGACCAAAATCCCGGGTTGATGTGCGCTCACGTGCAGTAACCCGGGATTTTGAGGTTAGTGGAAAAGGGGTATAACTGTGACAGAAATCCAGGGGTTTATTTACTAAAGGGCGGGTTTTTAGAAGTGGAGTTGTTACCTATAGCAACCAAACAGATTCTACTTCTCATTTATCTAGCACCTTCTAGAAGATAATAGCCAGAATGTGATTGGTTGCTATGGACAACAACGCCACTTCTAAAAACTCTCACTTTAGTAAATATACCCCACAGCCAAGCATGGTTTAAGGCTTTTCCTACAGCAACCAATCAGATTTAACTTCTTATTTTTTCTTAGAAAAGCAAATATTTGATTGGTTGCGATGGCTTAAAGTTGTTTTATTTTATTTTGCTAAAAGAAATCAGACAACCACATGATGCAGCAGTATATAAAAACAAAAACCGCATGCACATTGTAATGAATCCTGAAATACTGCTTAACCATGTTCAGTCAACATTACACATTCTACTGTCCTTTCAACAAAAGAAACTGCTGACTGGTTATTAAGCTGGTTATTAAAGTAAAACGGTGTACATAAAAGTATTTTTTGAAAATGTTCAGAGGGGGCTACATTCAGAAAGAAATTGTAGCTATCATTTATTAAATGTTTTATTGCCTTAAAGGGCATTCGTACCCTACATACAACGGAAACAAGAATGCAGCCTACAGATTAGGGATGTGCAGGCTCGGATAGGTTCGAGTTTGCACGTGGAGTTCGGATTTTTCCCTCCAAAAAAACAGAACTCAGAAAGAGGCAAAACGTCATCTTGCACGGACGAACATCATCATTCCTGGACTTTTGTCCAGGAATGATGATGTTCGTCCATGCAAGATGACGTTTTGCCTCTTTCTGAGTTCCGTTTTTTTGGAGGGAAAAATCCGAACTCCACGTGCAAACTCGAACCTATCCGAGCCTGCACATCCCTACTACAGATTGATAAAGAAACATCAAAATCGCAAACTCACCGAAAGTGGGGGCTCAACTTGGAAATAATTCTAAACACCAATTTATACCCCTTTCACATTGGAATGCCGGATTGCACCCGGGATTTTGTTCACAGGACCATCCCGGGCGCGACCTGGCTGAGACCCCTTTGAGACTGACGGTCCGACTGACGTCAGCGCCATCACGTCCTGAGCCGGCTCTTCCTATGCCGGGTTTTCCGTTCACACTGCATTGCGAGCCGGGTTGAACCCGTGTTCAACCCTACTCGATCTGGGTTATTTCAACCTGGCCCTTTCACACTGCACAGTAACCTGGGTTATTGCTGGTTATTATATTGGTATTATAGTGCGAATGTAGGAAGAGAGCTAATTAGATATTCTCTCCAAATTAACAATTTCTAATATAATGGCCCTTTAAGATGATGTCCCTGTGTGCGCAACCCCGGGTTACACCAACAGTAAATAACAAGTGCTAATAAAAAATACATTACAACTGTACAAGTAATGCAGAAGGAATTACCAGTGACGGATCAACACAATTCGAAAAGCTTTATAAACACGCAGTGATCATTGTAAGTAACAGGGGCTTTAAAAGATGAGGGTCCATTTATAAATAGTAGTTTAAACTATGACATAGGGGGACTAAGCTTGTATGCTATTCTTTTACATCCACTCTTAACTGCAGCATTAGTTAACAAATCACATTGCAATGGTCAGCACTATAATCTGACTGACGCTCTCAGGATATAATAACACAGTTTGCACTTTGTAGTGTTACGGATTTTCCCAGAAACAGGATGAAAAGTACAATGTAGAGAATACTTGAGTGTGGGAAAAACTCTTGTATTATTGACTGCTTTCCATTGAAATATTAATGCAATAGCTTATCAATCTGGTTCAAAGAATATGGCAACGTCTGTTGGGAATAGGCAGGTCTTAGAGGTTCTTAAAAGAATTGGAAAACCTGATAGAGTAAGGCAGCTAAATCATTATATTACGCACACACATACACACACACACACACACACACACACAAACAGAAAAGCAAAAAGACAAACAGCAAATCCGGCTCCGAATAAGATGTGTGCTCAGGTTATTTGTATACAGCCTGCAAAGTATATATTGTGTCAGAAATCAGGTACCACTATAATGACAGGGAATAGATGTACTTTGCGATAAGTGACTTGGCAGAATCCGTTCTCCATCCCATTTCACTTCATAAAGATTCCCGCGAAGGCCAACACAATTCTGCTGCCTCCATTCTATGGTTGACACGGAACAGTAAAGTCCTATTCCATCAACTTACTAGTTAGATTGCGTTCTTCACCAAACTTTTACAATAAAGGATAGGGATCGTCGATCCCTATGCAATACATGTCTGTTCACACGATCACGTTGGGCCACTGAGCTTAGACGAAAGGTAAATGGTAAGTGTACTTATGCCTGCATGTAAGATGTATGATCTTTTTCTGCATTTGCACATGTTGAACCAACTTGAGCCTATTCCATGGGGATCAGTGATCCTTATGCATTTTAAGTTTTCCAAACATATATATATATATATATATATATACACACATATATATGATTTCTATATGGTCTGGCACTCCCAGATGATGGAGCACCTTGCTCCGGTGCCCTACCTCATTTAGTGTATATAGAATAGATGGTGTTGCCTTTCACTACCATTTATTCTATATATATATATATATATATATATGTATATAACTTGTTGATTATAGTGCCCTTTTGTTGACATTTTTTGCACCTCCTCTGCTCTTTAGTAATGCTCGTGGGAGTCAGTTCTACAGTTAAACATGTTTGTTTCTGCTTATCATATGTGACTATTTATTTACCAATAATAATAGTTAAAAACAAGCAGTAGAGCCGGTTTTTTTGGACATGAAAGGGTTAAAAGAAGTCTTTAAAATATTTTCCGGTGATTGAGAAGAGAGGTAGCACTCTCCTGCTTCCAAGCAGTCTCTCCTAATTACTGGTAAGTCATTGAGAGCAGTGGCCACAGCTGTGTTGTGTGTGTGAGCCAGGCCATCAGTCGCTCTAAGTATTGATTACTGAGCAATTCTAGCTGATCGGGTCCTGGAGCTTCAGAGACAATGCGCTTTCCTCAGAAAACCTGTAATGAGCAGTTCCTATACAAGACTACATACTGCTGACACCAGATCTCTGCACTAAGATAGTACACAGGTCAATACATATTGGATTTCCAAAATGCTAGGGTCTTAATGTCAGGTCCTCTATTTTTTTTCCCAACTCTGCCATTAGCTATTACTGGGTTCATGTGCTTTAATGCTGTACAGGGTGGTGGGAGGTGAGGGGGGGGGGGGATGTCCTCCATTAGTCTGATTTATACTTCAAATATGCCATGACAAATTGCTTTAACACCAGACTTATTAAATTCTTGTACATTTTCGAGTTATGGGTCTCATATACTGGTCACACATGCATGACGTCATAATGGAAAGTGCATGGTGTAAGGGTATTGAGTTTTACAGCTGTAACCAGATGTCCTTTGTAAGTCTTTTCTCTCTCCTACCTAAAGAGCAAATGCCAAAAAAAAAAAAATTCACAGAGACAAGGGAGAGAGGGAGAGAATGAGAGAACCATGCTTTGCATGATCCGCCACCGGAAAATAGCAGGATTTAAAATGTACCCATCCCAGAGGTATTCGTGATAACCAGCATGTAAATGTAGACGTGTAAGGATTTGGAAATATACATGGTTTGACTTGCAGTTCAACAATTACTGGCCTTTGTCTACGGTTCCTACTCTACTGTAGCAGATTTTGTCTCCAAAGGACTGAAGCTATTTTACTTTCCTCCGCTGTAGTAACCACACCGCATTAACAATATTTGTACTACAATCGCCAAGGGACCCACTTCCCAGATTCTATCATTTCTTTATCTCCTGACAAATACCTCACTATTGAACATTATTAGGTTTACAAAGTTAACCCCTCACCGGCCACAGCTTGGCTAGCACACAGCAGTCCAAGAATGGACCCTCATCCCTTTTTCTATCCCCTTCCCTCCTCCATCTCTTTATAATGGTTTCCCCCCCACCCCCCCTTTTTTTTTTCTTTCATCACTGTTTCAGCAGCTGCTGTCAAGGGGGCATTTATAAATACCATGATCTTGTACTTTTACAATGATTCTCATTACAACGATACCGAAGAGATCTGATGGGATTTAATAACTTTTTTGACCTTGTCCAATATGTTTGTTTGGTGCATTGGCAGCAGCCCGGCAGTGCCGGAGATGCAGCACTATTGTCGGGGGCAGGGGAGGTGGAGGCGCTATGTGCACTAGTAGTAGGAAGTTGTTATGTTTGTTTGTTTTGCTAAAAAGTTCACTTCAGGTGAGAAATATACTCAGCAATGTCTTTTCCCGTAGTGATATTATTATCTGTATCTCCTATGTTCCTACTTCCCAGTATCTTTTACTGGTATTCCATGAAGGCTTGGAGAAGGTTATCTGTTCAAAAGGTTCAAAAATTGAAGTGCACAATATTTGAACGTGGGTTCCTCTATCAGTAGCCAATGTTTTCCTTCCTCCCTCTTCCTCTGTACCTTTTTTTTGTATTACTTGCAAAGGGTAGTGCAGAGCGGCCATTATTTCCCCAGCAGATCACTCGCCCTGTCAATCAGTCTGTATTTTGTCTTTCACTGTGGGCTCATTAAAACCTCTCTTCCTCCCTCCCTCTGGACCCGGCTCTATTTGCCAGCTCTGATCACGGAGTTCCTTCTTTAAGAAAAATGCCAGCATCACTTGCCTCACATCAAATGGCTCCCTAGTAACTTGATGCCAGCTCCAGGGGAGATGGGGGAAGACTTTTTTTTTTTTTGGTGTTTTGCAGGCTAGGGAGAGATTAAGGAGATCATTTGTAGATCAACCTATGGTGTTCTGGCGCCATGCCCCAAGGTTTGGAGGTCGACTGTTGTTGTGGAGTAAATAGAATGCTAGGAGCAAGATTTGCCAAATGTGCAGCCACAAATCAAACTTCGGACTACAAGAAAACGTTCATCTTTGCTGGAGACATGGGCGTATCTTTTAATAGGTGAATGGTTGTGTGCGACACACACCGCTCACCCTGCACCCCTACATTATAATGACCTCTTTGGCTATGGAGCTGCAAATATCACCAGCCAACATTTTTCCTAAGATCTGCACATGTGCAGTACAGAAATCACCAGGAACATGGTGGGTGCGCCATTTTCCCGGAGACCTGCCTATGACACATTGCCAGACTCTACACGGCAACTGTACTGGTGAGAGGGAGGCACCACACGGAATCTATAAAGGGGCACCCTCCTGTTTTTAGCCATCCCTAGCTGGAGATCATGATTCTTATTGGTTAATTGTTTGGAAGCACTGGCATCCAACTGACACTGGGCAGTCGAGTACTTGTATGCTGTCGTGTTGGGGATCGCTGACCTACACAACAAGTGGACTCTACATGGGGTATGAGCGTAAAGCTGGGTACACACTATACAATTATTGGGCCGTTTTGCCAACAATCGGATGATCGGGCTGTTTTATCGTATAGTCTGTAGAAAAGATTGTTTTGAATGTTTTGCCAATAAAACGGAAAAAAAATGGTCACAAATGCACTCCTTCGATTATCCGATCTGTCTGCCTAGACAGAAGATATGGGTCAAAAGGTCTTGATATCGAAAGTGCGTGGGCAGTCGCAATAATCTGACTATATCCTATGTTTTCTCGTGACATCCTCCTTGCAGGCATTTGCAAGGAGGATGCAAATTGTGGTGTGGCAGAAAATCAGTAAATTTTTATTTTAAATCGCTAGTGTGTAGCTGAGATGTTGGGGCCTTCAATTTGCCAAAAAATAGTTGGAACGATTAAAACATTGCATAGTGTGTAGTGTGTTGGTGGGTAAGCATGCTGGGACTTGTAGTTCCACATGGACGGACAGTAACATGTTGATAACTTCTGCCTTGCATATCTAAGTCAATTAAGTAACACCTAGGTATGTTTTTCTTTCTTTTTTAATGTTCTCTCTTTTGTATTTAAAAATAAATACAATTTTAATACCCCCCCCCCCCCCCCAAAAAAAAATAAAAAGAAATAAATTACTGACGTCATAGGTCTTTACAAGCAAACATGCGTACAGGGTATTAATGCCGGGGATTGTATTAGACAAGCTTTCTATCCTTTTAGATCCTGATTAAAAACTTATTAAAACATTATAAATGATTAATGCGAGCAGAGCTTTGAGTGGCAATTATTAGTTGTAATGCAGGTAATGCAGCTTAATGAGGGGGGCACATGTGTGCAAAGCTTTAACTTCATTACTCCTGGATGTCAACAAATACAAGAAAAATGTGTCTCCCAACTACCCATTACTTAATACAGCACTGAGCTCTCCTTTATACCTCCCCACGGCTGATGAGCCAAGAGCCATAAATTAATCCCCTCTCTCAGCTTCGTACCAGACGGAGGTGTTAAAGTTACAATAAAGTTTTTTTTTTTTTTTTTCCCTCAAACCACATGTGGAAAACTAGAACGACAAATTATACTAGAGGGGGAAAAAAAAGTATATAAGAAGATACATACAGTATACACAACCATGTTTATTAACATGACTAAAACAGTACAAAGCGTTCAGAAAAAAATAAAATGTGTCTTTTGCTGAAGTAAAACTGTATGGGGAATGGAATTTTTGTATTTTTTTTTTCTCTCCAAAATAGCTGAATCATTATTCAGAAAGGGAAAACAAGCCATCATTGTACCCCCCCAGAGCTGCCTGAAATATTTTTACAGGGACGACGTTCTAACATTTGGATCTGAATAACATAATAAGGAAATACCAGTCAGCGCCTCTCAGAATTGGTGTGTTGGAAGATAAGCACATGTTGGAATGGGAGAGCACTGTCAATAGCAGCATTGAGCAGGCTGCGGATGGGGGAGTCGGGCCTGTCGGCCTGGCCTGCAAGGACTGGCATGCACACACCCCGCCGCAAGGGCTGCACCATCTAAACAATGCGCTCCGACGCACTTCAGTGGGTGATCGACGCGCGGGTGGCATTGGGCCTTTAATTTATTTATTTTACTCTTTGTTTCCTGGCTCCTTTCCTTTTGACAAGTAGCTCAATCCACACTGATCTATACTATCCGTTTGAAGAGTACTTCAGGGCTATTTGCATCATCTTATGCCTAATGTATAATATATAGCACTAAATTGAGCCCCGTGTACTGTCTTGTTACCAGGCATAAAAAAAGTAAGGGCAATGAAGACGCATTAGTCCTTTCAAGCACAACGGCTATAATGCAAGCAAGAAAGGTTGGAACTTGGAGTTAAGAGGTAACCTTTCTGCCTCAGTAAGACAATGGAGGAGTAAAGAAAATGTCAAATCGAGAGAAGGTGGATTTAGAGATGAGGCATCTTAGAATGACGCTGGTGCCATATTTTGTGAAACTCTAATGCTGTTGGCAGGAGAGATCCCTGTTTCTGATTCATCCGAGGCCGTATGGCAAAGCTTTGTCAGTCTGTGCAAGATATAAATAATTCAGGGTGAGAGATGGCAATTACAGGGCCCTGCACAACCAAAATGAATATTTTATGAAGACTAAAACTGCTTTGGAATGAATCATACACATGGAGTCACACACACACACATACACATACACACATATACACACACATACACACACGGCTAGTGTGCTTACACATATCAACAAAAGGAGACACGGCAGAACCTGTTTTATATTTCTTCTTTAGCCTGATTTCCTGTCGGGTGCGGAACTTGGCACCAGTGTACATGGTAGAAATGTGCAAAGTGAGAGAGAGCATTGATTGGTTGAAAAAAAAAATGTGGTTGTACAGATACACGTAGTGCAACAACGGGTCCTCTGACTCACCTTGTACAGAGTCCACGTACAGGTATTACTGCACGGGTATATTGTGTACCAATATGCTAATACCTGGGTCTATTGTATACAGTGTAAGTGTGGTCAAAATAAATTATTCGTGCACATTTCCCTGTAAAGTTGCAATGTTTTGTTGCGATGAAATAAATAATTTCATCCCGTATATAAGCAGCCATGATGAAGGGAACCATTTCATGTCAAGAGTGTACAAGCTGGGCCACTTCAGCCTCCTTGAACAAGAAGGGTCTTCTGTCCCCACGTCTCCTGCAAAATGCTTGCTGTGGAATACGGACACAAATAATATCATTGTTCCGCAGAGCTGCAGAGGTAAAAGGACCTAGTTGAATAGGTATTGTGTTTGCGCAGTTAGTGATACCTGGCCTATTGTGAGGGAGAAGCAGGTCAGGTCTGTGACATCACCAGAGCACAAAACGCCCTCTGTACAGAGTTCCAGGGAATATTTTCCCATCGGTGAGAAAGGAGACCCATATGCCTCACACTAGTTCTTACTCAAATCCAACTCTGTAACGTTGTTGTGAAAACACGGCTATTAGGTGTATTAATAATTTGATAAATAGATTATGCTTTAAATTATTCATGAGCCACATTTGGCAGTAGTAAAATCACATGCATGGAGCAGGTTTATAAACCCGCTAATTATGAATTAAGCATGCAAGAGGAATTGCTAGCCCTGAAATTAAAATATTTTATGATTTTTGCAATTAGGATGTTGCAGAGAGTTTAATTTATTTATTTATTTATTTAACATAAAAAGACTCCAATGTGAAAAATAGAAACTTGCTTTGTGCTTTCACCGCTGGCAGGTTATATACCTGAAAAGCGTCTGGGGCGAAATAGCGAATCGGAAATAAGAGGAGCACAGCCATCCAAGTCGTTTGCTTCCACACAAGTATGAAAGAATCTGAACTACAACTAAGTAGAAATCGCACATAAAAGTCATGTCAAAATCATACTACAGATGAGGGTAGCTGTATGGGGGGAACACGGGCAAATCAGCTGCACTTGTGTCAAAGCACTGACACACTCACAAACCAGATTCTTGTATTCTTGCATCAACCCATTTGGCTGCCAAATCATCTTTCGAAGCGGCGAATTGACGCTTAATATTCCTCCTTGGAGGAGGTACTGTCAACGACTCATTCATGTTTTTTTTTTTTCCGTTCTAGTCCTGGGAATTGTTGCTGTATGATTAGTGAAAAAGAGAAAACGATTAGGTAATTCAATCTCTTTCCACAAGGGGGCTACTTTTTCACCGAGCTCAGGGAATTAAAGTTGTCTGTGGCTTTTTGTGTCTCAGGAATAGTTGTTTGCACCGCTCATGAACAAAAATCAAATAATAAAGTAATAATAATCAGAACAGATCGACTCATGACTTATTGCTTAAATGGGAAAAGGTCATTATTATTGTGCGATGTGCTACATAGCAGGCAACTTCTAAATATGGATGATGAAAACAATCATCTGGAAGCAGCCAGGCAAGAAAGTAAGTAGCTGACATGGAATGGACACAGAGGGGCTGATTCTGATTTGGGAGCAAAGCAAAAACAAGCACGTAACTTTGCACCTGGAACAAAGCATGTTGCATTACAAATGCAAATACATATATTGTTTTTGCATGCAGGGTAAATACTGGCTGCTGTTGCATGTAGCCCACAAATGCTGGGCAGCTGTATGTTTACACTGCAATTTAGATTTGACTTTGGACACGCCCCCAACTCAGAATCAGGCGCAGAGTCCTCGTTAAACTATGATTGTTACCATGCTCTAAAGCAGGAGTAGGCAAACTGTGGCACTACAGCTACTCTGGAACTACATCTCCCAGCATCCCCTGCCACTGTTTTGCTGCTAGGGCATGCTAAAACTGTGACAGGGCATGCTAGGATGTGTAGTTCCACAGCAGGTTGCCTACCCTTGCTTTAAACCACAGGTTAGGCAGACTGTACTGCCAAACTGATCTGGGACTACAAGTCCCAACATGCTGTAATATCCTTTGGCTTGGACTGGTTCTTCCATAATGGCTGAGATCACTTATACCTAATCTAAGCCCAGCAAGTAGAACTTCATCTGTGATTTTCATTTCCTTAATACTGTGGGCTATATTTATAAAGAAAACCACTGCCTCTCGGTGGATTGGAGTTGAAGTGCAGCAATACTCGGAGCATCATCAAGAAGACCGGGGCCCTGCTGCACTTCAGCTGTGCCTTCAGGGTGCCTGCTTGCAGGGTCCAAAGGACTGCTGTGCACTGCTGCAGCGATACTGGCTGCAGGGTGCTGTTCTAGACACTCTGCTAGTTGGAAGCAAGGGCCATGGGAGCCATGGTGCAGCCCACAAAGCCCTGCGCTCTAAACGGCGGCACTGATTCACAGTTTAACGTAGGTGGTAACAGGGCACTGGCATGCAGGCAAAGCTCACTCAGGGCATGTTGAAGGACTTGCGCACTAAGCAAAATCGGAAATATACCTGTTGTTAGACGTGTCTGTTGCACCAAGAATGTGGCTGATGAATAAAGTGCGTGCGGATAAGGGTGACGGCTATGAAACCAAGTACAGGGCTATGGGGCCGTCGCTGCACCCTGCAGTGTGTAGAGCCACCTGGAGGGCATGGACAGCTCTACGCTATCTCCTGTGGTCAGCCCCCACCCCCTCCTGTGATGTCACTAGTTCAGGGGCGGGGCCTGCACAGTGCAGCAGGGAGTCCTACTCCTGACCAAGAGTACAGATAGGGGCGGTGGGGTCACATAGATTTATACAATTCTGCATACGGATGGACGTACGCATTTAGTTCCTCGCCTGCAATGCGGGTTTAATAATGGCTGAATTGCGATCAACTCACTATTGGCCCCTATGTAAGAAAACAGCCTTAACGGAAACCACATATTTATAACATATATATATATATATATATATATATACACATATAAGATCTGCTTTACATGAGCTGATTCGCATTTCTTCCTCCATAAATCCCAACGCTATAACATCCTTTTGTACTTATAAGACTTAAAATATCTGGCGTTTTGGCAGCCACGGAAGACCATTTCGGCAATATTAAAAATAATAGTGCATAGGACGTTTTATAAGAGAATAAAAGCGGGTAACACAGGATGAGACTTGCGATGTTGGATGTTTTTGATTTTTTTTTTTTTGCTTTAAGTGCAATGAGGGCCTGAGTCAGAGATGTACGCTATGTCGATACGAACGCAGTTGAATGATTAACGGTAATCTGCGCGTGCGTCTAAGTCCCACTAAGCATGCACCAGGGTGCATTATGGTTGTCGCTCGCAGCGACATTTTACTCCCAGTGTGATTGACAGTCAGACCGTTTCCGCTGGATGCATCTGCGATAACTATGACCCTGGTGTCTCAGCACAAGCGCCCCTTCTATACGACCAGAAGCTCGATTATCGAATGACCTGCGCAGCCACTTGGATTTGGGTCTCGATACGAATCCCGGCATCTGCGACATTTGCAGATTTTCGCACAGTGGCTGCGTACAAGTTCGCATTTGCCTACATCGCTCAATCAGAACTTGAGTTCTAATTCGGCCTCCCCGCGGTTGCCTACACTTATTATGAAAGCGAGGGTAATAATACAATAGCAACAGTTAATATAGCTTAACAACTGCTGGCTAGGGAACAATATATATGAAAATAGATGTCTTCCTTTTTATTTTTAGTACTGCTGTCCCTAATATAGGACACAACACTGAAGCCGATAAACTAATCTATGAACACAGCATACAAAATAAAAAAACATTTGCATATTTGTTACTTTATTATTTTATTTTTCCTGCCGTAACAAATTATCTTAGCTTGAAACGTTCTTGACATTGCATCTTTATTTTTTTTTATTGTGGTAGAGCCTTGATTTTCCCAGGAGCAAAGATTCCCGTTAATTGCCCACGTAACGGAGAGAATCGCACAGGTCGCACTTTAATACACGAACATTTATCCTGACTCCAAGACACAGCTGCAGGTCAGGAGTCCCACCAATCCAACAAGATCACTGGGAAAACAAGATAATGGAAATGTTCTCATGTATAAAACCCTCATCAGAATGCTGGTAGTGACACCCCATAATGCAGATATTGCAGTGTAAAATTAATATATTGCAGGAGATGTAACATCTCCCAACTATATATCTGGAGCGCTAAGTCATGTACGTCAACAAACCACTGCTCATGACTCGGTGTATAGATGTCGATTTAGCATAGTCAGCAGAACTGGGATCAATGCTTAGCACTTTCACACCAAGCCACAGATGAAGCTTTAGGAGGCTTGTATGCTGCTTACTGTCTTTCTTTGTATTTTATGTATTTTTTATGTGTATATTGGTTTCTCTGCTGTTGCCTGGCAACCTATAAACTAAGTCTGAGGAAGATAGCAGATGCCTTATCCATTTCATCTGATGTTATAAGTTATGCCACCTTGTCATTAAGGAAAATGCAGGATATGCCAGTGACATCACAGGGCATCCTGAATGTTCCCTGCATGTACTACAAAGACTCCTTTCATGTACTTTGAGGACGCCAGAAAAAGACGACTTATGGTGGGCCCATCAAGCCCGCATAAAAATACATTGATCCCTTAATATAAATAAATTTACTTGATTTCGAGTTAACACTTGTATTGTGAGTAAGGTAACATTAGAATTGTTTCTTCAGCCTCTAATCATAGCTGCAAAGGCAGAGGCTAGTTGCATAAACTGCAAGGATACATGGGAGGACAAAAATAGTCAACCAGTGTTTCCTAAACTCAGTCCCTAGGGCACCCTGACAGTCCCGGTTTTAAGGATATCCATGATTAATTAGTACCACCTGAGACAGTTTGATGTAACAATCTCTGCTCAAGTATATATATATCCTTAAAAACTGAACTGTTAGGGTGCCCTGAGGACTGGAAAACCCGTAACTCAACTATTCAAGGAATCATTTCTGTAATATATGGCTTCTATGATATATACAGATATAGAATATAGGTTCTAGCATAACCTTATAAACACCTAGACTGCCTGGTTACCAGTATTAGCAGTATAGTATTATCTTTACAAAAGTCTTCTTATTTATTTCATTTAAAGCTTTCGTTTCAGATTGCATAACTCTTTAAGGGGCCTATGTATCACTATCTGCATTTTTAATGTGGTTGTGATGGGATAATATTGACGGAATCAGTATGTAATACCGCCGGCCACATGGTTCAAATCCCGACAGCGGAAGCCCAGCAGGGGTGAAGATCCTGACAGCTAAAAAGTTAAGTATAATTAACCCTATTCTCCCCCCTAACCCTCCTTTAGGGGTGCCTAACCCTAACCTCCCCCCTGTGCCTAACCCTAAACCCCATCAAAGTGCCTAAACCTAATATCCCCGTCCCCGCAGCCTAAACCTAAGTCTCCCGTGGGAGTGCCTAACCCTAACCTCCCCCGGGTGTGCCTAACCCTAACCCCCCCTTTCCCTAGCCGAAACCTATACCTCCCAGGGGGTTCCTATCCCTTAGTCACCCCGGGAGCCCTAAAACCTTACCCTCCTCCCTGCGGCTGTCCGTGCCCAGCGCCCCACTTACCTTCGTTCAGTATGCCGGGCGTCAGGCTCCCGGCGTAGGTCTAATGATAGGTGTCGGGATTTCGACTTCCGGTCATTAAGACCTTGACAGGATTTGATAGTCGGGAATCCGGCGGTCGGCATTACAACCGTCGGCTTCCTGGCTGCATCCCAATATGGACTAAATTCTCATGCCGAATATGAATATTTGCACTTGAATTTACCAAATGCCTCTTGCAGGGACACGGGATCTGATAAGAACCCATCCCAGTGAAGAGTTACTTCCAGGTACAGACTCGGCGAGCCTAATGTGCATCTGTCAGCCAGCGCCTGCACAAATACAGGCTGAAAAATAAATGCTGTAGAATAATCTTTAGGCTACTATGGAGTAGCGCCATCTGAAGATCGCGTTATATACCAGCACCAAGCTCCGCAATGCAAAACTTGGTACATTTCACAATATAGTAGCAACCCCTATTGAAACCTATGGGGGCAGCTTTTGCAATCGATATCTGCTGCAGTCACCACTTCATGTATCCTAGGGATGCTTCATTTCTGTGGGTATCCCCCAAAAATGACTGCATTGGGAGAACCTGGTGCACACGTAATTGGGCAGAAAATGGTTCCATAACAACCGAGCAGATCCCAACAGAACATGTGAATTGTACCAGCCTTTCTACTCTCCCTGTACGTGTATTAAAGCATCTATCGTTTTGCATGGAAACCCACCCAAGTACTGGGACCAATTTCCTCCACCGCTGGGACCTTCCATGGAGGCACACTAACTTCACCTAACAGTATCTAACTAAATTGCTTTGAATAGCCAGTCTAAATATTTGCAATATATTTAGTGTGCCGAAGATTTGCCGCTTATGCTAAAGTCCTTTGTTGGAAATTGCCATTTTATAACTTTGCGCCTGTGATACATTTGACTAAGCCCGGCTGACATTCTCTATCGGCCTCCAAAGACAAAATAGCTGATTTTGCCACGAGCCACCAGAGAACTCTCAATTTGCTGTGAATGGGCTGCTCCTTGCCACCCCCAATCTGCATAGAAAAAGATTAAACATTCAATTTGTTACTTGATAAGCCACTAGGCTCGCCACTTACCATACAAATGGAAAACATTACCGTCATTCCTCAACTTGCTTTCCTGAGCATTTTATTATTTGGGATATTTACTTCAGGGAAATTATGATGCATGTCATATTTGTCTTCATGAAAAATGAAGCATCTAAATGGAAATCACCTTTTGAATGTACCGGCGTATAGTGTAATACTAATATGCTTCATGAACTATAAAATTTAGTCACAGTGTATGGATATATTACAAAACGACTTTAATACTCTCCCATCAAGCACATTTTCCCTGTGTTAAGCGAATACTCAGAGACCTGATTTCAGTTTGATAATCATTACACTCACACGATGGTACAAGTCAGTGCTTGTAGATTTATGTTCACCCTAAGCTCTTTTGCATTAATCTGCCTCTGAATAAGCTATTTGCACTTCCTCAGTGCATGCAGGAAATTGAAATAAGGTGTAAATTTGTAGGTCTTAAATCTGAGCAAGTACGGACATATATTTTCACCTGGTACCACTCATTGGTTTCCAGTAAATATAAAGGACATTTTTATCCATTCCTCTCATTTTTTTGTGTGTGTGGGGTTATCAGAAGATCTTTTTATTTCTATGTCTTTATTTATTTCCTGTTTCTCTACTGATATTTTGAAGGACAGCTTTGTTATAGGCAACAATGTTCCAATGTGTGATTGCAATCGCTGATCAGACCAGCCAGATGTTCCGTCACTGCTCGGATGATCTGTATTTCAGAACAAAGGATGAAAACCAGGTTGAGATGAGGATGACCTGTTTGTTTGAAGAAGTGGTTCACTATGGTAATAATATAAACCAAAAAACGGAATTTATAAAAAAGTCAAGCATTTTTTGGGGTTTGACAAATGAACTGGTTTCACATAAAGGGGGGTTGTTTGTGGGGCAAATGATGCTCTAGCCCAAAGTCCACCCACATCTTAGGGAATCTCCTAAACATTTTAATGGCTTGGCTCCCAGTCACACTGGCTGAAAAGGGAGAGCAGTTGGCGTAGCGAGCAGTAAGAAGTTACAACTTCCTATTTGGCACAGGCAGTCACACAACCACTGACACTGGAGTGGGAACCTTGGGAAAGACTAGTAGAAGAAACCCAACAAGCTACCTGCCCTGGAAACCCCACAAATCTTAATCTGGCTCTTTGCAAGATTAAGATTAAACCAGAACTAAATCCCACAGAGATTTGTCAGGTACATCACCAGGTAAGTGAAATAGAAACAGGGCTCATGTTCAGTTGCACGCATTTTGCGTAAAAAAATGCAGATGTAAAATGCATACAAAGAAAAGACCCAACTACTTATGTATGCCAAGCATGACGCAACTCCAGGTCCGCAACAGAAGCATATACTCAAAGCTTATTCCATGAGTAACAAAAGCCCAGAGATGAGACTTAATAGTGTTACTAGTAACTGCTAAAGTCACATTACCTGATTTGTATACAATGTAATACTGTAATGAAGTGTCATATACACATGGAGAAGTTGCCCATAGCAATCATTCAACTTTCAGGTAGCATTTACCAAGTACATTTATAAAATGATAGTATCTGATTGTTTGCTATGGGCATCTTCTCTACGAAGGTTTCATACATCTCCCCCCTAGTCACTTTGGGATCTATGTACTAAGCCTTGGAGAGAGATAAAGTGCCTAACCCTAAGTCCACCCCCGGAACTCTAAACCCAACCCTCCCCCCCCCCCCCGCGGCTGTCCTTGCTCGGCATCCGGCATCCCTTCGATCGGGATGCCAGGCGCTGGTCTCCCGGCGTAGGTTAATTAACCTTCGCCGGGATTCTGTAGTGGAGATGCCGGCGGTCGGCATAGCGACCGCCGGCATCATAAAAGCATACCCATCAGACTCACACCCTATCCCAATACTGAACAAAGAATCTTCTAAATTGAATGGTTATGCGGTTTAAGCAGGTGGTCTCAGTATAGTCTCAGTATGATCCATTGATAGTCTTCTTACATTTTAATAAAGAAAACAGGAAACTTCTGTATATTTAAAGGTTATATAGCTAAACTTCAGTTTCACACTTCGCCTGATGACAGCAAAACCAACTTTACATTTTGTTGAAAGGAACTCATGCAAATTAATAACTCATTAGCTAAAACTCTCTAAATAATTTAACTTCATAAACCTTCTGAATTACAGTTATATAATGTATTTAGGTCACTTTGTGGCAATAGCTTCAAGAATTCAGCCAAAAGATTAACTCTATAAGTACATCAACTGGATAGCTTTTAGTCTATGCCCATATGATGATATGTTATGTTTTGCCAAAAACACAAAAGCATTTTCCAAATTTGAAGCAGCTGATCTTCTTTATTTTGCCATAGCATATCATTTGTAAATGTAATCCCCAGAACCAAGAATAAATGCAAGTAGTGCAGTTAAAAAGATAAATAAATTATATATATATAAAACTTTTGAAGTCTGCAACATGATATTTATTAACAGTTATCTGTATATCACAAGCACATTCGATTGTGCTTCACAACTGGGACGTGTTTGATTGCATGGCAAAAAAATTGCATTATTACAAGGTCATGGACTTCGTTCTTTGGGCCTGATTCAGAGCCGCTCGCTAGATGCAATCGCTCGCACGATGTGTATGCAGATTGCATAGGCAATGCATTAGCACACCCAGTATTTCTTAGAGAGTGATCACATAGTGTATGCAGACGGCCACCAGCCTGTTTTAAGACGCCCACTTGTGCACGTCATGTCCAGGAAGTGTATGCAACCATCGGTACATCGGGTAACATCGGATGCTATCGCAGCACTTGAGGTTGACCATACCCTGCAGCAAACACTGCGAGCACTTAGTTGTAAAAACAAGCCAGGCGACGTGTACTATGATAAGGTCTTATAATTATGCACACCTCTAACACGCCGTTGAGATGCTCAGGCACGTCTGCGTTTGCACCTCCACTCCCCCATTTTTAATGGCCAGCCCCTGTTACCACCTACAAACGGCTTCCCCTGTCACTCACTCTGCTGGGCTGTCTGTGCGCAGCGAACAAGTGCATTGTGAACTTTCGCTATGGTATACGCACGCGCGCAATGCATACACACTGCATACCATCGGCAGCAGCGAGAGTATGCATCTTAGCGAGCGGGTCTGAATCAGGCCCTATGTTCCATGTCTGGAAACCTTACATGGTGACATAAGGTGCACATAGTATCTCACAAACAGAACAAGCAAATGCAGAATGTGTCTATTGTCCCTAGATAAATGACTTATCATTTGACTTGCGTCAAAAAACAATATCCTATGATGCTTTTGACCTACAGGCGGTACAAAGGCCAAGGTCTAAATCTTTACAAGAAAGTTAGTAGTTGGAAACCACCAACAAAAAGAGAACATCTACCAAACCGTAGACATTATCAACCAGTCACACATGTGGCTATTTGGTCATCTGGTCTGTGTGAGATCAGACCAAAACTTTATTCCCAGTGGGGGTAAAATGACCCAAAGACTGCCATCAATCTGGCGTGATCTAACAGATCACGGGATGCATTTTGATTGGGTAACGTCTTTTATTTTATTTATTTATTTGTTAGAAGGATTGGGAATACAAATTGATGGAACAACCAAACTGGCCTACAAACTGAAATCTGTAGCCCACTTTAAACAGTGCCAATATCTGCAAAGGGTCAACTCGAAATTAACTTACAACACAGCACAAGACAGGACAAATACAATTGATATTGATAACAAAAGAAAGTAGGTCAAAAGTAGAGCTGTGATCCCTGCTAGCAAGCAAACTATTGATATTGCCATTTCGGGTGTAACAAATGTTACATATGTTATCAGAGCTAATTATGGGCACACTACTTGTGATCATAAAGACAAATACACTATACCGCTACTGCAAAATCTATACAGGAACCTACAAACAGGAACCTACATACAAAAACACTCACTGCAACATAAGTATACATGGGGGCAGGCATTTATAAACAGATGACAAACCTTTAATTATTTGGATAACAAATCGAACCAGGTTACTTTTGGTAATGTTTTCTCCAGGGGATCAGGTAGGGAGCACCTGTCCTTGTTTAGCTAACGAGCCATGCGTTGCGATGAGGTGACCTAGCATTGCAGGTTGTCAAATTGTGTTTTATTTATTTTATTTTATTTTGCTATCAGGTGGTGTTGACTGTGGTTTTGTTATACTATCCTTGCAAAATCAAGTGTAGTAGTAATCCATCACATCTAAGGCCTCATTCTCAGCCGGACGCATGTTCAAAAGTAGAGGCAGTGTGCGATTTTGTGCAGACTACGCATGCGCCAAAAACAGCAAATGCTGTCTGCACATCACAAGGAGCCCCATACGTGTAAGTGTCCTAGGCGTGTAGCCTGTCTTCCGTGCTTGTTTGAGGGAGC
>JAUIMM010000197.1:1430000-1480000 GCA_031769625.1 Taudactylus pleione
CAGTAATTAAACTATCATGTTTCAAAGTCTTGACAACAGTACAGAAGCAAGAGAACAAGACGATAATTTCATTAGTCTGAAGAGCTAAGTCATAATTAGGTGCCTTTCACAAAGTCCTGGACAAAAGGTAGTGATCCCTACAGCCCCTTTCTGCAGTGCGGGGATGAAATCTTATCCAAATTCTGAGCCTACAAGGTTAATAGTTGAGCAAAAGAGTAAAAGCAAAGAGCTACAAAGTCTGTTTTGGAACAATCACTCTTTCTTTGCGGAGGCTGAGAAAGGAAGTGATGTAGAAACGGAGTATAAAGGAATAAAAAAAAATTAACAACAATTGAAAATCCGAATGCCATTGTTCTGCTGTAACCTGAATTCGTCTTTGAACTGATAGCTCCTACCCCTAAGGCAGAGTGTGCCATTCTCATCTATAAAGAGACGCTAAGAATCATTTTATGTATTTATTTAGTTGTTTTTTTTTATTAAAGCTCAATTTGCATCCATTCCCCTACCTCGGTCATTAACTACATCGTAAAATGACTTTGGGTACAGTAACATTTATTTAGAACCACACTGATGGTATGGGCACTTGATCGAATCATTAATGTGTAGTTTAATGTTTATGTCAGTGTATCCATCTCTGTCTGTACTCGCAGAGGTATTTGCATATTTAATTGATCAATATGTTCCCTGTTCCTCTTGCACATCTGCCAAGCTGGTCCCATCCTCTTATTCTGCTCATTTCTCAAAATGACAGCTTGCTGCCTGCCGCACTCCCACTCATTGCTGAGACTCAGCCTCTAGCAGAGGACGGGCACTAATCACAATTCCAGCCTCCACTCCTTGCCCTAGATCTATGAACAACCCCCTACGCCGTCACGTGATAAAGTGTCAGTAAGATGGATAAATCGCTGTACGAACTGCGTTTAAAAAAGAAAAAAGTTTTTTGCTTTTTTTTTTCTAAAACCACGAAAAAGATTTTCCACATGGCTAAACGTCGCACTGTAAGGCTCAACATGTGCGTTATTGTGTCACATTTAGCAGCTGTCATTGTCGCAGCTCCTGCTTCCTTCCGAGCAGCCTTGTTTCGGGGGCCCTTATCTGCAGCCCGTCAGAAAGGCACGCATCCTTCTCTTCCTCGCTTAATCTTTTATTAAGAGCTACATCGTGAGCGCCACTGATAGCGGATGGCGCCCTACTTCATCATTCATAAATACGAGTCGGCATCAATAAAGTCACCACTTGACAGAAATCAAAAGCAACATGGATATCTGCCAATCAGTATACCTCGCGCCTCCTAAATAATTCATTGGCATGGATGCCAAGCGTTATCTAGCAAAACCGTTTGAAATAGATACTGGCTGCGTTCAAATCTCTTTTGCAAGGCGATTGGAATACTACTCATGTGGATATTAAGACAAAAAATATATTGTGTCACCTATTTAAACAGAGGTCCCAGAGCCAATATTCTATAATGTGCTACACGTGAGTCTTTAAACCTCTATGAAATTCTCACAGGCACACATGCACGCGCTTAGGTGGATGTGGTCCAATTGGCTATGCAAGGCTGAGCACCCACGGGCATGTCTGCACGATACATTTCGGAACCACTATTTAGGGGGAGTGGTGACACCATATTAGGGTCATGGCCGTTCTTTTCTGCCATACTTGGGCTTTGCCAACCAAACCCCATCCTTCTCGGCACTCGCGCATAAAGGCCTGCAAGTGTGGTTGGCATATGACCCAGAGGCACAGGCCAACAGAGGTAAATATGCCAAATGGATATTATTATGGCATGCCAAAATGATTGGATCATAGTCATGCAAAATACCCATCCTGGGGCCACATTAAGGGACATCCAGGCAGTTTGCCAAAATCACAGCTTGTGCCCAGTGTACAGTTTACCTTAAGTATTGCAAGCGTGTGGCGCCTATTTCATAAGTACAAATGGACAGACAGACTGACCCTCTAGCGCACACCTAGCCATGGCAAAAGTAAAGCTGGGTACACACTAGATGACCCGGCAATGTTGCCCCGAACCATGCAAGATTGTCAGCACACACTAGAAGATTTAACCAACAACGGAACGATCACCCGTTCCATCAGCGCCGGATTAAGGTTTGAGGGGGCCCTGAGGCAACAACCTTGTGGGGGCCCCTATCAATATAATTGTATATATTTATATATACACATACACCACACACATATATTTATATACTTACACACACATACATACATTCACACAGAAAAACACATATATACACCACACATGCATGTGTCACACATACTGTGCATTACACACAAACATACATACACACACAAGTCACACACACACATACACTTACCTTGCACCATCTGCACTGCACGTTGTGGATGGGGACTGGGATGGGACCTGGCAGGAAGGCACCATGTTATTAAGCTCCGCCCCCCTCGTGGGTTTGGCCGCGATTCGCAGGTCAATTGGGAAGGGGAGGAGCCAAATGACACAATTGTAATGGAAATGCATCATACTGGCTCCACCTCCAGCCGATTGACCCGCGAATCGCTGCATTTTTCCGCAAGGTAGGTGGGGCTTAATAACGGTGCCTGCTCTTGTGCAGCTGCTGTGTGGGGGCCCTTTAGGTGTGGGGGCCCAGGGACGACCGCCCCTGTGGCCCCCCCCTATAATCCGGCCCTGTGTTCCATCCTTCATTAAACTACACAGCCCCGCATGCGATATCGTGTGATCGGCCGTGCAGCCTGTGACCGGCAGGAGCGCGCAGTCGGACACACACACTGCACGATATGACCGATTTGTCATTCCGATTTGCCTCAAAACAACAAATCGTACAATTTATGGTGTAGTGTGGACCCAGCCTAACTTTTTATTTGGGAAGGAAATGTTTATTATGTAAGCAGTGTCTGCCGTTATCAATTGTTCATAAATTCTTCCTAAGCTTCTTCCCTTCATCACTTGTCGGCTTGTTTTCTCTCCCTCTCCTCCCATTTGATTGATGTCTCTGTGCGAGCTGTCATTAGTTAAATTAATTTGCCTTCAAAAAGACAGTAGAACAGGGTCCACAAATCTTAGGAGACCACAAAAATAGGCCATAATTTAGAAGAAATTCCAATGTGTTCTCTGCGCCTGTCGTCACTGCAGAGAAGACGCTTTAATTTGATACAAATTTCTCAGGAGAAACTTTAAATTAACTTAGATTTAGCTCTGTTTGAAGGATGGCAGGAAAAACTTAACAAATAAAAGACACGGTTTGCTGACTTCGCTGTTTCTAGGTTCCCACTTGTATAAGTTCTTTTCATTTTAGCTTAAGCTAAATAAATGCCAATATTCACCTCTAAAAAAGAATCATCAGAAAGTGAATCCCTGGAGGCATAAAAATATACAGTATATATATATATATTTCTCTCATCTTCCATCCAAACAGTGTCACGCAAAGTTAAAATAAAATACTTGGTGAATGTGATTTTAAAAAAATAAAAAAAACTTGCTTATGTGAATTACTGCTCTCAACATACATGCAGGAGGGTTAGGGTAATGAGAGGGGGAGGGTTAGGGTAATGAGAGGGGGAGGGTTATGGTAATGAGAGGGGGAGGGTTAGGGTAATGAGAGGGGGAGGGTTAGGAAAATGAGAGGGTGAGGGTTAGGGTAATGAGAAGGGAAGGGTTAGGAAAATGAGAGGACGAGGGTTAGGGTAATGAGAAGGGAAGGGTTAGAGTAATGAGAGGGGGAGGGTTAGCATACCTGTCGAGATCCCGGCATCGGGATTCTCACTGCCAGGATCCCGACTGTCGGTATTTCATACCGATTCCCATGTAAGCATGTTATATACAAATGGTATATATGCAAACAGACTTCCCAATGCATACACAGGCTATATATGGTGCTTCAGCTAGTAATAATACAATTCACAGCTCCTGATTCAACAAAGTGCATTAATGAGCATTCATTAATTTGCCTGTCACAACAGTGCACAATATGAAAATTATGGATACAGTAATCAACTGTGACAAGGAATAGGCTTTAATTACTTCAAGTGATGTAATGGGGGTCAGGCGAGGGAGTATTATAGGACACTGTTCTATGTCTGCGTTGTTTTAATATCATTTACTTTTATATACACACACACACACACACACACACACAAAACAGAAAATAATATTAACCCCCTTAGAAGTTAGAACACAAATGAAGATGTAAAACAAATATATATATATATTGCTAGATAGGCAGATATATGTTTACATGTTGTAGCCCTACTGCACCTAGCACAGAACACTCAATATTTCAAAAAACACATTTTACTTTTTATTAAAATCCAGAATAATCTAAAATACTGAATGAATGGCTGATATGGTTCAAAATGTCCTCCTTTTTTGGCAGTAAGCTCAGTACGAAGACTTTCTTGATTAGCATCCATGCATTTTTCCAAGGAGTCACCACAGTTAAAGAAGAACATCTGTTGACCCACAAGGACACCGTTCTCCTGGTAGAGAACCCATCCAAGGTGCATGCAAAATTGAGACCCTCCGACCATCTGTAACCAGGTAAACTAGCCAAGTTTCATCATGAATTATAGATCACACATTGAGAAACAGTAAACTATATGATATAAGACCTCACAATAAACAATAAAACAAGAGTAACCGGTCAGTGACAAGAGCACACGACAGAAATGGGCAAATAGAAATGTAACATAAATGGTTTAAAAAAATGTAAGGGGTATACTTACTAAAGTGTGGGTTTTTAGAAGTGGAGAGGTTGCCAATAGCAACCAATCAGATTCTAGCTATAATCTTCGAGAAGGTGCTAGATCAATGTTAAGTAGAATCTTATTGGTTGCTATGGGCAACATCTTCATTTCTAAAAACCCTGCACTTTAAGCTGAGCCGATGGGACAACCTGTTTTATGTCACTGGAATGCGATAGTAACTGTTTTTGCCAGATTTTTGTTCCCTGGTAGTAACCAATTTATCTCCTATTGCACCTACTAGTAATTTAATCAAGCCGACGACCTGGACTGTCCACGGATCTCCCATTTTTACTGCCCTGTACTACAGTTTACAAAAGCTGTGCCATGGTAGAAAAAAAAATAGAGTTTAGTGCTAATTGCCCGGCTTTTGACTCACGCAACATTTCTTTGTGTTGAAAGCAACACGGTGATTTATCCTCATTATTGTGTAAATAGGTTTCGGCAGTTCTCAGTAAATAAAACAAAGACTGACAGGAGGAGAAGAGGGAATTTGCTTTCCTACCAATTAGAGTAGCCTCAGGCAGTACTTTTAAGAGGAGATAAATCCTGCAAATCGCTAAAATGATCCTGTCACATGCACCAAATATTAAAATCTCACAGCGGCGCACTTCATACAGTTTGCTTTAGTTTAATGAGTCGGGGTGGGCTTCGTCATGAGGCTTGCGTCTCACAGTTGGGGACCGTTGATTGACAGCTGAGATCATGCCCAACTGCAGCTTCCTTACCAGTAGGACCAGATGGAAAAATCACAATTCATGTTTAATATGCAGGGTTGTTGTTTTTTTTTGTTCTCCTTTTTTCCAGCAAAGCAAAATTCCCAAACTCTCTCCTGACTTCCTATCTGTAAAATTACTTGCCACAATATATGCAAAATGGCAAAATACTATGTTGGTGAGCCCCCAGGCTGCACTCTTTGTATTGCCGGCAAGTTGTATATATGAAGGGAAAAAAAATAAATAAATATATATATATATATATATATATATATTTATATATATATATTTATATATATATATATATATATTATTTTTTTTTTAAATAAGTCTAAAAATAAACAATGTACTGGACAGTGAGATTTTAGCATCTGGACATTAATGACTATATAACAGGATAATAATCTCTGTACTGCAAATTATATGGATACTATAAGTCACAAAGGAGTTTTTTGACCATGTAACATCTTGTAGGCTTCTATACAGGTTACAGAACACTGAGCTGACCTGTACTATCTGTAAGAATTTGCAGTAGAGCTGTGTGTTCCTGTTAATACACGTTTTCCTACTAAACACTGAAATGATGACATCAGAGCTCTGACATCACAGGCATATATAGACAGGCCAGCAGTTTTCCAGGATCGGCAGATAATTGGCTGTTTCCAGTAACAGGTCTGTGCCAGATTCCCATTTATCAAAATTCTAAAACACTGGAAGAGTTGACCATGGACATTGCGGAATGGACCAACATTACTATTGCATACCTCCCAACATGACCCTCTCCAGGCCCTCACAATGCTCTGGTCCTGGACTTCCCTGGTAAGAAGTGGGGCTGCAGCGCAGTTCACAATTCAAATGGGGGAGCCACACCAACTGTCATTTCACACACTGCCAAACATCACTGGCTGGGACTCACTGGCAGTTGGTGTGACTCCCCTATTTGAATTTTGGTCTGTGCTTCAGCCCCACCTCTGGAGCCGCCACCAATCATAAATTACCAGGGAAGTCCAGGAACAGAGCATTGTGTCCCTCTTGGAGAGGGTCATGTTGGGAGGTATGATATTGCCCTGTGTTTTGTATCTGATTAAGGAGGAGTTGTGTCAAACCTTCTAAAGGGAAAAAGTGGAGAACTTGCCAGTAGCATACAATCAGCTACTAGCTATCATGTACCAAGTACATTGTATAAAATGATAGATAGAATCTGGTTGGTTGATAAGAGTAAATGCTCCACCTGTCTTCTTTAGGTTTTTGATACATGACCCCATGAAGCTCTAGGCAAGATGCTGGTTTGGGGCCCCTTTAATTCCCTCCGTTAAAAAAAAAAAAAAAACATTGTAAAACACAGAAGTGATCTGGTCCTGTCAGAGAGCCTGATTCAGCAAGGATCGCAACTGTCATTACGGACGCGATTGGCCTACTGTTGCGTTCTGCGCATGCGTATGCATCGCAGTGTGCGTGCGCGAACTAGCCACTGCGATCGCAGTGACTACAGGAAGTACCGTTTGGGAGAGGTGATGGGGGGGGGGGTGGATGGCGAAATGCAGGCGTCCCAGTGCGTTTCAACGCCGTTGCAGGGGCGTGCAAAAAATTAGACACTGCGATGCCATACGCAGCTTGGGCTTTCACTGCCTGCGATGAGGTTAGCAATTTCAGAGTAAAGTCTGACCTTGAGCAAGTGTGCTTGAGGCTCCGATTTTACTCGATGTTACCGATGTTTTCGCAGTCTTGCAAAGTATTATGGCTGTGTGTAAGGTAAGGTGGGCGTCCTTATGTTCTGCACAGAGGATTAGCATAACATCGCACTGGGACTGCGTGCGTAATCGCTATAGCCATCGTAGTTGGGATACCTACTGAATCATTCCCACAGTCCATTGGGCCCTGAGCAGTAGCCTAGGTTGCTTAATAGATAATCCTGCTCTGCCTGTGTGCCATGTCATCCCACTTTTATTTTATTTTTTGGGGGGGGGCCGGGCTGGAATTCAGAATTGGAACATGAAATGTTTCTTTAAGCGGACGCCATAATGAGCTTATAATCATAAAACAGCAGAGCCCGGTCGCACAAAGCACAGCTGTGAGTCTTTTTATTGTGTAGGCTTAATATATCCCATTTTCAACAATTACCTTTTCTCATTCCCAGCCACAGACAACTTTTACACAGTGCCATTTATACTTCATATATTGAACAATGATTGTTACCTTGTTACTGCATTTTTGTGCTATGCTTTATGAGGGTGGAACTTAATGTGTGACAGGAACCCAAGTAACCCGAGACCTGGGGTCAGTAATGTATTAAAACAAAACAAGACACACATGGTTTTTGCAAGGCAAGAAATCATGCAGGAATGGGAGCCTCAGACAGGGCAAGATTTAGAAAGCCTACCTAACAGCTGCAATTATAGCCCTGGTTATACGAGTCCATCCATTACTGCACATGGGCCTGACAAATGACTATAAATGCCAATCTGGTACAACAGTGAAGTCATTTACGCTCCTACTGGACAGTTTGAAAGTTACTGTACATATATTTATTTATAGGCAAGTGCAAGTAATTCATTCTGAAATTGGTGCATTAAATCTTCATACATAAGGTAGCATTTAACATGGTATGCTGACTACCCAATGTGGTTTTGTGAAAGCCGATAATCACAAGGGCCTTAAAAAAGATATATTTTAGGTATAAATTCCAGTTTGTTGGGTTAATAACTTACTTAATCACCGCTCGGACACTTCATTTACAAGCAGCCCAGCTGTACACCTTAATTTGCACAACCATTTTTCTTTGTTAATTATTTATTTTATTTATTTAAAAGGCCCGTTTGGAACAGACTGGTGTAATAGTGAGGGTAGCGTTATAAGAGGGACGTATAAAGGAATGAATATATTCTACAAGTGATGGTGGTGTGATAAACGGGTTCGGTATAAAAGGGGAGCACTTTATAAAAGTCAGTGATCTCGGGGGATATTCTGTAGAGTTCCCTGGTAAACTTGACATCTATGCAGTAGAGCCAGGGGCGTGAGTTCATTCCAGCCGCCCTCCATATAAGTAAAACAAATATGGTGTGTGTATATATATATATATATATATAATATATATATATCCGCGCAATCACACTTAAATAGAATATATGAATATGATGGTATGGGGTCTAGAGGCTTATGATCATTTACATATCAGGTATAATTGTATATGAGCCTTTGTGCCTGATTCGGAGCTGCTACGCCCCGGAGTCCTGCAGTATCAAAACCCAGGGATAGTTCTCCTAAAGGTTAGTCCATAGGCACAAACATATATATGTAGTATTCACAATTTGTACATAAGGCATCAGACACACAGCAGGAGAACGACGTGCGTGTCGCTGTGGTTTTTTACAAAGTTAGCCTTGGCAGTGCCGAATTATGCACAGACGCTCATATACAATTATGTATGATATGTACATGTTGTTCCAGGGCTCCAAGTATGCTGTGTGACAACAGCTAGTGGGTCAGAGTCAGACAGACTCACCGAGTTTCAGCCGACTCTGCAGCAGCATATGCTGGTGAGCCGCCATTTGTTGTGATGCAGAATCAACGGTTACCGGCGTGTGACTCTCTGTGCTGGTGGTCGCTGGAATAGGAGATCAGACAGGTGTCTGGGGTCCCAGCTCACTCTCTAGCAGCAGTGGTGAGTGCACTGTCGCTTGCTGCAGTGCATGCTCAGGGGTATCAGGCGGGAGCCTTCCTGTCCCTTATTGCAGGTGTTAGCAGGGCACCCGGGACAGAGCAGATCAACGCTGTAGCAGCAGCGGGAGCACCGCTTCAGTGGAAGATCAGCGGTCACACTCATTATCCTCTGAGAACCACACAAGTGCTGCTTTACATGCTATAGATGGAGGACTCCCTTCAGGGCTTGGTGCCCTCTCTGAGAGTTACGCCCCTGAGTACAGCCAAGCAACATGCATGCAACTCGATCATTGGTTGATTCAATTTCCCATCCAGGAAATTGGGAATGGGTATGAAATACCGCCGGCCGCATGGCCGGCGGTTCGATTCCCGTCAGCGGCAGCCCGACAAGAGCAGAGTTAGAAGCAGCGGAAGCCTGACAGAGCTGGAAATCCCGATCGTGGATAGGTAAGTATCTACTAACCTAACCTAACCCCCCTAACCCTAACCCTCCTTAGGGGTGCCTAACCCTAACTTCCCCCCCAAGTGCCTCACCCTAATCCCCCCTCTAAGTGGCTAACCCTAACCACCCCCTTCCCCGCTGCCTAAACCTAAGTCCCCCGGGGGGTTGCCTAACCCTAAGTCCCCCCCGGGGGTGCCTAACCCTCCCTCCCCCTAGCCTAACCCTAACCCTCCCAGGGGGGGTGCCTAACCCTCCCCCCTGGGAGCCCTAAACCTAACCCTCCCCCCCCCGCGGCTGTCCGCTAGCGGCGCCCGGCATCACTACGATCGGGATGCCGGGCGCCAGTCTTCCGGCATTGGGGAAATGCGGGCGTCTACATCTAGACGCCCGGCATTTCACCCTTGCCAGGATATGACAGTCGGGAAGCCGGCTGCCGGTATTTAGGCAGTCGGCTTCCCGATTGCTTCCCGGAAATTGGGTTAGCTGATTATTGTAGTGCCAACGCACACGGACAGATGTCAGAGCAGTATGGCTGAAAAGAACATTATATATCGCCCAACCAGATTGCTCCATGTACTGCTGTAGTCACCTATTCATGATGTTGGTTACCCAGATTCTATCCTTATGTCCTGCCTGGATTTGTCCAGCAAAATCTGATATCTGAAATGGAAGAGTTTCCATGAGATAGGTTCCATGTACATTGGATTTGTCAGGCCAACAAACTGTAACCGATGCACATGAGAATTACACATATTAAATTGTGGACTCGACTGGCATTTTAGAGGAAGCCACATTTATATATATATATATATATATATATATATATATATATATACATATGTGTGTGTGTTTCACACTCTAGTGGACCTTGGGCCTGATGTTTGGCCGAGAGTGCTTTATAAGCCAATTTACTTATAAGCTATTAATGAATTGCAGTAAGTATGTGACTCAATTAGGCTGTACTCTCTTATTTGCCAATCACTGCATGACAAAAAATACACTGATACAACAGATTCTCCATCCTTGTATAGGCAGCCATAGGACTATAAGAATATAAACCAGCCTTATTCAAAATATAAGCAATTTCGCTGCCAAATACAAGCAGCATTTCCCCAGATTATAATTTACACTGTATTAACTGTCAAGAGTACTTTTGAGAAATATAGATAACAATTCAGCAGCAATCGATAGGGAGTGACAGTTGATTTTAAAGCTTAATACAAGACAAGGAAGAAAATGACCAGGGTATCAACTCCAGAGGAATAAATTTGTTTTGTATTTGATTTTTGTGTTAAATTTATTACAGCCTGGATTGGCTTTCCTCGTGTGATATAAGAAACAAGATTGTAACATCTGTCTTCTGCTGTGTTCATACTGCTACTTATTTCCAATGATACCCTTTATCAGAGCAACAAATTAAGGAAATTAAGCTGTCACTGATTCTGCTGTTTGTTGGTTCGGCGGCAGGGCGGGGGTTGGAACAAGCAGCGCGGTGACATTTTCTGTTGCGTTCCACTGTGGTCACAAGAATACGGAAAACAAAAATCACATTCTGCATGTCCTTATATGCTCAAGGAACAGTGGGCCTGATTCAGACCCCGTCGCAAGCATTGAGCACTCGCAACCGGGTCGATGTTTGCCCACTGGGCATGCGCACGACGGAGCCGGCTCCGTCATGCGCATGCGCGAGACCCGGCTAGCGACGGGTGCTCCGTCGCTCTGGGTCTCACTCCAAAGGGGGCGAGCTGTCGATGGTGACTGACAGCTCGCCCCGTTTGGTAGGCGGGCAGGGGGGGTGGCTGGCCAAAACGGAGGCGTTCCCGAAGGAGAGAGCCAGAAGCTCTCTGGGGCTTGCGGCCACGAGACCCTACCACAAGGGTCTTGTCGCAAGCCCGATGGTCGCGATAGTTTTGACCATCACGACCATCAACCTGGCCGCTCGCAATAACTGTGGGTAGTCACCCACAGCTATGCGAGCGGCCAGGAGGCCGAACAAAAAAAAAAAAAAAACGCCCTGATTCAGAGCGGGCGCTCGTTCAGAGCGTCCATCTCTGAATCAGGCCCTGACTACACCCATTTGCATGACATCACCTATTTTTAATGCACTACCTAATTAAAAGGTAACGTAAATATGTATATGAGTGAGGAGCTTCATGACGAATCAAATGCATGAGCAGGGGGGGAGGTCGTACAGAGTCGTTCCGCAATTGAATATTGTTCTAAAATGCTAATGCTTTTGCATCAAACTAGATAAAAAAAAATAAAGGCCAAATAGACCAACAACATGTGAATGTAAGCGTGAAAATAAAAACAATATTTTTTTCGGCCCTTGATAAAAATAATAAAAAAAATTGAAGCTCAGCACCCAATTTCAAGCTTTACCCTCTTTATCTAAACATCATTTTTGTTTGTTCATTATTTGTTGAGCGAGCGTTATCCCATTATTGCAATTTGCATTACACTGGCGAGTTACCTGGATTGCTATCTGCCCACAGACATCACCAAGACTGAAACAGTCTCAATTAAAATGAAAACACAACATGTCTTACAGGTAGAATTTAAAAAATAAATAAATCAAAACAACGTATTTTAAGTGTTTTTGAAAAATGCAATAATAAAGTATTTCATCTGATGAGCAGCAATATTCATACTTTAGAAGTGCCTTAAGTTCAGTGGCATTAGGTACATCGAGGCCGTGTTTCCTAATCAGTTCGTAACAGTAGGGGGGTTACATACATCACAATTATTTAGATGTTTTTGGGGAAATGTTTCCAAAGTGATGGCAAACATGACCATGACATTTCAAATTTGAATTTAATGTAGATAAAAGTAGGGCCGTGCACCTAGACCAGGGTAATAACTATTCTACATTAAATTTGAGGAAAAATAGAATGGAGCTGGGACAATGCTGAGCACTCAGTGTCAGGCAGCAGTTGCAAAGCAAAAGCAGAATAAAAGCATGGGCTGCATAAAAATAATAATAAATGGATGTGATGCAAACATAGTATTATAATAATAACAGTAATTTTTTACGCTATATTTTGAATATGGGGAACAGTCATGGGCACCTTACTGTAGGAAGGACAGGATTAAATTGTAGAAAGTGAGTAAATAAAATTAGGGTGTTTTTTTTTTACTTTGGAAATAGGGGTCACTAATTAATATGTATGCATGTTCAAGAGCAAATAAAATTTTATTTAGAACGTCAATTGTGAATGGAAGATTATTTTGCCATCAACATAGCAAGGGTTTTCTACAGTAAGGGTGTTACACTGTGTAATGCTGTTTACAGGAGGAGGTGATGGCAAGTCCATCCCCCCCAAGTTCAGAAAGATACTGGAAGCCTTTCTTACATGAAACACCTATAGCTATAGTAAGTAGAGGATGTTTTGGAAACTTATAAGACTGAGGGGTCTATGTACTAAGCCTTGGAGAGAGAGAAAATCGATGGAGATAAAGCTATTAGCTCCTGTCACTTTACAGGCTATGTTTGAAAAATGACAGTTAGGAGCTGATTGGTTGGTACTTTATCTCCATCCACTTTCTCTTTCTTTCTCTCCAAGGCTTAGTACATAATGAGAGTTTTGGGGTTAGGAAGTGAATTGTTTTCACTATGTGAGGACAATATGTTAAACAAAAATTGCAATGTAAGACAGACTTTGTTTTTATACAGTATGTAGTCATTTCTCATTATTTATTTTGTATGGATGACTGTACGATAACATAAGTATGCCACGCAGCAATCAACAACATAGCAGGCATGTCAGAAAATGTAACCACAAAACTTGAAAGCCAGTATACACTGGTATGCCATCTGCTGCCAAGTCATGCTCTAAAATACTGAACAAAAAATATTATATATAATAATTCCTAGTCTGAGGAACCTTCCCTTCTCGCCGGTACAGGTATTCATGCTTTGCTGGCCACTGATAGGTAAGTCAGCTTTAGGTGTAAACAGAATATATTATCACTCATTCCCCACCCCCACTTCTTCTTTTCATTTGGGGGTCTATTTACTAAGCAGTGTTAGGAGACAGAGTGAAAAGTGATAAGAAAGTGATAAGGTGCTAGCCAATCAGCTCCCAACTGTCATTTTTCAAACATAGCCTGTGAGATGACAGTTGGGAGCTGATTGGCTGGCACCTTATCACTTTCTTATCACTTTTCACTCTGTCTCCTAACACTGCTTAGTAAATAGACCCCTTGGTCAGTAATAATAGGTGGTGGCAAGTTACTGGGTGACATAGATACTTGCCGATAAAGGGTGTATCTTTAAATGGCGGGGTGATAAAATATGAATTGAAGGGACAATATTAAGCCTCGCCTTCCAAATGTCAGGACTTGGGGATTTGTGAGCTCAGTCCTGACAGTTATTATTACTGTGTTCCCAAAATGTAACAGAATATAATAGCACTATATAAATGAATGTTTATTATCGGTAGCGGTTTAAGAGAGGAAGAGGCGTATGTGCAGAATACGTACGGGACCCCCTCCTCTCTGCAGTGCAGTAGACTCTGGCATTGTGCCGAAGTCAACTGCGCATGAGCAGGTCTCCGGTAACATGCCGCCTGCGCTATGGTTGCAAAGATTTATGTACTGTGCGTGCACAAATCTCCGGAAAAATGGCTGCCGTGCCATTTTCCTGGTGATTTGTGATGAGAGAGGTAAGTATTACACAATATCGATATGCCAATGTTAACAATAAAGTTAATAATACCATGTTCAAATGAGAGCCGTACACAAGTCAGACCGCCTACAACACTTCAGCGGAAAAAAATAGTGTGCTTCAGACTTTGTGTTCCCGAAACTGCATTAAGTCCGTATAATGTCCTCAAATTCTAGTGACGATCTTTGCACAATGGGATGCCAGGCACAATATAAGTGATGGGTAGGAGCAAAGGATGTCCCAGATTTTTGGGCTTTTAACATGGGCATAATTGAGGGTCCTCCTACAATACATCTCAGCAGACCATTGCATTTCCAAAACTAGAAAATGCTGCAGCGAAAACTTATCCATACTTCTCACTTATGACATGATTGATTTTCCTTCAGACCCCTCAAGTATGGGATTGTCGTCTCTTTTTTTTTTTTTTTTTCCTGTGTGTAACAGCTAATGCACATAGCCTTGGCCTGTCTTCGGATGGCAGGAAACTGACATGGCAAAGTGCAACTGAAATGAATACGGATGAAATTTGAAAGTGCAATTTTCCACCTGTCAATCACCTTTTAAAGATGCGCGTTAAGCACCGATCAAATATATCCTGGCTGAGGTCATCTCCATTTGCCCCCTTTATCATGATAGGCGATGATTACAAGTAAAATCCAGATTCCGTGCGGATACAGAAAAAGTTTTTTTTTTTTTATTCTTGTGTCATTTACTTTTATTTGACTGTTTTGCATTTTTTTTGGTGTGTCATTGTCTACTCTTTAGTTTTCTTGTTTTTCCTTTATTACGTTAATTTCTCAGGGCCGGCGATTCTATTCCTTTTATTAGGGCAGAAACAGACAACGTTCCTCTGCTGGCCTCTCGTGTAGTGGCCCCTGGTATTTCAAAAAATTAATTATGTATGGTCACCAAAAAAAAAAAAACAACCCACTCTGGCCATAGCTTTTGAGATGCTTCAAAAATACAGCCAATTAAGGTTTATTTAATTATTAAGGTTGAATAAATAACAGTGAAACATGTTAAAAATCTTTCAGTTTCAGTCAATCATAATAAAAAATTAATGAGACTGGATAGAGAGACATAAAAAAAAACTGATAGGCTGCAATCTTGAATTATAAATTGATATTGATTTTTTCCTTTGCAATAACACTCTCAGGTAATTGTATGTTGCCACATGTAAAGTGCACTTTCCTGGGCTGAAACTAATATTAAGTATCAAATATATATGAGATGGAGGCATTTATGACACTTAAGATTTCACAAACAAAAAGGGAAAAAATACAATTTGTGTAATAATGGCAGCAGTGAAACCGGGATCCTAGGGCGTTTATGGGAACAGAATGGGATCCAACTGTGCCATAGATTCATAAGAAACACTAACCTTATTCTCTGCCTGCCATTTCTCCCCTGATATGTTACCTTGTTAGTATCGCTAAGAAAAACATAAATATTTTTTATTATTTCCAAAGCTCATCCTTGTCTTGCTTAATAGACAGGCCACATGGAGTTAAAACCATATTATATAGCCCAGCACAGAAGTGATCATTCAAAACAACTAAAGCTCATATTTTATACTGCCAAGCTTTATTAATTCTAAGCCCCTAAGAAATAGTGAGGGGATTTTCCAGCCTCCTGTTTATTGAAGTAACAAGGAGACAAGTAAGACATTTCCCTAGGCTAGCTCAGATAAAGTGGACAATTACTATTGGCATTCCGAGTGTAAATATTTAACACTTCACTGCTAGTTTGCACCTAAATGCCCATTAGACGGTGCTACGAATGTGGACACTATTTCCCAGTAGAGTTACTTACCTTAGTTGTCTCTCTTTTTTTTTTTTTTTGTTCCCCAACCGTGTTTATTGAATTACAGTTAGCTCAAGTCTTGTTCTAAATAGAACGTAACCAGAGGTTCATTTAACCCGTCTTCTTCTATATTAATGTACCTGGTAAGCAATTCCGCTGTTTAAAATCAGTCACTGCTGGAAGTGGAACCTGCTCGAGTTTATGTAGGTCCTCAGAGGTATACAGCACAATGTTACACAGTTTTGGACTGAATGTTTCAAAGGTGAACAAAATTGTGAAATGTTATTTTCACTGAAGTTCATGTAAAGAGTGCATTGATAAGGCCTCTCTGACATCTTGGGGGAGATGTATCAAACTTTCTAAAGAGTGGACAAGTGGAGCGTTGTCCCAACCAACCAATCAGCTACAACCTACCATTTTATAGAATGTACTTGATAAATGCAAGCTAGAAGCTGATTGGTTGCTATTGGGCAACTTTTCCACTTGTCCTCTTCTGCACACTCTAGAAGTTTTGATACATTTGCCCCATAGTATATGTCACAGGTTCGCCAACTCGGTCCCCAGGACTCCGAACAGTGCATGTTTTCCAGGTCTCCTCACAGAACCGCAAGTTAAATAATTAGCTCCACCTGTGAATCTTTTAAACAGTGTCAGTAAGTAATGAGTACACCTGTGCACCTGCTGGGTGCCATGGAAAACATGACCTGTGTGGGGTCTGGAGGACCGAGTTTGAGAACCACTGGTCTATGTGAAGGAGGCTCCATGGCTTCATTGGTTCTGGGCAACAAGCAGTGGACAACATCTCAGCCTTCACGTACTGATGTGTTCCAGGTTGACCAACCCCACCACCAGCTTGCTCTTCTCCAGGATCATTGCAAATAACTAGTCGCCTGAACCATATCTTAGGTGGATAGTTGATGTAGTGGATAATAAGATTTTTTCGGTGGGTGACTTTTTTGAACATATGGAAAGTGTGTGGGTATGATGTATAAAGCTTTGTAAAGAGTGAAGAAGTGGGCAAGTGGAAAAGTTGCCCATAGCAACCAATCAACTAATAGTGTTTATGCCAAAACAGAGAAGTCCATAATTATACAGAAATCATAGTATTTTACCCATGATAAGCAGTTAGGTGCTGGTTTGTTCACAGGCCTCTTAAGCTGGGTACACATAGAAGGACGGATCGGCCATCCAACCAATCCGCTGTCCTATATGACGATTGGTAAGTGCATACACCCTCACCAATCATCGGCCCGATGTGTTATAATAACTGACATCACAACTAGGCGAGCATTTACATGTCCCCACCCAGTTGAGCTGTCAATCACCGATAGCCTCTGCAGCAAGTGTACGGGCGGTCGGCTGCACCAATGCACGACGCACCAATATATCTGCAGATATATTGGGCACCGGCTGTGCTGCACACCCGACGCAATATGTCTGTGAACGACGTAATTCACAGACATATCGTCTGTACACACTGGCCGATATATCAATTGAATATCCTGCCAGTGTGTACCCAGATTGTAAATCAGCTCACTGACTATGAACAATGGACATGACAGTCATGAAGACTGTAAAGCCAGCAAAATAGCCACAAACACTTTTACATGCCCAGAGATATTTCCATTTATTTTGCCCATTGCCCATGATTCCACAAATATTTGTACACAAACCAGCTCGTGCAATATTACGTCCAATCTTATAGATTGCCAATTTAAATAAAAAGAAAGAAAAGAAGATTGACAGGTAAACAGATGGCTATCTAGTTTCGGAGAATATCTTTTTCATGTCAAAACTACAAGCAATTTACAAGAGAGGTTCATCGCTGCGATGCAATTAGTCTGCAGATACACTATTGACTATCTAATGCCTGTTTGTTCAACAGCTCTCGCTGAGTTACGTGACAAAGCACGAACTACGGGGAGCTCTTGATTTCTCGAGAGTGCTAGTACTCAGTATCATCTCCCCTGTGCCCTCACTTCGGAGTTAGCCATGGACTGCATTACTAGAGGAGTATAATGTGCAGCAAACACACAGATTATCTCCCCCATTACAACAAGACATCCTGCAAAACTGAGGTTAATAACAAAAAACTGTAATAATGTGTACAGTACCAAAGACGATGACAAGGTACTGTATAAGACCACCAGAGCTAAGGCAGATGACAAGGTACTTTATAAGACCACCAGAGCTAAGGCTATGATAAGGTACTATATAAGACCACCAGAGCTAAGGCTATGATAAGGTACTATATAACACCACCAGAGCTAAGGCTATGATAAGGTACTATAAAACACCACCAGAGCTAAGGCTATGGTAAGGTACTATATAAGACCACCAGAGCTAAGGCTATGATAAGGTACTATATAAGACCACCAGAGCTAAGGCTATGATAAGGTACTATATAACACCACCAGAGCTAAGGCTATGATAAGGTACTATAAAACACCACCAGAGCTAAGGCTATGATAAGGTACTATATAAGACCACCAGAGCTAAGGCTATGATAAGGTACTATATAACACCACCAGAGCTAAGGCGATGACAAGGTACTATATAAGACCACCAGAGCTAAGGCGATGACAAGGTACTATATAAGACCACCAGAGCTAAGCCGCTGGCAAGGTACTATATAAGACCACCAGAGCTAAGGCGATGGCAAGGTACTATATAAGACCACCAGAGCTAAGGCGATGGCAAGGTACTATATAAGACCACCAGAGCTAAGGCTATGATAATGTACTATATAAGACCACCAGAGCTAAGGCTATGATAAGGTACTATATAAGACCACCAGAGCTAAGGCTATGATAATGTACTATATAAGACCACCAGAGCAAAGGTGATGACAAGGTACTATATAAGACCACCAGAGCTAAGGCGATGGCAAGGTACTATATAAGACCACCAGAGCTAAGGCGATGATAAGGTACTATATAATACCACCAGAGCTAAGGCTATGATAATGTACTATATAACACCACCAGAGCTAAGGCACTGACAAGGTACTATATAAGACCACCAGAGCTAAGGCGATGACAAGGTACTATATAAGACCACCAGAGCTAAGGCGATGACAAGGTACTATATAAGACCACCAGAGCTAAGCCGCTGGCAAGGTACTATATACGACCACGAGAACTAAGGTTATGACAAGGTACTATATACGACCACGAGAGCTAAGGCGATGACAAAGTACTATATAAGACCACCAGAGCTAAGGCGATGACAAGGTACTATATAACACCACCAGAGCTAAGGCTATGATAAGGTACTGTATAAGACCACCAGAGCTAAAACAATGACAAGGTACTGTATAAGACCACCAGAGCTAAAACAATGACAAGGTACTGTATAAGACCACCAGAGCTAAGGCACTGACAAGGTACTATATACGACCACGAGAGCTAAGGCGATGATAAGGTACTATATACGACCAAGAGAGCTAAGGCGATGACAAGGTACTATATAAGACCACCAGAGCTAAGGCAATGACAAGGTACTATATAACACCACCAGAGCTAAGGTGATGATAATGTACTATATAAGACCACCAGAGCTAAGGCTATGATAAGGTACTATATAACACCACCAGAGCTAAGGCTATGACAAGGTACTATATGAGACCACCAGAGCTAAGGCTATGATAAGGTACTATATAAGACCACCAGAGCTAAGGCTATGATAAGGTACTATATAACACCACCAGAGCTAAGGCGATGACAAGGTACTGTATAAAACCACCAGAGCTAAGGCGATGACAAGGTACTGTATAAGACCACCAGAGCTAAGGCGATGACAAGGTACTATATAAGACCTCCAGAGCTAAGGTGATGACAAGGTACTATATACGACCACGAGAGCTAAGGCGATGACAAAGTACTATATAAGACCACCAGAGCTAAGGCGATGACAAGGTACTATATAAGACCACCAGAGCTAAGGCGATGACAAGGTACTGTATAAAACCACCAGAGCTAAGGCGATGACAAGGTACTATATAAGACCTCCAGAGCTAAGGTGATGACAAGGTACTATATAAGACCACCAGAGCTAAGGCGATGACAAAGTACTATATAAGACCACCAGAGCTAAGGCACTGACAAGGTACTATATACGACCACGAGAGCTAAAACAATGACAAGGTACTATATAAGACCACCAGAGCTAAGGCGATGACAAGGTACTGTATAAGACCACCAGAGCTAAGGCGATGACAAGGTACTATATAAGACCACCAGAGCTAAAACAATGACAAGGTACTATATAAGACCACCAGAGCTAAAACAATGACAAGGTACTATATAAGACCACCAGAGCTAAAACAATGACAAGGTACTATATAAGACCACCAGAGCTAAGGCGATGACAAGGTACTATATAACACCACCAGAGCTAAAACAATGACAAGGTACTATATAAGACCACCAGAGCTACAGCGATGACAAGGTACTATATAAGACCACCAGAGCTAAGGCGATGACAAGATACTATATAAGACCACCAGAGCTGTACAGCGCATCAAATGAAGACATTAAAGTCAAATGTCCAGCCAACGGTTATCGTTTAACAACACGCCAAGCAATCAGTTCTAGAAGTGAAGACGTTAGACGTAATGGGAAATAATCACAACTCTGTACTACTGATACACCACATAAAGCAGAATGGCCGCGAGGACGAAGAGTTTGCTGTTTGAAATGATGGGAGAAACGGGATGCTTGCAAATGCCCACCAGGAGTTGTTTTGTCAATGTACTAAAATTTTAAGTCTTCAAGTCTTGGAAGTGATACTGTTGGGTTTTATCTATCCCTTAACACTTTACACAGACTACCCTTGTTCCAAAACCCTTCAGTCTCAGAGGTGACCTTTGTACTCTGGAAACAATTACTCCGAGAGAGCCTGTCAATATCATTATTTTTACAAGAAATCAATACGCTTCACAAAGTTAATGGGGGATTGAGGCAGCCAGCGTTTACCTCCTTACTGTCAGTGGAGCAGCGGCCTGTGCTCTGGCCAGATGACAGATTCTCATAGACACCAGGCAGACAGTAAGCAATGGGTTTAAACGAGGAACTGGCTGCAAGCATGCGTGGAAGACGTCAGCTTCTGTAGTCAGCTGGAGGATGCTCTAACGAGCCAAAGATGTCAGGATGTTGTTGCGTCTGCCCCAGGATAACCAGAAGACCAAGCAAAAAAAAATACACTAGCAAGACGAATATATACATCTAAAAACATAGAGAGGAAAATAATATATTCTGAATGGCAGATGTGACTCGGGGATGGCCCGGGATTTTCTTTGGAATCAATCGGTACTTTGTTTGCAAGTCCTTGGAATAGGTAAGTTACAGTTTAATAATTGACGGCCTTATGAAACCTTAAATACAGCACATTTACAGAACCATGGAAATTATCGTATTATTAACTCATTGCAGTCTATTTAGCGCATGCGTGGACCATTATTGCCTGTTTGTAAGTGCGCACTGCACTGGAGGCCCAGTCTTGGGCTATTCACGGAACAGATTCAACAAAATATAAAAACATTTTAAAAAAAAATGTAAAATAAATAACAAAATGTAATACACTTGATATAGGTGGCCTATTCGTCATCCGTTACACATGCGGAAACGCTAGTTTCCGCATGTTTTTAATAACGGGCACATTCATTATTATTAGGCCACCTAGTATTCAGCAAATTCCGAGAACTGAAAGTTTTCAGAGTTTGCCTGCGGGAACCAACGTTATCTTGAGATGGCATTGGTTCCCGGAGCCCTGCTCCTTCCTATGGTAAGCAGGTCGGGGTTGCAAAGAAGGATTCAATCGGATCCCTCTGCCGACCCTGCATTGCGAGCCCCGTGGCTGCATGCATGGATGAACTCAGGTACCGCATGTGCAGGCAGCCGGATTGGCACGGGACTTCAGTAGCAATGTTAGGAATCGTGGGGACAGCTGCTTTTCCACGCTCCAGAGCAATACTGAATTGCTCTGGTAGTTAATTATCCACCACCACAACTGGTGGCGAGTTGGATTCTTAATTATGGGGGCCATCGGGCCCCCCCGATGAGGAACTGGCCCCATAATGCTTTATTATAATAAAAGCCTTTATTGTGTATTGCCATCCTGAGATGTTTATAAAATAGGGGTACAGCGGCCCCTTGATAATTATGCTGTAACTAGCTTCCCTGTGTCACAGGAAACCCAGACGCAATGGCTGCGGAGATCAATAAGTAGGGAAAAGCCCTATTACTGGCAAAAACAGCTTTGTGGCACTTATCCCATTTACAAACAGGCCACTAGGCCTCCCCAAAACTTTATGTGGCCTAAGATTATAGGCTATAGGCAGTATTTATTTATTTATACTATATCAGAATATATTACTTTATTTTCAGTTTACACTGTGTGTACATTCCGAATGGCTCGGCTCCACACACAACTCTTGGCATGCATTGACTTCTAAATATTTCCCATACTTAGTTTTACCAACTCCCAGATGGTCCGCTCACTGTTACAGGAATGCCCTCTCAAGTCTAGCTGTGAACCATATGATCACACACACAGAAACCACGACTTAGTCCTTAGTATCAAGGGTGGCGTTATTCTCCCTACCGCATGTACTTGAGCTATCATCTACATACATTCTTGTCAATGCCATCATGAAAAGACCCAGTCTGGTATTCTCACATTCCTTGCCACACTCAAGCACACAGATCTGTCTAGGGTGGAATTCTGGATAACCCCGCTGCTGCACACTGCGTTACCGAGGTTCTGACACTATATAAGTCATTTAACTATAACTCAGTTCAAAACCAGACAGCATAATGTGCCATTGTGACACGGTGGAGGAGGATATAAATTCCACATTTGCTCCCCCAAAACTTAAAAAAAAAAAAAAAGGTCATTAAATGACTTCAACATATGGTGGCATTTTGAAGATACTGAGAGAATTGTTGAATCCTCAGTCAGTGCTATCAACGGTCTGGAATTTACACTAGTGTTTTACATCATTACCCCCATCCTTCACAGCTTTCTGGGGTCTTAATGCAAACCACATGCAGAACCAAGAATGCTTACACAGACTTATAAACAGCTGCTTTCTGATTGGCTACTGCAGGATGGGAAATAGAAGACCTCCAAAGGTGGGGGGTGGGAGCATAACAAAAACACATCTACTCTATACAAGAGAGACCCAAGAAGTATATTATATGTGCATTGCAACCTTATAAAGAGCAACTAACACCCCTGTCCCACCTCAACCCTCACAAGCCCAACATTCGACCTGTTTCAGGTTAGGCTGGATCGTACTCTGTAACTCCGTAATGCTAACAAGTTGTAAAAATTAAGAAGAAAAAATAAATATATATATATCGCTAGGTCGATTTCACACTAGCGAACTCCATTTATGAATTATTTGACACATTTCTTGCTATTCTTCTGACAACGGTGCTCAGTGGAGATATCAAACGGTTCTTTTCCTGACAAGTAGAAATATCAATATTTGGATAAATTGTGGATCTTAAACTTCTCACTCTGATGCACCAACAACACGGAGAAGATGTTTTTTTTTTTTCTTCCTTTTTCTCCCATTTACTGGGTCTAATCCCCTGGAGCCTAAAGGGAGAAACCTGTGTGCAGTGTTTCATTACTAGAAAGCTGTACTGAGTGACATTTGAAGCACACATCACAGTCGGACTGATGAAGTTTACTTCCTTCAAACAACAAATAGCAGCTTTGTATTATTTCCCCTACTTGGGGGGAAAAGCGCAATGTCTGAGGCAAGGAGGAAAAAAAAAAACCAGTCGAAATGTTGATTCACAAATTGACAGGCCAATCTTTAAACAAATGTGTTTCTTGGGGGGAGAAATACGGCTTTGTTCAAGCTGCGCATTTTTCTTGTGCTTGACAGAAACATTCTGAGGCTGATTAGGAAGAACTTGTTAGGGGTTTTGTAACAGACACCCTGACTCCACTTTTTAACAAGCATGCACAGAGAGCAACGTAAAGATAACAAAACACCAGTCGTTAGAGCCATGAGTGTTGCAGATGTCAATCACAAAGCGTTTTATACAAAAATAAATAAACAAACAAACAGCATTATTAAGGGGGAGGAGGCAAAGCTGCATTCACCGGCCGTGAAAAAGATACTTGCAATGCACACTAAAAAAAAGAGGATTATGACTTAAAACGGTTTGGTGGGAGCAATAAAACAATTCAATCATGAGCGTTGCCAGGGGTGGAACTGGCCTAACCGAGCTGCAAAAATATGACAAATTGGGGTTTTGGAAGTCTGGATAATCAAAGCTTCTTCATAGGTTCTCTTATCTTAATCTTCTTTACAGGAAGCCATAAAACAGAAGCCATTGTCCTCTCTGTTGTAATGATTTCCACCCTGTTGGCAGTTGGTGTGTGGTAATTCTAATTATTATTGATCAGCTAACCTGATAGTGCACAGTGATAAATATTGGATTGCTTCTATTCATTAGTTTATCAGCAAGGTAGATACATTTTTGATATGTGCATGTGTGTGTGGTCTACTCCGACAGTAATAGAAACGACTATAACGGAATCGCTTTTAACTATATTTTACATGCCCGCTTAACAATAGGACCAAATGGCAGACATGTAAGGTCAATTTTTACCACTACTTTCATTGATAACTTTGGGTGTTTTTTTTTTTTTCTTTAAAAACACAAATAGAATAAACACACGCAACTTATAATATCGGCATTTATGACGAGAAGCTCGCACATTTATCACGCCGCCTGGCATCATATTAGCCAGCTTTAGTTGACAGCAATAGGCATGTAGCCGTTCTTCAGGAAATCATCACATATATACACCCATATATAGAGAGAGAAATTTGTATTTATTTATCTTTCTGCATCCTGCCATGATTTACATGAAAAAAGTTCCATTAAATCAATACTGAGCCCCCCCCTTCCCTGCATAATTAGGTTCCCGGCATATTCACCCACCCTCCCGCTCACCTATCACCAAGTCAAACAGCCTTTCCCCTCTCTTCCCTATTCCAGTATATTCAGTGCACCAATAACGCTCTAATGCATTTCACTCTTGACTGGATACAGTGAGATTGCTAATCAGGATTACTTGATTCAGTCAACACTGATTTCAATAAAAAGACAAAAAAAATTATCATAAATATAGAGAAAGTGCTGGAGGCAGTGACAGGTGATTAAAATCCCATTCACTTGGAATCATCCTGATACATGGTGGCCGGATAGGGGAAGTTTCTGTACCGGCAGCAGTCAGCTGATTATCATCTTGCTAACGCCGAGTCAGTTTTGATTGCACATGCACACACAAATTGGCACAAAACAGATTCATGAACAACAAGCCATCAGGCACGGGGAATGACCTCCGTCGTATGAGGCCTTGTACAATAATGCCTGTGAAATAAGATGATACAGGGAGCAAGGAGCTAATTTGCTTAAGAAGTGAATGATCCGAGCTGTCTTCAGTCATCTAACGAGTGAGATGTGGGGGGAAAAAATAAAGAGAGATAAAGTCATCTTGTAAATTTCTGTATATGTTTGTTGACGTTGTGTTCCATTTCATTTCTGTACTGTCTTAATGTGTATAGTATTTAACACCGAATTTCTCAGGCTCTGCTTCTAGCGACTGTTCATTAAAGGGTTGTCAGCCTTCTTTAATTTAGTGTCTTCTGTGGGCCTTCCTTGTCACTGCTAACGCCATTACGTAATCTTTCTGACTCCCTTCTGTGCTCTTCGGACCTGTATTTATATAATCATGCCGAACGCTCTCCTGTGCTCTATGCATTGCACACTGTAGCTGTATTCATAATTTATTTATCATCAGTTATTGACCTACCTCCTATGGGCTTGATGCACATATGGAGGGATTTGCAGGGCATCACACAAGCAGCTGTGCAAATCCATCTATCTCAGACGAAAATGCAGAAGGAGGTGTCAGATAACTCCCTGCTGCAATTGCCATCGCAGCACTGTGGCCGACATCGCGGGCTGGGATCACCATCGCGACCATTGTGGATGCTGCTTTGGCCAGGCTGCGGGAGCTGAAGCTTTCCGCAGCCTGATCGGGTGCTGGTCATGTTAGAGGCCAGGAATCTGCGTCCGTCTAGGCAGACCCTGGCATGGTCCCTCCCGGAAAACGGGAGGGACAGACGCAGACCCCTAACCATCGGAGATCCTCAGATGAACGTACATCTCTGAATCAGGCCCATATCCCCTTCCATGTGGAGCTTACGAACTATATTGCCTGCCACACAGACAAGCGCACATTGGGGTTAAGTTGATTAAAAGACAATTAACCTACCAGTGTGAAAGGAAGTAGCCGGGAAACCAGCCCAAGCACGAAGAGAACATACAAACTCCACATCAATGGGAACACGGTCGGAATGAAACACATGACCCCAGCACTGTGAAGCAGCGATGCTTACCACTGTATCACATTATGCTCCACATGCAGCTTTGTGTTGTATTGTGGGGCAATGTGAATAAATATATAAGACAAGGCTGAAAAGCACAGAGTGGTGTTACAAAGTAGAAGACTTACACTATAAACCAATAAATTAGGGTTATCTGAAGGTAGAAAATCTCTGATATAAGTCAAGCCAGAAGCCTGTGTTCTTGTCTTGTGACCATTCAACAATAAATGACTAACCCTGTAAAAAACAGGTGACATCCTTGCGTAAGGACAGATCATGCATAGCACCGAAGTGTGCAGACGTGGCGTTATTACACGTTATTTCACATTACTGTGCTTAGTGATCGAACATTTTACCAGTTGTTGGAAAATGTTTTTTTTTTTTTTTGGTACCTTTTAGATTGACAATGCAATCAAGAACAGTAGCAGTGTCAGTGTCAGAGTGCAAGCCAATATCTTAGTTAGATGTTGTCTAATAGCAATGAATAACGGCAGTCAAAGGTGATGGAGACTCGGTTGAATGTGAGAATCTGGCTTGTGTTCTAAGCAATTCAAGCCTGCAGAATGAATTGGTGTGGGGGGGGGGGGGAGCAAGGCTAGATATTATTTAGTGTAGTTATGCCTCATAAAGGGAACCTGTTGAAGGATGAGAAGGAAGAGAATGTTGGGGTCGCAACCAATAAAATCCCAGTTTGCAGTGATCTGGATTGTGTCAGGCTGACAGAGAATGAAGCTGTGGAGTTTAGGAAGTGACCAGGCAGTCTTAACACTAAGAATAGATAAAGCTCAATTCCCTGCAGTGTCTGCATCTGATAAGACAAATTATTCTCACTTTATGCTTTCAAGTCTCTGAGAGCTCCTGACTCATTACAAACATGAGGTGATATTATTACATGGAAGTGAGGGTTAATGGCGTAAACACTCTTATGGGCAGCAGAGGTCTGTGGCATTAATATGTGCTTTGAATTAAGACTGCATAAGAAAAGATATGTGTATTACCCTTCTATCCTGTGTGATGGCATGTTATATAGTGCTACGTAATGCCGGAGCACCGGGTCCCAGCCTGGTCATTCATTACGTGACTTACGCTCCTGCCTAAGGCCCAGTGGGCACTGTCGGTCTCATATTACCGGTCCGTAACCCATTATTATTACATATATTTTTTTATCAGAGAGAAAAAGTAGAGCAGCAGCTAGAAGGCAGCGCAGCGTTGCACACAAGACCCGCCAACATTTCTTCCAAAAATGAATTTCAAGCTCTACCCACTTTTGATCCCTTAAGAAAACCCTGTGGTCAGCTTTTCCTGTCGGATGTGGTATAATGCAGTTTGGGCAACGTTTCATCAATTTCCCTTTTACAATTCCCTGGAAGGCAGAGAAACCCGCCATCCAAAGAGATGGGAAAAGTCCCAACCCTATTCCCACCACAAATGTTTTCTCTCTGAAGGGGAGGTGTATCAAGCTTCTCCCCCTCAATGCCTCGATCCATCTCCCTCTGTTCGACAAGACGGGTAATACACTAATGAAACACTGTATTGGGGCATTCTCTCAGGAGGAGCTTGATGGCTTTGAGAACTGAGGCGATAAGGGCCAATAAGTTCTAAAATCCGCAGGTGCCAAGAGCTAGCCCAGGGACCTGTGGAGTCCGAGCTTCTTACTAGTAAGATATTTAAGCGCAGGATACTAATATATACGAACGCCTTAGTTTCCTGTGCACCCAAACAGTAATGAGGAGCCGAGCTGCACGAAAATAGACACTGACGTCAATTAAAGCTTTATACCACTCTAGTAATGGGCTAGCCTTCGTTCATTAAATAAAACTGTTACCCAATGACATATAGTTTTCTGCATGTCTACCCATGTACCTAGTTAAACATTATACTCATTAAGACATGATTGTTGCTCGTGTATTTACTTGGCTATTGAAGTTTGTGTACCAATTAACTAAATGAGGTGCCATAATAATAACAAATAAACACGTATAATCATATTTCATGAAAAATAAGAGTTATTTGGAGGGTTTGTGCTGCAGATGTTACAAGTAACGTCGATGTGGTACAGGACAAATAAATGACGCCAATTATAACACGACATCAGGGTGCAGAAGAAATACTTGGTTATTTATCTGTACAGCCCTCAGAGCGATGATATTCTGCACTACGGTGCAATGGGCAACAATTTGCTGAGGGAAGACAAAAAAAATTGTTGGGACTTCATAATTACGCCCATAAAAATAGCTTTAGGGCAACCATTCATGGTGCCAAAGAGAGCGCCTGTTAGATCATTGTAAACAATGCATCCACTAAACACAGCTTTCTTTTTTTCTGTCCCCCTCCACCCATTTCACATGCCCATTTTGTTACCATCAGCGGACTTTGATCAATTATCACCATCAATTAGTTTAAGAAGTTGTTCCGTGTGATGACCACGAAGAGCATTTGGACAGAGAGACTAAATAGTGCACTGCAGATAATTGTGTTTACATTAGAGTTTAATAATCTACCCCATAAGGACACAGCAGTGGTTTAATCTGGACAGGAAGGATGGTAAAACTAAATTGAATGTTATGTTTAACACAGCTGGACTGAATCACCTTGCAACATTCTGTTGTAGGCGTTAATGGTGGAAATCGCACTTCCAAGGTAACTCAACAACTGAATGCATAAACAACAAGGACGACACCACTGTTGTTGTGATATACGACTTCCTAAGTAGCAGGGGCCATTTTGCCGGTGACTTACAGCAGCTTCTGGGCGAATAACATAACATTGATCCCAGGAATGAACCTTTTATGCTTAATTTGTGCCTGGGGAACATAATATCACGATTCGCAATTATCATGTTTATTTAAGAAAGAGGGAAAAAAAACTACTGCGAGAATGAATAAGAAAAGCATGTTTAGTTTTATTTGGCAATATGCCCTAGTTTGGGACTAGGCAAACCTGTTGGCTTCCAGACGCGGTGGAATTACAAATTTTAGATGTTGTGGTGCTAGGTGGAAGCTAGCCAGGCACTCTGGGGCTTGTAGTTCCACAGCAGCCGGGACACCTGCACTAACTTGCTTTGACCATTAGTCTTCTTGATGTCTTGGGAACGTTCTCCGTCTCTGCTGACAACATTTTTCTTTTCATTTCACTGAATTATTTTGGATTAAAAAGTGCGTTTGACTGAAACTCTGTGCACTTGTTCAGCATTTATTTTCCAGCAAAAAAAGATGTTTGTGAGTGATTTGTGGGAGTTTAAGAGTTCCCTTTAGTTCCACTCTACTGAAATCGAGCCAGCGGGGTCATGGGTAGTGATTTGGTAGGCTCAGCTTCCAGTTAAGAAAGAGCAAATTTGCTTCCAAACAAACAGACTCGTTAGATTAAATGAAAAGAAAAAAAAAAATTCCTGAGCTGCTGTATATTATAGTCATGACTGACTAAACACCCTGAGAGTGAGAATTATTTCTAGCTGGTTCTCATAGACATGTAAACAGTACTTCCTTACAGGATACAACTTGTACAAAACCATTCCATAATCAATTTTTTTTTTTTTAAGTAAAAGTCAAAATTGGATTTTCCCTATCACAAAGAAATTAATTCCAGATTGTACTTATTGTGTTTAAATGCAAGTGGGTCGTCTAGTAGGTTTAGCTGGATAATTTCATTTTAAAAGTATCTCTAAAATGTGCCATCCCCCGGGCTTTGCGGTTATATCCATCATTATATAACTGTAAACTTCTGGATGTAAAAGATTGGATAATTTCTTTCAGATGTTCCAGTGTTTCAGAAAACTTGGACAATATGTTTGTGAACCACTTGGTAACTAGGAGTAACCATCTAGGGTTAGCTAGGAGGCAATGCTCAATCTTACCAATGGAAATACCCCTCCCCATCTCAATTTAACTATTTAACTCCCTGCAGGAATGACAGTGAGTTTAGTGTTGGGAGTTGGTAGGTTATATTTCACGGTACAAAGCCGGTGAACAGTTTAACCCTTCCGGAGTTTTCTTATGTTATCCATTACTACACTGATATGTTTCATTGATGGAAATATGAGTTGTGAGAGGCCAATAAAAAAAATTATATATATATACATATATATATATATATATATATATATATATATACATGCTTAGTTATGTATATATGTATGCTGCCTACAGCTACCTCTGACAGTTCAGATATGGTGACACTGTAAAGTCAGCGCATGCTTCGATGCAATGACGTCATTGAGTGGGGACGGAGTTCTGCAGTATGGGGCGCGTATATATAAAAGACCCATGTACAGTACTACAATGCATTTTAGGACAGTGTAGGGGGAAAAAAGTTATTTTCTTTAACACAACAAAAAAAATTAAAAAGTAAAATCTCCCATGAAACATGCGATGGAACTAATTTATATTTTACAACGAAGGTTTTATGCCTTTAAGAATACTCAATGAACTAACAGAGCAATTCTCTTAGAATATTGGACTTGCTGCTGTGACACCCAGGGAAGTTTTTTTTTATTGTTAATCAATGGCAATCAATTGTGAGCCTTGATGTTAAATACGGATCAATACCTGCTGGACTGCAGATGAGATCTGATTTCAGTTGGTGAGCAAACCTGCAAAAATGTCCATAATCTTAAGGTATGTCAAGACTTGGAACATAAGTCAGCCAAATTAATGTGAGCCATAAAAGATTTTTTATGCCACCAAACCAGCACAAACAAATATACAGTCATATTTCATTATCTCAGATAGTACAGATCATTGTTTTGAGATAATAATTTTGCAGGAGTAAAAAATAAATAAATAAATAAAAAATAAATTAAAAAAAATCAGGAAGATGCAGGGCTCTTGACACCACCCAGTGACCAAGTATTGTAACTGCAGCTTTTCCAACTCCACTGTGTATAGTTATACCTATGGCCCATGAATCTCATTTTATGCGATTAAGAACCATAAAAATTCAATAGCTTTTCTTCTGCAATTCACATTTTACCTGGTGAAATATCATAAGAATTTCATTATCTTTGCAGCTGTTGCCTAAGATCAAGCAAAGGTTATTATCCTCTTCAAAAAACACTATAGAATATGTACGAAAATGTCAGGAGACTGGGCATTAAAAGCTGGATTTAAAAAAAAAAAAACTAAAAAAAAGAAGAAAAAACAAAGTCTGAAATTTAGACTAAACCGCACTTGACATTTATATACCCTGATGAAATTCTTAGTAAACAGGAAAATTTCAGAATGCAAAGCAGTATTCTTGCACAAATGTGTAGTCCTTTTGCATGGATCAGTGTGCTTCTCTGTGTTAACCTCTTAGGTGGCCGTGATTAGAAAAATTAACCAAGGCTAATTTATATGGATCGCAGCATTTACCTGGTGTGATTCACTGGCCTGTTAAAAGCATAAAAAAAATGATATATATATATATATATATATATATATATATATATACTAAATACTAAAAAAATAACAACAGTGGTATGAAAGTGATTGATCAAACAGCCCTGAAAATCGTGAGGATTCTGTATAGTCCTTTGGCTTCAACTGCTATGTTTCCTTCTATGGTGATAAATTAGCATTAGATGGAACCTAATGAGTTTACTAAACATTTGGGATTTGTGCTAATAAACTAGCTGGCTGTGAACTAGCAGAAAGAATGAGCAATCCCTAAGCACCCTCTTATCTCCGTAACATGACAGTTATACCACGGTTCCAATCTGTGATCAATTCATCATCCTAGCACCATTGTACATTCTTCAGAAAAAAAGATAATTACTGCTTCCCTGGATCAGAACACACATATTTCCTTAAAACTGCAGGTCTTGATAGCACGCACTGTCACTGCTTCCTTTGCGCTGCTCTCTACAACTCTATTTATGATCATTATTTTCGCCTAAACAAGCCTTTTTTTCCCCCTCTAAGTTGATAACGGAATCTGCTATGATGAGAAGGAATAGTCAAGGCATTGTTTCCTCAAAGGAGCTTTCACATCCAGCACAGACTGCTGACAAATATTTTATTTCGCCACATTAAGAAAAAGTTTCCAGCTTGGAGGAGAAATTAGGACCATTGCCTTTTAAAGCAGGGTCATCCAGTCTGTGTGTGATGGATTACAAAAAAACAGATCCTGAAAAACACAAGGGCGTGCAAAAATTAGCTGTGTTTTAGCACGTGGCCTTAAATAAATAAAAAAAGTTATTCCACCAAGAGTGTCAGATATAACTTTTTTCTTTTTTTGTACTCTATTTTTTTTTTTTTTTTAAATACGTTTTTGCATAGTGGTCAACTTTATTTTACCTCCAACACATGCAATAAATTACCACCACACCAAGACCCCTAAAACAATGTAAATTAGTTACTGCTTATGGCCTAATAAATGGGAACAAATGTGTTTTGGACTTGGAGAAGGGTTCTGGATGCAATAATTGCTGGGAGTAATTATAGGGAGGTCTGTAGGAGAAACATGAACATTGATTCACTTGTAAAGACAAATAGCCTACAGAAATTACATTACCTAAAGAATGCATTCAGTTAGAGACATGTTTCTTCCGAATTCTCCCCCCTCCGTTAGATCGCAGGCGATCGGTTTGTAAAGGGTTCTTGCCGAATAAATGTAATGAGTGAGAGTGATAGTCCTGATAATGAATGCATATTCAAAGGCCAAAACGAATACAAGGTAATTATTAAAAAAGGGGTTATAACGGCGAAGTGTGCGTACTGTGGGCTAAGGAACAGATTATTAACTTGCATAAGTCATTTATAGGTTGAAAATTAATGATCTTTGGGAAAAGTATCGTTATATTTAGAACCGGCTTGTCAAATGTAATAAATGGATCTTATTCCTGCTTTTCCGAAAGGCTTTTTTTTTTTTCAAAATCCATTGCACCTCCCTTGGGTCTCACTCTAGCCAAGGCCCAATACACACATCTCTCAAGTAACAGATGACTTTACGGCTTTGTCCAATATCAGTGCCCACTGACCTCAAATTGTTGGGACTGACACCATGTCCAATATAATCCCCCACTTGTTTCCTAACCCAATCTTTTTGTGTCAAAGGACAAATTGCTGCAGTCCTCTCGGAAAATGGAAATAGATGGGGGGAACCTCACTTTGGCTACATTTCCAGTAGCAAAATATCAAGAATTAAATGACAGAGGGGATGCAACCAAGGGGCGACAGCATCCAGATATTCTGATTCGATTTATAAAAACCTGCCTGATGGGAAGGAGATGCCGGCAGTGCAAACTGTTATCTGAAGAAAAATGGCAGTTGTTTCGGCCATTAAATGCTTCTGGGAACTCCCGGTAGACGTTTTGCGCTATATTTTCAACCTCTCATCCAATTAAAACTGGACTGTCCCTTTAATTGAGCTATAACATAACACTTCCCATTTCAGATTACGGATGGAGAAAGGGAGCAGCTACCCGGCACGACTGATGGATTCCAAACACAGTGCCATGAAATGCAAAGGGACAAAGGGGGTGATGTACTAAACCTTGGAGAGAGATAAAGTGGGGAGAGATAAAGTACCATCCAATCAGCTCCTAACTGCCATGTCACAGGCTGTGTTTGAAAAATGACAGTCAGGAGCTGATTGGTTGGTAGCTAATCACTCTCCACTTTATCACTCTCCAAGGCTAAGTACATCTGTCCCAAACACTTCCTTAATCCAGAACTGCAACCACACTACTTCACTTCCTTTCAGTGAATACCACTTGCCGACTGCCTACTAGGCATTCATAGTAGGCAATAACCTCTAATTATGCTATGGACACAATTGCCACTTTACATTTTGAATCAAACTTTGAAAAAAATTTAATGACACCCATCACCACCCTTCCCACACTCATTTCCCCCTGCTGTTTTCACCTTCTTTTTACTATCCCCCTTCTTTTTTGAAAAATTACAGAAAAACTATTATAGATGATAAAAAACTGAATGAGAGCCAAGTAAAGGGTGGTGGAGAAATAAGAAACGATACATGCAATTTTGTTTATATTGGTGCTGATTTTGCATTATTCTATCAGTTGAAGACCAACATCTTCAGGTCATTTACAACTTTTTCTGCAATAACTGACGGAATAGTGGCCTTGTGTTTTTTTTTGCACTGCTAATGGACTGAAAAATTTAGATCTAATTTGGTTTGACTAAAAAAATAAAAAAAAATGGGGAGGGGGTGAGGGGGTTCCTGACAGTCCCCCACAATCCCCAGCACCCAATTCATTATTACTGGCTGTTATTTAAAAGGGAGAATATGCTTGCTCCCTTTAATTGTACATTAATATCCCTTCTCCAACTGATGGGATTTTTTTTTTTTCAACTTTCTTAACTTTTTCAGTTGCCAAATTAATTGAGCCTCCTGTGCCTTTGCAGGCTAAGTAAAAAAAAAAAAAAAAAAAAGCTGGTGTGAGGGTTAATGTGCAGAGCATCACTACTGTATTCACGAACAAGAAGTGTCCATTATATTACTCATAATCAAGCAAGTCCATTCAGTGCACATATGTCACTGTTATATGACACTACTAACCCTGCGACTGGTTATTTGCTTTACACTTAACCCCCCCCCCCCCAACTAGCTCCCCCCCCACTCCTCTTTAAACTTCAGATTCTTTCTTGTAGTTACAATTTCTGGACTTAATAATATATATATATTTGTTTCCCTGTAAAAAAAAATTGGGCTAGCAGTCCTATTTTTTTGGGCTAAGTATTATGCAGTCGTGGGAATGTGTGGGCAGGAGATTGTTACCTATAGGACCTCTTGAAAATCAAGGGATAAATAGAAACAAGCTGCTCGGTGGTTCTGACCAGAGAGGAGAAGACTGGGTGATGGCCCAGGAGCTGTTCTTTCTCACCAGATGTGTAAGAGTATTTTGTCTCTCACCAGAGACAAACTGGAGCCATCTCTTTCCGTTAACTAGGGCCATGCTACATGTCTTACAACAACACAAATGTATGTCTTTTCCTTTCCACACATGTTAAACTCATTTCCTAGTGAATTATTGAGAAAACACAATACTGTCTCTGCTGCCGTTTCCAAACCCACGCTGCTCGATTTAGTCACCTATATAACCCCCCATTAAGAGGCTACTTGATTTTTACAGTGATAAACTTTCCTCTCTTATGGTAAAAGTTTAGTTTTAAACTATTCTATCTTTTTGTTTTTTTCTTTGCAGTCTTTGGATTTCACGTACTAATCAAGGCCGTAACTACACAAACTTTTATTTAGTTGGTTCTGTTTTGCTTCAGCCTAATTACAAACTTTAGGCTACGCTAAGCATAACAATAATATAACCGCCGATGTACATTTATCCATGAAAAAAAAAAAAAAAAAATTTTTAAATGTCCGGGACGATATTCCTTCTTCTTTCACTTCCAGAAACTGTTTAAGTTAATCTGCAGCAGCGAACAATATTTGCACTGATCTGTGTGCCTTATGTGAAAGCCCAGAGTAACGCCATGTCAGTTTCATAAGCCTGTATAGTTTTTGACCGCAAACATTTTTGAAAGATTCCCCATTAAGATAAACTAACAAGAGGAGCTTGTGTTCTGGCAGCCTCCTGGAGTTGAATGGTTTTGATTTTCTTGGAGTGCAAGTTTTGCAAACGCTGCCAAGCGCAGGTTAAGATTTTCACTTCCTGTAGCCTTCCTTGTCAATCACTTACTGGCACTCGCAAAAATTTCTATCATTGGAGATTGAATCTGCCGTGGCCTCCTTAAGCTCTTCCACTGCCACAACAACCAGAGAACCTTTAAGTGCATTAATAGGCCCCCTACGTGGAACCAGAGAAATGGAACATGGGCGGTTTAATTCTCACCACATGTGTATAACTGCTGGTCGCTGTTTTCATTTTCGTGGTAAATGGCAAAATGTGAACCGAGGGGGATAAAGAAATATATAAACACAAATTATGTCAAGGTAATTCTTAATCAATTTCTGCCTGGGCCTATAATTCTATATATGTATGTGGTTTAAAACTTTCAAATAACTGTTTTACACCCTTTCACTTGCTATTGGAGGAAGCGGAGCATAATTTTTAAGGTATATTTCCTAGTTATATATATTATGTAGAACAAGTTTTGATGCACTAAACCAGGGGTATTCAGCTTGCGTCTCTCCAGCTGCTGTGGAACTACACATCTCAGCATGCCCTAATAGTAAAACTGTGGCAGGGCATGCTGCGTTGTGTAGTTTCACAGCAGCTGGCGGGCCATATGTTAAATACCCCTGCACTAAACTTTGACACTTGGCAGGCCATGCCAGTACTATATGATTGCCACTCCAGATATACTGGTAGATGTATCAAGCTGCTTTCCGGGTTGATTCACCCAAAGTGAAGTTAACAGTCAATGACTTATATGAGAGTTAACATCATTTCAGGGGCTTTAACCCGTATCAGGGCTCGGTGACTCTGCCTCAGTGATGACGCTTGTCAAATAACATTCTGACATTCAGAAAGCAGAGTGTGCAACCACTCAACCTGCAATATTTAGCCAGTCTTTCAAATGTCTAGAAGGCAAAACAGTTTCCTTTCATGCCAAAAGTCATCAATTTCAACTACCAAAACAAATTAAAACAATATCCCTAAAGTTACACCCACAGCTTACACAAAGAAACTTGTAACATTTTTTTACTTTAAAGGTAAATAGGGGGTACTTTAAAATGCACACGCAGTCTACGGGCAGCCATTTAATTTTTGGGGGGCAGTCCTGGAAAACGCAAACAGCAGCACACCATTCAGCAATAACTCATGATAGAAAATTTGAAAATTAAAAAAAAAAAATGTTTGATTGTGCAAGAACTGACACTATACTCTGAGCATTCACATCGCATTCTAACTCCTATTGAGAGGTCCCACCTGGGTAACTAATTTCTAAATATCACCAGCCCATTATCGCTGGGACCATTTGGGGGTGTAACAAAAATATAAATATATTTCCAAAAAAAGTTTTTGTTTCCTATATCGCAATCTGCCCAGGCATAGATAAGGCCCATATAGGTCCTAGTTTTCGATCTGTATGTTCGGCCAGTAACCCTAAAACAAACGTTAAAACGTCAAATTCTCATTTAGTAAGTTGTTTGACGTACCGCTTAGAGTCTAATGAGAACATGCTACTATAAATCAGAACTTGCAATGTACTCGTATATACTGTGCTAATGAACACATTATATATTAGTAACTATTTTTCTTTATTGAATGGTGTTTTACTTAAGCAATAAGGTTCTTAGCTAATACATCCTTGGAAACATGAAGTCACAAACCCAGTGATTGGTCTAATGTCATGTTATTTGTCATAGAGGCACTGGAGTCTGAAGACACAAAAATTCTAACATTTCACTGCAGAATATTCACTATCAGATTATTTCTTCCTGTGAGTGTGTGTGCCAAAACATTTTTCCATCGCTTCAATCAACCCATCAAAGGCATCCTTTAGAAAACTACGTAGCCCAGCACTATCTTTCTTTTTCACCTGATAAGGCCACAACAGAAGCAAAGAGTGGTTAATATCAGGGTAACTCTTGGGCTATTGTTTTTGACAGGCTGGCTGAGAACCCACCCGCCCATTTCCGCACAAACACACATTCTGCTGTATATCTTTGCAATGCAAGATGCAAGGGATCTGTACACTTCAAGGGTCTGTGGCTCTATCAAATTATGTAGGTAGGAGAGAAAATTATGAAAAATGACTATGTCGTTGACCTTGTTTTTCGCTGTTTGCTGATCCTAATACAAGAACGTAAGCGTTTTCAATTCAGAATCGCGCCTTGTTCACCCCTCTTGATCTTACAATAATAATATAGTGAGGAGTGTTTCTCATCATATCTGCTATTACGCGAGAGGCTAGAAGTGGATACTTGTGATGTGTTTTAAAATTAGCGGGCGAAGGCTGCCCTGCTCAGAATTTTGATGTGGAATTGCAATGCAGATAGTAAATTTTATACTAGAAATGTAATTTAAAAAAAAAAAAAAAACATTATCTGCAAATTTTGCTTGTTCTAATAGTGTGCCCTTTGCCCCATTCTTTTGCTATACAAAATATATATATTTGGGTTGCAATAGTTAATTTCAAAACAATGGAAAGTCTTATGAAACACATTACTATCTCATGTTGACTTCTAGGTTAACTATGACTGTAGGTTATCTGCAAGAAGACATATTGAGACTTGGAATGAGGGTCAATGCGTTGGGCAGAAATACAACACTATATGCCCTAAATAGACGCAAACCTTAAAGAAGTTCAAAGTGTAAAGTGTAAAGGTAAAATATGGCAAGAAATCGTGATCAGATTCCTTAATCATCACGAGAATGATTTGGATAATGTAGAAATTATCCATATTCTGACCTTATCCCAGACATACAATTATAACACTAGGGGTGTTCATGTTTCACTCAGATAACTTTGTGTCAAGCAGCAATGGCTGAAAACATGCCCATTAATCAAAATTTCCTGTATCCTTGAAATCAATGCCAAATTTGCAGCTGAGAGAAAGACAGAAAAGCTGTTTACTTAGAAAATAACAATTTATTACAGAGATCTTTGAACCATGCAACATCTTGTAAAGTGAAAACCATAGCACAACATCATCTAGGAATAAGCCAGGTTTAGTGTTCTGCAGCCATGGCCAAAGCGACAAGGCACAAAAACAAACTGCTTTGACCACTTAGAAGAATGGCATCGTGCAAACGCTTTGGCACTTTGTCATTTATTTTTTTTTTTTAAATAAACAAAACAATAATTTCTTCCAGATTATTCACATTATACTGAATAGAAATCATTGGATCTCTATGTGTAATTAAAATTATAAAAAAAAAAACTTCTTGACAAGCCAAGGTTGAGCCAAAATGTAAATGACATTAAAGAAGACAATGAATTTAATTTTATTTAATGTCCCTTTTTGCAGATCTTCATTTACATAGCATTTTTAACAAAAGCATTGACCTTATAAATGCTGGCATTTGTACAGCTTCTGCGGCGTCGGATTTAATCATGCTTTCACAAAGCCATGAGGGAGAATCCTGTAAGTTCCCTGGTTGGATATAGGGTAGGAATTATAAAAAAAAAAAAAAAGGAAAAAGAAAAACATTGGGACTGGTCAAATGTTTACCCTCCTTGCCTCAGAAAACAACCTGACATGAACAGTGTAAGAGGTCTGGGGAATAACCCATTGCTGTTTGTAAGGCTCTGTAATAATCATACATAATCGTTTGGAAATATAGCTAATAAAAAATATAATGAGTGTTCAGCAAAATCGGCATTAGGCCCAAATTACATGATATTAATACTAGAACAGGTGCAGAAAGGCTCTTTAAATGAGGTAAATGAATAAAATGTCCCAGAGCACAACTGTGTGCACTGACAAAAAGTCAATCACATGAATAATTCAGAGACCAGGCCTGCCAGCAAAGGTCAGCTTTCTATGACCTTTGAGACAGGAAGTGAAAGGAAACGCAGTTTGCTACAAAAAAACTCAAATCAGTCTTCAGCTACTGTTCTAAAATTACAAAAAAAATAAAGTAAAAAAAATGTGTAACCCACAACAAAAATCTATACAATTAAGCATTTTTAAAAGGTAAAAATAATTATAAAAATTAATTTTAATTTAAAAACGTTTTTTTCTTTTTTTTTTGCAAAATTGTCAACTAAGCGTTTTATGTTACATAGAACCCTCTCAGGTTAAAATTTTTGCAGCAGCTGTTAAATATGACAAAAGTTTTTTTTTCTCTCCTTCTCTCTCTTTCTCTCTCTCTCTCTTTCTCCCCCACCAAATCTCAAGCTTTTCCAACTCTGTATGAAAGAAAATGGAATAAACAGATGTCTGGCTTACATACAGGAAAGTAGGACATACTTGGAATGATAAGTCTCCTAAACTCTATAGAATAATGCCAAATTTATTTGGAGGGGGGGGGGGCATTTACTATCCACAGAGATGCCAACCAGCAGTATGCCTGTGATGGCACCATCTGGAATTACATTGCAGAGCATGCTATTAGTGATACACAGTGCCCAGTGCTAGGCTGCCATTTCTTCCCCAGTTTGCTGCTTCATGTTTTCATAGTAATGTAATCCCTGCCTCCCTCTTTCTTCCTCCACAATCAGTCTTTTCAGTTCCTAACACTCAGAAACCAGGTCCTTGTGTGCACAGAAGTAAAAAAATGGATGCACAGTAGAATGGACCCTAGCAGGAATTTCCATAGGTTGCAATAAAACACGTTACGTGATGGCTGTGAAGAATTATATCAGCCTATGGTGTGGTTTAGCTTTAGAACTCACAGCAGCATCCTGTAATCACTTACAGCCATAGGAATGTATCAGTGAAATAGGATAGATTTATCTGTTCTTAGCTGTGATATGTAGACAATGGGTGTTGCTAATGAGGAACATCTGCTTTTGTGTTTTCCAAGAAAACATTATTCCTCTATGAATATGATACTCTCATCCTTTTCCGAAAATACCACACAAAAAAATATAGCTCTTTCCTCCATTTTATTCCAAATTATTTTTGATAAATAGAAAAATTACCAGTTTCTATATAATTAATAAATTTATTTATTTATTTATTTTGGCATTTGTGCAATGCTTGCATCTCCTGCACTCTCTTGTCATCTCACACTCTAGCATTTATATTCACTAATAAAATGAGAATTTAAAATATTCAGAATGTTAATTGCAGCTTCATTTCCTGTTTATCTGAATCCACCCAGTGACAACTTTGTTCAAGTGTTGGCATTAATATTGCAGTTTTGTCGCACTTGGGCGTTCAGTTTTGGATGACACATGTCATGGGGTAATACATTATATAATAATAAAGCAAGTGGCATGGTTTTTAAAAACTGAATTAAATTTTATTGAATTTCTTATTACTATCAAGATTGTTCTGCTGACAAGTAGTGGAAAAGAAAATATCTGGCTGAAAACTATCCAAAGGCTGCGGAGAGATAATGAGAGATAATTGTCCATATTTCACTTTCTAGACCAACCAGCCATGTGGTCGCACAATTTGGACCTGACCAAAATAAAGATAATGCTGGAGCTAGCGAGAGAGTATGACAAAAATGGCAAATTTAGAACAAGCGTCGGCCAATACTCCAAGACGTGAATTAAATATCATTATTAAGAAATTAAACTGTTGCTGGCAGCTCACTTAATAACCATTTTATTTCCACCCTGAATATATTTTATACATTTAAAACAATTATGTAATTTCCTCTTAACAAACAGCAATGCGGAAATGTTCAACCTGGCCCAATGAATGTTAACGACGGAAGTGAAACTCAACTGCCTTACTAACCATGTGTAATACATTTATGGAAGTGTGATATTTTGTCACCATAAGTGACAGGTCTTTTAGAAAGCGAGATGTAATTCAGTTTTCCATTGAAGGGGTAAAAAAACCACTACATGTTCAGTTCCAAAGTGAAGTATATGATTGAAATTCCTATAAAATTGTCATATCTTTAAATTTAGAAGCACAGCAGATTTTCCATCAATAATTAAGATCTCCAAAGCATTTATGTGAGACATAAATGGAGTTTCAATCTTCCTTATTCAAATAAACATGGTGAAGCCATTAACTAAATGTTTCTTTGATTTCCCCCCCCTCTGATGCATCTAGCATATCAAATTATAAGGCACTCGTCTAAGGTACAAATACAGTTTCAATTTGCACTTGAAATACTTCAATATAACGATAATCAGTAGCATAATTTTTCTTGCTACCTGAAGTATCATTTCCCAAACATTATTAAAAATAAATCAGACTTTTTCAAAAATAATAATTTGAACACAAGGAAAAAACACTCAATGCAAAAAAATAAAATAAAATAGGTGTAACCTTGAATTGTAATATTGTTTAACGGAATCCATTTTTTTTTTTTTTTTTTTCAAAAATTGCCCATATTGAATCAATAATGAATCAGCTACAGAAGTCAAAAGACTTGATGCTAAACCAGTGAACTTTATGTTTTGTTCCAGTGATAAAATTCCTATGCTTATATGGATGCAACAGAAAATAATAATAATAATAATAATAATAATAATAATAATAATCTTGCAAAATATCAACCTGCTTCTAGAACATTTCAAACACTCAAGACATATAATTATATTGATTTTTTTTGCCCTCTGTCATCAGAGTTCTATGAGTGCTGAACTTGTTCTTAGTTGTCTGACACAGTCTCAGAGTGGAGGGAACAACTGGTCAAACCTATTTGATTACTAATAAGAGAGATGTCCCTTCTGTCAGATACCTAACATTCCCCACTATGCAAACAGATATTTTGCCTAGTTAAACATTAGCATTGCTCTCCACTAGTGGTTGCATATTTCTGGAGGCTTAACTCTGGGACTTTTCTGGATTTAATTTTTTTCACTCGTTGGACAGCAAAGTTCATGATCAAAAAGATAAATTTGTACTGAAAGCTACTGAAATACAAACCCCTAGTCAAAACAATAAAAAAAAAAAAGTGTTACATTCATATGCCCTGGAATTGGGTACCAGATATAAACTTACTGTCAATCAAATATACATCATATGATTGGTTCAACATTCGGGAGGGGGGGGGGGACTGGTGATATCACATGCATCAATATGCCTCATATTTTTATCTCTATAAATTAAAGACTGCACAGGGTGGATGATTTTGCATAAAAGCGTCTCAGAAAATGCAACCAGGGTGGGCAATCAGTTTCAATTACAGTAAGTTTAGTTTGTTAGTTACCTATTTGCTATGCTACGTAAGTGACAGCTACAACTGGGGGTAAATTAGAATGCATTTCAAAATTAATTGGTGGCAGATTAAATTAATTTTAACATTGGACAACAAATACAATCCTCTGCCACCCAAGTGTCTCTACTGGGGGCACTGCCACTGCCGACACAATGCAAAAAAAACCCGAAGCACTTGTTAACAAATTAACAGAACGCCATTTTCTTTTGACATCTCTACGTTTAAAGCCAAAAACTCTCTAGGCAGAAGAGCTCGTCACAGAGAGCACGTAAGCAGATGAAAGTGCTCCCCCCCCCTCCCTTCCTGCCCCTGACGATTCGCAAGTCATTATCGAATCCCTACAGAATGAGCCATCGGGTTTCCAAGTCAACCCACCTGTACATGGTAACAGAAGAGGACAACAAGCAGAGAATAAACTCTGCACTACAAAACATAGAGACACGGCAAGAGAGCAGTGGATATAAATAGAATACAAAAGGCAGGTCTTACCTGTCAATGATCACGGGGTCCGAAGGGGTTTCGTTTCGGTTGCCACAACTTTTCTTGTCGCAGCATCGACTGTAAAAAAAAAAAAAGAGTATCACAGTCACACGTCAAAAATAATATAGGAATCTGATTTGGATCATTTTAAGCTTTCTATGCCCAGAACATTCAATCGATATCATAACACAGACACCGCATCTAAAGATCTGTTCTCGTAGCATAACGTTGGTTGGCCGAATCCACAAGTCTACTCTGCCTGTGGTTAAAATGCAGAAGTAGCAGTTTGGAAATACAAACAATTTAAATCGTGATGCGAAAATATGGCAGCCAACATGTTGCGTTGTTTGCCTCTGCAGCGAAGTGGGAAATAGGAGGAAAGGAGCGCGGTCTGGGAATAACTTTTCAAGATCTTCCGCTGTTGTTTACCTCTAATTGTCAAGCTGTTATTTCTGGAAAACACGCAAGATGCAACCTTCAACCAATATTTCTTTTGGGCATTTATTAATTATAGCCACAAAAGCATGAATGCATCTAATCACAAACTTCCCATTGTTCTTTCCTTAAGCCTACCTTAACTCCATTATTGAAACTTTAATTAAAGCAGAAATTAAACAAAAATGTTATGCTTCTTGCATTTAAAAAAAAAAAGAAAAAAAAAAAGCATACTTGTATAATGGTTACATGTCTAAATTAGCTAAATTAACACCATATGGTACGCAAAGTATATAAAGCCTTTTAAAGCTGACAGCTAAAGTGATTAAAGAAAGTCTACAGTCTCCCACTTACAGCTTAAATCACATCTGTGCACTTTCTATGTTAATTGCAGTACATGCAGAAGTGGATAATAAAGAAATTCCACTTTATTGGTTGTAATTTATATTTAGTACCTGATATGAGAAAAAGTCAGCTTTTGTATATTAGTGCTGCAACAATATGTCTACTCAGATATGGCATTTAGGTAATACGCATATAACCAAGGAATAGGATGCCCCTTAGAGTATGAAGCCTGCTACTGTATCCCTGGCAATGAGCAGTATATCCTCCCTCATCTCCTGCAACTTTATATTACATGCCACAAAGAGAAATTCAATGATGACATTTTTTTATTCAGAACGCAGAGGTGAAACTCTTGTGCTGGTTAGCCATTGGAGCAGGTGGGAAAGTATTCTTTTTGACACAGATCTGGAGTCATCTGCATTCCAGCAAATAACAGTCTGAACGCCGCAGTACTGCTCCAGGGGTGAGGTTAAGTGACAGTATCAAAATCTAATTCTCATATACATGAGCCCTATAATTAGTACAAAGGACTTTCCATTTTTATCAATAAAAGACAATTGGATATTTAAGGGAGGCAGTACCTCAGGATGGGAGCAGCAGTGCCAAAAGAAATAAAAACCTTATATAAATATAAGATGCAGCCTGATAGCTTTAATGACAGACCCATCATCCATGGCCTGTTTTCATTTTTGGAATACACTGGTCTTGCCCGTGCAACGCATTCATCAAATCAATCAGGGAGTCTATTCTTTTTTTTTTACACTATTTGAATTATTTTTGGCGACGCCATACTCTTCCATTAGATTGTACAGGCGCATGCCACCATTTTTCCAAAACGCGCCTGCTCCATGCGCTTCGGCACACACCTGTGTCTCTTTAAATATTCAGAACCTGTATGCAAATGTTGCAAATATTGCGATCACAAGGAGACCATGCATATAAAAGCCTCAACTCATCTGTTTTCTATGCAAAATTGTTTTGGAATACCGGGTAACTGGCTATACATGTAATTACAGCATTAAATAAAGATATGTGTAAAAAAAATTGTAAAAGTTGCAGTAATTATAGCGAGATAATAATATTTCTATATTGTTTGGAACTATCCAATATTTACTGTGGAATTACTATAATGTTGAGATCAAGTAAATATTGGATGAATATAGTGTCATCAGCAAACAGAGATATGCAGGAGAGTGTTTAGTCTCCCTGGAGCTGATTAGTAGAGGAGATGTATTATTGAATAATACAAACAAGACATGTTTATCTGAGACCCACCAAGACATGACCCTTAGGGTCTTACCTGCACATAATTTCGTGGGTCAGGAGTACTCTGCACATTTCGGGGTTCTTGTCTTGGCCCTCGTAGATAATTGCCTGCACAAAGTATAATAAATTAGACAGGGGTAACAATAATTCACACATCAAACCCTGCACCCAGGTCCCTGCCGAGACCCCTGGCATGGACCCTCCCCACAGTATTTACCCATGGATGCCAGGTGCCCAGGGAAGGCCATGGCTCTGATACAGATGGATGTGCATCCTCCGGCTCCCATGACTAATTGCATTGCATGTAGGGGAGCTTTAGAATATTCCCAGGCCTACAGAGAGCATGGGCTGGACACAAACTCAGCAGCACGGGAGGGCCTGGCTATGCTCCTGCATTCATATGGGTAGCAGCAACATGAGGCAGGGAGTCCTGTGAGTGCTCCTATGGCCCACACACGCCCATAAGCTGTAGATTGGGGTCCGGCAATCTACACATTATTAACCTCTGCATTATCAGCCGTTTACTGGTGTCAGGGGATCATTAACACCTGCAGTGCTGCAATTTAACTCTCTAGGGGGCTATAGTGACTTACAAATTTACACACACACCCCTCCCCTGCTGCAATTCTGCATCCAAACTCTCCAGGGGGTTTGTAGAGGGATCACAAATTTACCCGACAGCAAACTGATGCACCATTTGGATGCCCACTAAGTGACACGTTAACCCATCCAGTGCTGCAGCCGGTCAACCGGTCATATTAACATGTAACAGTCACCATCTGACTTAATTTATGCACCATTAACCTTTATAGAGCAGCAACATGTGACATTCCACGACAGTCCAGCATATGATGGTTTACACAGAACACACACACACACACACATATATATATGTATATATACATGTGTGTGTGTGTGTATTGTGTATATATATATATATATTTACTAATGGACACATGTATCCCAGGCTGCGGGAACATAAAAGGTGACTTTTATTTATATATATATATATATATATATATATATATATATATATATATATATATATATATCACATCTGCGTTTCCATGTAAATAACTGCCTGTGGAAAGAAATCCGTTACTTTGTTTCCCCACATTTGCTTATATAGATAAATATATTTAAAAACCAATGAGGATCCCGCTAAGAGAGGCGCTGGAGCTTTCCGCCCCGAGCAGGGAGCCGTGTGCGCAGCAATATGCTGATCGCTGGATGAGATGTAAGAAGAGAGCGCTAATGGCCAATCTGGTGTTTATTTTGAAACTGCTAACAATGATTTTTCTTTGGTAAAAAGGCAGTGTCTGGGCGCACGGATGGCTGGGTTTTGAACATAGGCTCTAACAGATGGTGCCGGGGCTATAGGTGCGCTCTGCTGGGGTGTTGAGGGAGGGGGGGTGGGGGGATTGGGAAGCGATGGAGTATGGAGCTACCTCCAGGGCTGAGTGTCACATATCCCCGCTCTTATATGTAACTGCACTGCCAGCCATGAAGCAGCCAGCGTCTTAGCCGGGCTTTGTGCCATACAGACCGGCTGAACGCTTGTTCTTATGTCGGTGTCTTCCAAAAAAAAAAAAAAACCAGCGCGCACCAGGGCGCAGTGGCTCACCCGCGGCGGTGTATCCATAACTCGGGCACAGCCACATGGACAGGGAGCCAGAGCTTTATAAACTAGGGCTGAGCATCTCAAGCAACCTGGGCTCCCAAAATATTCCAACAGGGCCTCACCCAGCACCCTCCATCCATCCCAGGGCGCTCCTATTACGCATAGCTCTATCTCATGCGCCCTGGTGCCACAGAGATCAGCTGTGAGCTAGAGCAGGGCTTCCCTCTGCTAGCACTGCACACATGGCCTTCTGCAGTCCCCCCTTCCTGACTATTAGTACAGAACCTGTGCCACCTCTCTCCCTCATCCAAACCAATGACCCAAATAGACCTGGGGAGACTTCCCAACTCCCAACAGTAATATTTACTTTCCCTAAGAAAATGAGAATAAAAAAAATGTGAACACTTTTTAAACCACTGCTTGTTTTAAAAGCCCGGCGAGCTGGATAGTAAGTGCGATCTTTGGAAGCTAATTCATTTCAACACCTCGTAAAAATACTAATTGGGGTATCTATTTGGCAGCCCCTTTAACGCTTTCAGTGCCGGAGTCGACGGGACTGGCGCATCTGCCCTGCTGGCTGCTGGAGCCCGTGCAAATATTTGTATCCACGGTGGGGGAACAGTGTAAAAGTTTTCTAGTTATATCCATAGCACGGAGAGAAATGCCGGGGATATCGAGTTTGGGGTTTTTTTAGGAGAAAAGTCTGCGCCTTTGGATAATACGCAGCAAGCTCCACTCCGGTCTGTGCACCATGACCTGCCCTGTGCCCAGCTGAAATGATTGCACATAGGTGCCCACTAGATAGTCGTTTTAATGATTATTATAATTAAAAACAAAAACAACAATGTATCATAAGACTCCAAGTTCAGACTAGTACAGGCCATAGCTGTCCAGCTGTAATATAAACACAACATGATGTAGACAGATTTCTATCTGTTTCTAAGTGCAACGCCTATCATTAGCATAATACAAATTATGCTGTGAGTTGTAGTCTATTGATCACTGATTTTCCTTGAGTGTATGCTCACTTATCTGTAAGGTTAGACTGAGGATATTTCAATTTCCTATACGACTATTTTGTTGATCACCTATACCCCTCTCCCACTATCATTTAAAATAATTGTAATGTATTCTAACGCCTGGTGCCAGCAGTCCTGGAAGCACAGAGGCTGCTTTATGTCTAGCTCAGGGATGGGACCAAGTGGGAATATCAGAACAGATAAGAGTTATTTTTATTAATGCGGAACATCATAGAGACAACACTGGGCTGTCCCTCCCAGTGCTGGTGGATACAGAAAGTGCCATATAACTTGTGCTGATTGTCTCTCACCCTCTGCTGAAACCCTCGTATTTAGAAATGATTTATTTTTGGTTTTGTAGCACAAACAGAAATCTATAAACTGTCGGTTCAGCGCCATTGACTCTTTGATCAGTTACCGGGCTATTTTCAGCCAGTGAGGAGATTACATGCCTAGATTCCCTGCTCCGTTTCATACCTCCAGCCAAATAAAACAGTAAAAGGGTGCTTCAATTAGTAGTTCCCTCATTTGTTTGTCATTATATGTATATATATATATATAAATATATATATATATATATATATATATATATAATATAAATATAGACACACACATGGAAACTTATAGCAACTAATACAATCACCCTCTTAATTACATGGCAGTAATTTCTGAAAATATTTAGCTGTTTATTTGTGCAGAGGGAATAAAGGCAGGATTGTCAGGTCGAGAGCGCTCCACAGCCTGAAAAGGCTCCTCTGTAAACCATTGGTATAATTGCTCAAGGGTCCAGTGCCTCCACTGTCCCCCTGTTTGCTGTCTGTCACTTCATCTCCTCCTTAGGAGGAACTCAAGTGGCATCAATGACAATCCCGGTCGACTGGGTAAGACTGCAAAAATAACAAGTTTGTTCTTTTGCCTGTGCGTAAAAATGTGGCACAATGTGTCCCAGCCTAATAACTGGCACTACTGTCTTGTAGATGCATCTACAGTTTACTCTTAATATATATATATATATATATATATATATATTATATATATATATACAGTGTGTGCATATATATGTATATATATATGTATATATATATATATATATATATATATATATATATATATATATATATATATATGAGCGTTGCAAAGACGCACTATCTGCTCCTCCATGTAATTGGTGTGGATGTTATTGATAACCTCTAGTAACTATCTGGAAAGTTGTACACGACAGGTTAAATAATTTAATAAGCATCTCCGCGTAATTATGTTATTTACAAGGTCTGACAGGGAGTTGGTGATAGAGGCACAGGAGCAGGAAATGGACGGGGTTCCGTGACCCCTGGAGCCTGGAGTTTGAATTATGGAGATGGGGGGGTAAGAGGTGAATAGAGACCAGAGACGAACAAGGTGACTTTTCACCTTACTACATTTAACATGGAGATCTAAACAGTGTCCTCTTGCCCAAAACATCATGACAAGACAGACAGGGAAAATAACCGTTTTGTTATATATAGATAGATAGATAGATAGATAGATAGATAGATAGATAGATAGATAGATAGATAGATAGATAGATATAGATATATGAGTGGATAAGCCTCATTCTAAAATGTCAGGGCTAATATAGACACATATATACACTGGGTGACTGTTGTAATACAACATGGAAGTGTGCTTTCTCCTGAGGGTTGTGC
>JAUIMM010000197.1:1485000-1707500 GCA_031769625.1 Taudactylus pleione
GTAAATATAACGATTACACGATGAGTCACCTTGCAATTGACGTGTACCCCTACCAATATGCTAATTCTATTGCCACTGCGCTTTACATGTTGCTAGCCATGAGAAAGGGCCTGCAAACAACCATCTGGCAGCCTAGGGGTTAACTATTGCCATTGTACAAACGATGGATGTGATTAAAGTGTTAAAAAAAAAGAGCCCTAATACAGCAGAGGAAGCATGAAATCATGTACAGTATCTTTAATTCAGATTACACGCGCCAGGGCGATTTAAATCTGATTACCAAATTAGGAGATTAAAAAAAAAAAGAAAATATAAATCCCTTTAAATCTGATACTGTTGACTATAGAGAGCGAGGGAGGAATAGGAGGAGAGAGAAAAAATCTTCCACAAACCCATCACATAAGGTAACGATCCTGCCCCAGAAAAGAAAAGGAGTTTAAAACCTTTTTTTGACAACAAATGCAGCTGCCCCTCTATTTTGGAGGATATTAAGGGAAAATGAATGCAAATCTGCGCTCAGGAGCCATCTGGACAGGATAGGGGGGAATCAGCTGCCGCTCACAACAGGCTCTGAGGCTGAATGTATTTCAGCTCATTTTCTACATCATCTGGTCCTGCACCCAAAGCGTGGAGAATAGGGTCTTTATCATTCAGCAACTTTCTTTTATTTCATGTTTGTCACTACACTGCTGCCTGCACAGCTCAGAGCATTACCAGAGTAACAGTAGATGCCCGTGGTCCAGGAGTTGGGCAGAATCTGGTACTGTACCTAGTATTCCCCATGTAAGATGTGACGATCTGCTGGATGCGTAGCTGCAAATTCAACTATTTAATTTGCAAGCAGTGGGAAAGACACAATAATTTAGCATTGTTTTATTATGGAATGAGCCCTCGCTTTGCAAACATACTGCTGCAAGGAATAAATACATAGCAAAGTGCATTTTACAATATAAAGTTTGAGGAAGACAGTGAGGAAAAAGTATGAAGTCACTGAGAAATCTGCAGCACAAAGGGATTTATTGCAGGGGCAAAGAGGTGATTTTCCTGTCAAGCATTTTGGGTTTAATTGGTGGGCAGGTAATGTTTTCCCTCTCTGCATCCAGCCTGTAATCAGTCCTGCAAACGTGATGGCACCAAGTCCTGACCTTAGGAAAAGTTAGTCAGGCAGAAGGTGTGTGGATTAGAAGGAGATTTGCATGCAGCAAGCCAGGACCTCCCGGAGCAGCAATCCTCCTCCTGCAGGGTGTGAAGTGTTCCTTTTGTGTGAATTTAACGGGGTTGAGACTTCAATGATCCCCCACAAATTTGCATTTAAATAGCGACATCAAGCCATTCGCGTGGCACACACCAGTGGGCTCCCAGATGCCAGGCTGGTCAGTCAGATGTACACTGCCCAGCTGTCCTTGCAATCAGCAACAGCATATAGTGACCTTAAAGGGACAGAACCTTCCATTCCCATTGTGTCTCCCAGGGCTGGAGCACTAATAGGATAAAAGATCACTTCTGGATGTTTCATTAATCGTCCATTATGCTATTAAGGCATTAGAGGGAATATATGTGTGTATGTATGTATGTATGTATGTATGTATGTATGTGTGTATGTATATATGTATGTATGTATGTATGTATGTATTTATTATGTATACACACACACACACACACACACACACACACACACAATTACATATTTGTTTATTTATTTAATGTGTTAACCCCAGTAGTGAATAGGTTAAAAGCCTGTGTGTCTGTTCTGCATGGCACCCAGGTTCGTGTGATACACATACAGGACTTCTGTTAGTTGTGAGCTCAGATTTAGGCATGTTCAACTATGTCACATGTGTTTTGCTGGGAATATCTGTGTGTGTGTGTGGGGGGGGGACGTATGTATTTCAGATATGGGCTCTAAATATTTAATACAAAAGGATTACATGAGTTCTTATGATATATAAAGCTCTGCAACGTCCACATTATGCTGCTCAAGGCACACGAGGCACCAGTTGTTCTAGTGTAATGTTTGATCAAATTGTTCCATTACACTGGATTTATTTTAATTCGTTGGATGATTGATTGATCAAGTTGATCAAAATTGATCAAAACAGTTTGTGTGCTATATATATATATATATATATATATATATATATATATATATATATATATATATATATATGCTGCAACATTTAGAATGCATGTTACGCTGCACGCTTTACCTTACTGCAGTTATTGCTTATTAGGTGATCTAGTTCAGCTTTGCACCACATCAATCACAACTGTGTACATAAACGAAACCTGAAAATGTTCTTAATTGTCTGAGTCACCGTTTGGCAATTGGTTCGTTCTGGTGTTTGACCACTGGTCAAAGGGCCTGCGCTCTCATTCTGTACTGGCGTGTGGTGCCGCACAAGTGCAGGGCAGAAAGCTTCCCATCTGCTCCATTGTGTAAGGCAGAAAGCAAATGGACTTTATTTCCCCCGCCAAGGGCAAATGCGAGGGCGGAAAGCATCATGACCCGTGCGCAAATACGCAAGTAAAATTTTTTAAAAAAGAAACAACTTAAAGAAAACCGCAAGTTCACAAATACTGCACCTTCCACTTCATAATTTTATATTTATTACCCAGGACAGATATAACTGTGGTAACTTTACCCCCTCTCCCCTCCAACAAATGTACTCCAACAGCAGTAGGTTAATGACAACACATTCTACTAAACCCGAATTTTCTTTATAACATAATATGTGCATTTTACAAATGATCTTATTAATGAAATGGTTTCATACAGTACAGTACCACCAAGCCTGCTTTATGTGACTTTCTTCCTATGCCCTCATTCCAAAATTACATTTGCTCTTACCTATGTCCCTTTCTCCTGGGCAAATGAATCGTGAGGCAAGCAGGTACTGTATGTACAGTATATTTTTTATAGGGGATTATTGGTATTAAATTGTTCCAAACGATTGTGGAAATAAAGTTTAAATTACAGCAGAAATGTGTCACTAAGAAATGTGTTTTTATTCCATTCATTTTGACGGTTTAAACTGTATTCAGCACATATCTACCTGTGTGTGTTTGTGTGTTTACGTTTTTTAATATATATATATATATATACATATATATATATATATATATGTGTGTGTATATATATATATATATATACATATATATATACACACACACGAGATAGATATGAGATAGATAACGATTCCAGCTATTTTATCCATTGCCTATATTCAATGTATAGAAGTACACAGAGGAGTATACTTGAGTTCCACAGAACAACACGCTCCACACAACAATCTGTGGCAGAGGACAGAGACGGAGGGGAAAGTGTGATGTACAGCAGCGCCTCCTTGGGTGAATAGGGAACATTCCATCTGGAAATCCGACCAGGAGACCCGGGATAAACATGAATAATCCTGAAGACCCTCAGAAGATAATCTGCGCTGTACAATTATTATTTTATTTGTTTCAGAACTTTCCCATTTATTACTTCCCCCATTTATTCCCATAAAACACTTTCCAACCGGACCACGTTGGAGTAAAATCCTAATTAGGGCGTTTGAGGGATAGAGAACGCGACAGAAACACGATCCTTTCCCAGGATGTAAATATTTACTTTTCTGTCGTTTAGTTGTAGATAACTGATAATTTTAATGTATAGAAGTGCGAGTTTTTAATCAGTCCTTCAGATGAAACAAGGTGTTGTTACACGTTATAAATCGGGTTACCTGGATGTATCTGGAGTCAGATGATAGGGACAATTATTCTTCATGCCCAGATAATAATTTATGCGCAAACTAGCCAGGGAAACTGGGCGAACCCTCACGTTCCGGTTATAAGATATTAATTGGCGCTGACAGAAGTACAATAGTAAGTTTGCAATATACGGGATTCGTGGTGTGCAGTAAGTTATTGGTAACAGGGAAGTAAAATCATTTTTTTGAAGGGTATGAAAGATAAAAATCCACTGTAGCTAATGATCCCCTACGGAAGTTTGTGCCATAACCCCTGCGATTGCCCCGATCTGGGAGGACAGATGTTCTTATTCAGTGTAACTCAGACACTTCTTGTTGTGGTCTGGACATCTGTATCCATTTACTTCATCTGTTAGGAGTTTGTGCACCTTGCAGCTTTATAACACTTAACCCATTTAGCGCCAGGGAGAGAACCAGCGCGCAATGCGCAAAGCGCAATCATCCACAGTGCGCCACCGTGCCATTACGCACCAGAGTCACTGCAACCAGAGCTTATAAATGATGAACTAACATTTTTATATATATATATATATATATATATATATATACAATCTTCCACGAGTTTATGTGTTCAAAAATATATTTGACAATAAAGAAACACAGTCACAACCTGTACAAATAAAGAATCGATCAAATCATTTCAGATATTATAATTGGCTTTAATTAAATGCTCTTCGTTCTAATTAAGTCTGAAATTTTAGCATGCTCTGGGAGTCTGGTGTCTGATTTGATATTGTCAGTCCAGATGTCCTAATAAAATTCAATCCTCAATTCAAGGCTTCAATATTCACTAAAGAACGAAATGCAAATTAATGTAAAATCTGAAGTATCGCCAAAGGTACAATCAAGGAAGGTGTCTGATAACTTCTTACTTTTTTATGGCTCTAGGAAGATTCTTTTGTAACGGGACCACGCTAAATAATAGTCTTATATATTGTCTTGGGGAGGGGTAGAGGGGGGGGATAAGGGAGAGAGTGATGGGGGGTTATGGGCTGAGAGAAAAATACCCACAATCAGATCTGGAAATACCCGAACAGGTCCTAAATAACATATTCATGGCAAACCCTAGATCAATTCCAATCTATTAACTGTCATGTCAGTGTAATAATCGTGTACACACTTGGTGAAAACACAAATATTAATAATAATTATATATATATATATATATATATATATATATATATATATATATATATATATACTGCTGTATACAATAAAAAATACCCACCGGACCATAAGAAAACACCCACCGGGCAAAGATATCAGAAATATATAATTTCACATCCAGGAGTAATTGACAATATTAACACCATGATAAAGCGCATGGCTTGATAAATAGGCTTTCTTCACCCTATGGAGAGTGCTGTCGTCTTATCAATTAAATAAACTGTTGGGATCATTAGGGGTCTGACAGCAGAGCCCGATAAATGGCAGCAGCACTGATACATGGAGATACAGAGGATTGCTATCTGCACCAGTGGTTTTATATGTTCCGTCTGCGAGCAGCCTCCGTCCTTAAATAATTCAAACCTTAAGAGCATCATTGCGGGCAAAAAAAGTTACACAACATGTTCATGAACAAGAACAATGTCAGTGTGTGTGTATATATGTGTGTAAATAAATATGTATATATATATAATCATAAGTACATAGTCTCCTTATGTGGCACCTATTTGGATGCTGCTACTATTTATTTTAGCAGATAAAACCTTATGCATGCTAAATATGTAACCATGTAACTGTTGTTAATTCATTGTAGATTTGTAGAGGCCACTCTGGTGTTTTCCATTTTCTTTAGGGTATGGAAATGAATGGAGCGGTGAATCTGCCCACAGCATAGCTGGGAGCAAGTAGGAATAAACACTGAATAGGCGAAGGATAAAGGCAAAGAGGAAGCTTCTATTCCAGACTATTAATAAGCAATTTGTCCCATTGAAATTTACATCGCACAGATAAAAAAAAGTGTAGGGCACGCCGGCTAACATTGTCCTTTTCTGGCCACTATGTATGTACTATAGGTGCACCTGAAATCCAGTGATTTTAGGATGGACACAATTATCAAATCCAGTGACTTTAGGATGGACACAATTATCAAAGTGTCTGCAGGCTGTGAATTTGTTTTAGTAATTATATTTACATTTGCCATTAAATGTAACGTGGAAAAAAAACATCCTTCAAACAAATCATACAAAATGTTGACTGATTTCTTCTCCCAAGCACAATATCCAGGGCCCCATGGCTATTAGTTAACGTGCAGCCTACCCCTCACTATAGTTAAATGTGTTTTTATTTTACTGACTTATATTTTGAATGCTGTAAAAGTATATGTTGTTTCAATCAGTCAGAAATTTCTGCTTTCCTTCTTCCTAAACAACAAGTGTTAAGTGCTGATCTCAAATTTCCAAACCCTGTAGTACTTTCACACTGCTATAGAAAATGAGCTGATTTGTCTTGAATGGGGTGAGGGCGCCATCTACGGGACGAAATGCTAACGACATCGTTTCTGTATTAAAATTGGCTATTTAATCCACAATGGGGAACATGTATACAGGCTGTAAATAGATCAGCCTGGCCACTTCGTTGAAAACTCATGGATCACTTAAGAACTTTTTTTTTAATGTTATTTGTAAAGCGGTAAAAAAAAATTGGCAACAAATCCATTTGTTGATTGTAATTTTAAACAATATATGCAAACAAATATATATATATATATATTAGAATGGTGAGATAAGGCAGTTATGGTGTCATAGAGTAAATCTGCGATTTCAGAGTTGATGTCCCTAAAGACTAGGCTTGATATGCCCTTTATTTTTTCTTTTTTTTTCTTTATTAAAACATCAATCTGCTATAGAGCTGTTGAACTTCATTTCACCTACAGAACATAAAATTCTCCTTACGCAGGGAATAAGCACCTTTCATAAATCAGCACTATTCCTGACAGATCGATCAATGTTTGATTGTTAATCCAAAAAGGAAAAAAAAAGCTTTAATTGCACAGCAGGTCTTTGCATCTGGGCAGGCCTCCTAAAATGAAGATTGGGGCAGGGGCTGGGACCCAGTATCCGAGCAGGATTCTCAGCCATCAGCCACCAGGGTTCTTGGCAAATCAGAGGCACATAAACGACAGACCTTTATATTATTCCATTTGTTGGACTTGCAGTTATGAATAAAGACAGCAATTGGCATTAGAGTAAGCCTCAAAAGACACGTACTTTCTTTGTATTGGGGACAAGTAATCTGTGGCTTTCTATATGTTATGGAGCATAACACGCTGACACTTATAGTTCCACAATAGCTGGAGAGCCACAAGTCACCCTGCCCTATAGTAATCAGGAATGAAAGGCAGTGTGCAAGCTAGTGGATGGCAGGAGATATATAAACACATCTATCTATCTATCTATCTATCTATCTATCTATCTATCTATCTATCTATCTATCTATCTATCTATCTATCTATCTATCTATCTATCTATCTATCTCATTATCTGTCTATCTATCTATCTATCTATCTATCTATCTATCTATCTATCTATCTATCTATCTATCTATCTATCTATCTATCTATCTATCTATCTATCTATCTATCTCATTATCTGTCTATCTATCTATCTATCTATCTATCTATCTATCTATCTATCTATCTATCTATCTATCTATCTATCTATCTATCTATCTATCTATCTATCTCATTATCTATCTATCTATCTATCTATCTATCTATCTATCTATCTATCTATCTATCTATCTATCTATCTATCTCATTATCTATCTATCTATCTATCTATCTATCTATCTATCTATCTATCTATCTATCTATCTATCTATCTATCTATCTATCTCATTATCTGTCTATCTATCTATCTATCTATCTATCTATCTATCTATCTATCTATCTATCTATCTATCTATCTATCTATCTATCTCATTATCTATCTATCTATCTATCTATCTATCTATCTATCTATCTATCTATCTATCTATCTATCTATCTATCTCATTATCTATCTATCTATCTATCTATCTATCTATCTATCTATCTATCTATCTATCTATCTATCTCTATCTATATATTATAAGTATATGGGCACAGTTGTTACCTTATATTAAGGATGCATCTAAAAACTGCAATTCCCCTATATATATATATATATATATATATAATATATATATATACAGTATATATATATACAGTGTATATATATATATATATATATATATATATATACAAATGTATATATAGTATACATCTGCACTGGCCAATTAGGCAATAGCTTTCATGTTTAAACTTGCTCCAGACAGATGAAAGCTAATTGCTGATTGATTGCTGCGGTTTAGTGCAGATTCGCACCTTTCAGCAACATTAATAAATAACAATAAGTCGCAGTAATGACTTTTGGGTAGTAGATGTGCTGGGGAAGGAGATGGTGGCTATACACTAAAGGCATGCATTATTAATGGCAACAGTCATAATACATTGTAACAAGTGTAAGGGATTGTGTGAGAGCCTCCCAACAATTTAATCACAATATTCACCATTTTTTTTAGTGTCACTGTTGCTGTTTTAAGTTGATATCATTTTCAGTGAAACGGTATTAATCCACATTTGGAACAATTACCTCCATGCATCTTTGTACCGGTAGTTTTATTTTAATTCGTACCAAGAGCGTGTGAGAAACAGGGGTTCATCATTTTAACCCTTTGGGTGCCAGTTCACAGTTGGGTCGTTTTTAAAATAAATAACTAGGATGCTGTATCCTAGCATGCACCCAGATAGAGGCCAGGGGCATCAGCTTTGCCTGGTCAGACAGCAACGGGCAGGTATATGGAAGGTGTCATAGCTGCAAGGCGTAAAACATATCTGGAGTTTTAAAAAGGAGAATGCATTGGAAACATCACAGCTGCTTGGTCATTATTTGACAGAGGGAACAGAGCAGTAACTTTAGCACCCTCCAGGGGGACGGATCAGATTAAGGTTTTCTTGTTGAGTCCTTGTTCTACTTTCCCATGATTAAGACATAATTAATGCTGGCAGCAAAGTGGACAAAACTGGGGGAGGAAACAAGTTTTTGAATTTTGAGCTGAGCCAGGATTTGGGACTAGGGAATACTTGGTAAAACTTAATGATATGCTATGCTAGAACTACGGTGTGTGATTGAGATCCAATGTATGTGAGCTCTACGCTTTACCTCCACTGAGGGTGGCATCGGAAGGGTTAATTAAAGACAGCTGACATCAGGGTGCTATCCGTTCTAATGACAACTCCTGTAGAATGATTGCTGGCAGGTTACTCTGTGTTCTTGAAGTGGTCTCCCCAATCCCAATGATGTCAGCTTGATATGATAAGTATGTGCTGAGGCTGGTGTGTTGGGATGTGCAGGCAATCCCAGCTATGTCTTGTTGTCACCTTACTGCTGCTTTCCCTGGAGTAGTTTCATGTTAAACACTGATATTTAATACCTGCATTACTTGTGTAAGTTAGATCTTGTGTTAGTGATTGTAATTCCTGTCACCAGTCACAGCTGAATGGTGTATCCACATAGGATGCATGGAAAAGTCACCAAACATGTAATACATTATTATTATTATTATTATTAATAATAATAATAATAATAATAATAATAATAATATATGTATAATTCATGTGAATTACATGCCAGATACCCTAAAGAGGTGTATTGCATGAATGTATCATTAAGTAATGACTGCTCTGTGGTTTCCATGTGCAATCCCACTCCAAATTTGCATTGCATTTTCCCAGAAAATTTATGTTTATTTTTTGTGCAGCCCCCTGAGCCGGTGGTAAGGTAGGGACAATCCCTAAGCCGGTGGTAAGGTAGGGACAATCTGCTTAGAATACTGGTGCTGGAATCCAGAAACCTGTCAGAGTCCTGGCGCTGGCATCCCGTCAGTAAGTACTGGTGTTAGGGGGCGGGTAGGAGTTAGGGTTAGGCACTAGGCGGAGGGTTAGAATTAGACACTAATGGTGAAGGGTTAGGTTTAGGGTGCGGGAAGGGGAAGGTTAGGTTTAGGCACTAGAGGGGGGGTGGTTAGGATTAGGCACCGGGGAGGCAGTGTTAAGCTGGGTACACACTAAACGACTGTGTACCCAGTGTTGCAACCTACGACCCCAGCACCAACGGGCCAATATATCGGGCGGTCCATACACACTGGGCAGTCTGGTACTCGACCGCCCGATATGCCAGCCCCCGCTGCAAAGTGCTGCATGGGATTATCATCCACATCGCCTGATCTTCCTGCATATACAAAGATCAGGCGATGCGGCTGACAACCCCACGGGAACGCACACTACACGATGTACTGCATACACACTGCACGATATGAATCGATTTGTCATTCCGATGTGACAGAATTGCCCAAATCGTTAGCAATATCGTGTAGTATGTAGGGGCCTTTAGGGTTGGGTTAGGGTAGGGAGAGAAGGAGGGTAAGGATACTGACTGACAAGTGTCCTAACCCTGGGGTTTTAAACTTGCAGATTGGAGCTATTAGCTATAATTTTTTGGCCACTACTAAAAATTGTTAAAATCAACCATTTAACACTGTTGAAAACCTCCAGTACTATCTTCATGGCCACTAACAGCCTTCTATGTGGTCCTGTCAAGACCATTGCGACCATCGGGCTTGCAACGAGACCCTGCGGTAGGTTCTCGGTGACCGCAAGCCCTGGAGTGATTTTGGCTCTATCAGAGCCAAAATCACTCCCACTGACATCACTAGTGATGTCAGTGGGGCCGGACCCAGACGGTAGGCGTTCCCATGGGCATGCCTCCGTCTGGCAGCCACGCCCCCAGCACGCCCACCAAAGGGGGCGTGCTGTCAATCAACATCGACAGCACGCCCCCTTTGGTGCGAGACCTGGAGCGACAGCTTGGCTGTCGCTATCTGGGTCTCGCGCATGCGCACGACGGAGCTCCCTCCGTCGTGCGCATGCGCACTAGGGCACCATCAACCCGCTTGCGAGCGCTCAGCGCTCGCGAGCGGGTCTGAATCAGGCCCTGAGCGCTAGACTAAAGCCACCAAAAAAAAAAAGTAAAAAAAAAAATAAAATATATATATATATATATATTTTTTAAATAAAAACGGGGGTGGGGAAGGGAGATAAAGTAAAAAAAATTGAAGTAACAAAAGGTAGAAATAAGGATGGGGAAGGGTTAAGGCTGGGGATGGGAATAGAAAGAGTGAAAAGCCAAAGAATTAAAAACAATGGGTCATATGACCACAATGGGGGTAGGGGGGGTAAGGTGCGCTCTTCCTGCTAGTAATGGTGATGACTTGTGTGTGTTTGTGAGTGGTGTTAATTAGAATGTTTCTTCTGGTGGTGGTGATGTTTTGGGAGTGAGGAGGGTGTGATTGGGTATGGAGTGTAGTTTGGAGTAATGTGAAAAGGGGAATGGAATAGGATCAAAATGAGGCCAGCGAGACACAGTAATTTTGGGCAAAATCTTTTATTGAGTAGTCACAATGCTGCTCTGTTAAGATCCCGGGCAGGTGGGTGGGGTTCAGTGATGAGTGGTGATGAGACTGGGGAGGTAGGTGGACCCTTTTAGGGGGCTCCTTCCCGTGCGGTTCAGTGACCTTTCACGTCACCCCTGCTGGACCTATGGTCGACAGTCTAGGAAGTCTCGGGGGGTGGGGGGATTTGCAGAGTGGGTTGGAACACCTGTGCGGCGTCCCGCGTGTTGGTGTGAGTCTTGGCAGTACTTACCTACCGGTAGGTTTTTTGTTATGGTGATGTAGGTCGACGTTACGGCCGTTGCAGATAGGTTGGAAGCTGCAGGTTTGTTGGTGAGCTGGATCAGCGTGTTGCTGGTGTGCTGCAAGTGCACGGCTGTTCTGATTGGTCTGCGGAGGTCAGCGACCGTAGTATGCAGCTGAAATTGGCTCTTGGTCGTGCCGCTGGTGGTGCGGAGCCAGAGGTGTGGATGGGTGAGCTGCTGGGAGGCTGGGTTGCAGCATGTTTGCTGGGACCACCCCTGGGGGGTGGTCTGCCCGGGATACTGATTCAAAAAAAAAAGCCAGGGAGGAGGGGGGATGTGGAAAGTGTGACCGGGATGGAGCTGGTCACTGGCGATGTTGGCTGGGCTGGTCCGGGGTGGAGCCGGTCACTGGAGGTGTGAGCGGTGCGGACCAGCAGGCGGGTGGGCTGAGAGCTTTCTGCACTGGTGGTCCCTGGTGGGGATGGGGATCTTTAGTGGAGGTCAGCCTGGATCGGTGTCGGGTTTGATGTGAGGGTCTCCAACGCGTTTCGGCACAGGTGCCTTCTTCAAGACACCTCCTTGAAGAAGGCACCTGTGCCGAAACGCTCACACCTCCAGTGACCGGCTCCACCCCGGACCAGCCCCTCTCCCCCCCTGCTCCCAGGCGTGCTCAGCAACTCACTCCTGGCCAGGGGTGTCTCCACTGTCGATCCCCATTTCCACGAGGGACCGTCAGTGATAAGAGCATCCCGCACATCCGGCCGCAAGTCCGCCCAGCCAACATCGCCAGTGACCAGCTCCATCCCGGTCACACTTTCCACATCCCCCCTCCTCCCTGGCTTTTTTTTTTTTGAATCAGTATCCCGGGCAGACCACCCCCCAGGGGTGATCCCAGCACACACGCTGCAACCCAGCCTCCCAGCAGCTCACCCATCCACACCTCTGGCTCCGCACCACCAGCGGCACGACCAAGAGCCAATTTCAGCTGCATACTATGGTCGCTGACCTCCGCAGACCAATCAGAACAGCCGTGCACTTGCAGCACACCAGCAACACGCTGATCCAGCTCACCAACAAACCTGCAGCTTCCAACCTATCTGCAACGGCCGCAACGTCGACCTACATCACCATAACAAAAAACCTACCGGTAGGTAAGTACTGCCGAGACTCACACCAACACGCGGGACGCCGCACAGGTGTTCCAACCCACTCTGCAAATCCCCCCACCCCCCGAGACTTCCTAGACTGTCGACCATAGGTCCAGCAGGGGTGACGTGCAAGGTCACTGAACCGCACGGGAAGGAGCCCCCTAAAAGGGTCCACCTACCTCCCCAGTCTCATCACCACTCATCACTGAACCCCACCCACCTGCCCGGGATCTTAACAGAGCAGCATTGTGACTACTCAATAAGAGATTTTGCCCAAAATTACTGTGTCTCGCTGGCCTCATTTTGATCCTATTCCATTCCCCTTTTCACATTACTCCAAACTACACTCCATACCCAATCACACCCTCCTCACTCCCAAAACATCACCACCACCAGAAGAAACATTCTAATTAACACCACTCACAAACACACACAAGTCATCACCATTACTAGCAGGAAGAGCGCACCTTACCCCCCCTACCCCCATACATTTTCAGTGCGGGAAAGGTACTCCCACACAAAGGTGCAGCACCCTGAAACCACAACACACCACCCCCTGGTCAACGAGAGCGCAGTTCTACCGCCCATCTTCATATGACCACAATGGTTATAGCCTCTTAGGGACAGGTTGGGGAACCAATTGCAGGTATGGTCCTGTGTTGTGGAAGTGCTGTCCCTAACTCACCCTATACTGGGCTAGGACAGCTTTTAAATTATCTACTGCCATGCCCTACGAAGCCTGAGTGCTCATAGCGTGTGTGGAAGTCAGCAATTTCTAAGTAAGGTCAGACCTTGTGCAAGTGTGTGTGAGGCTGCGATGGTACTGTTGGTTTTGTAGTCTTGTTAAACGTTACAGATGTGTGTAAGGTAAGGTGGGCTGTGATGGTATAGTAATCGCAATGGATTAGCATATCTTTGCAGTGAGACTGCATGCGTAATTGCTGTTGCAAATGCAGTTGCGATCCTTGCTGAATCAGGCCCATTGTCAACAATCTGAATGCCGACAATGGACATGTTGATATCTCGTCCAATTAGACATTCTGAAGGTGGACATTTGGTACCACACCCTGTCCATGGACTAAGACCTTGGGTGTTACGTTTAGGTACAGCCCTGCTTCTAACAGACATTTGCATGTGATAAACTGGAATCCGGTAAATTATCCCAAGATGGATATTAAATGAGTCAATCCAACTTCGAGCCTTTACCATTATATTACTAATGTCAATCATCATTGTTGCTAGATGACACAGTGGGGTCTATGTACTAAGCCTTGGAGAGAGATAAAGTGGACGGGGATAAAGTACCAACCAATCAGCTCCTAACTGTCACTGTACAGGATGTGTATGGAAAATTACAGTAAGGAGCTGATTGGTTGGTACTTTATCTCCATCCACGTTATCTCTCTCCAAGGCTTAGTACATAGACCCCAAAGTGAGTAAAAGTCCATACCAATTACCATTGTGCATAATGTACTACATTCATTCTCACACATTCTTTTAGAGCCATTTACTAGTACTTGTTTTTTTCACTCAGATTATTATTATTTTAGCTTGAGTTGTTAAATCTATGAGATTTGAAGCATTGATTGAGTATATAATGTAGGGGGAAAAAGGACCAGCAGAGATGACAAATTGGGAGAGTAGTGTGGGTGTAACAGTGTGGGTAGTATAGGTTGGAGTAGGGTAGGTGTGAATGTGTAATAGTGTGGGTAGTATAGGTGGCAGCAGGGTAGGTGTGAGGGTGTATTAGTGTGGGTAGTATAGGTAGAAGTAGGGTAGGTGTGAATGTGTATTAGTGTGGGTAGTATAGGTGAGAATAAGGTAGGTGTGAGGGTGTCTTAGTGTGGGTAGTATATGTGGGAGTAGGGTAGGTGTGAATGTGTAATAGTGTGGGTAGTATAGGTGAGAATAAGGTAGGTGTGAGTGTGTATTAGTGTGGGTAGTATAGGTAGGAGTAGGGTAGGTGTGAATGTGTATTAGTGTGGGTAGTATAGGTGAGAATAAGGTAGGTGTGAGGGTGTATTAGTGTGGGTACTATAGGTAGGAGTGGGATAGGTGTGAGGGTGTATTAGTGTGGGTACTATAGGTAGGAGTGGGATAGGTGTGAGGGTGTATTAATGTGGGTAATATAGATGGGAGTAGGGTAGGTGTGAGGATGTATTAGTGTGGGCAGTATAGGTTGGAGTAGGGTAGGTGTGAGGGTGTATTAGTGTGGGTAGTATAGGTGAGAATAAGGTAGGTGTGAGTGTGTATTAGTGTGGGTAGTATAGGTGAGAATAGGGTAGGTGTGAGGGTGTATTAGTGTGGGTAGTATAGGTAGGAGTAGGGTAGGTGTGAGGGTGTATTAGTGTGGGTACTATAGGTAGGAGTGGGATAGGTGTGAGGGTGTATTAATGTGGTTAATATAGATGGGAGTAGGGTAGGTGTGAGGATGTATTAGTGTGGGCAGTATAGGTGGGAGTAGGGTAGGTGTGAGTGTGTATTAGTGTGGGTAGTATAGGTAGGAGTAGGGTAGGTGTGAGGGTGTATTAGTGTGGGTAGTATAGGTGAGAATAAGGTAGGTGTGAGTGTGTATTAGTGTGGGTAGTATAGGTAGGAGTGGGATAGGTGTGAGGGTGTATTAATGTGGGTAATATAGATGGGAGTAGGGAAGGTGTGAGGGTGTATTAGTGTGGGTAGTATAGTTGAGAATAGGGTAGGTGTGAGGGTGTATTAGTGTGGGTAGTATAGGTGGCAGTAGGGTTGGTGTAAGGGTGTATTAGTGTGGGTAGTACAGGTGGGAGTAGGGTAGGTGTGAGGGTGTATTAGTGTGAGTAGTATAGATGGGAGTAGGGTAGGTGTGAGGGTGTATTATTATGGGTAGTACAGGTGGGAGTAGGGTAGGTGTGAGGATGTATTAGTGTGGGTAGTATAGGTGAGAATAGGGTAGGTGTGAGGGTGTATTAGTGTGGGTAGTATAGGTGAGAATAAGGTAGGTGTGAGTGTGTATTAGTGTGGGTAGTATAGGTAGGAGTAGGGTAGGTGTGAGGGTGTGTTAGTGTGGGTAGTATAGGTAGGAGTAGGGTAGGTGTGAGGGTGTATTAGTGTGGGTACTATAGGTAGGAGTGGGATAGGTGTGAGGGTGTATTAATGTGGGTAATATAGATGGGAGTAGGGAAGGTGTGAGGGTGTATTAGTGTGGGTAGTATAGGTGAGAATAGGGTAGGTGTGAGGGTGTATTAGTGTGGGTAGTATAGGTGGCAGTAGGGTTGGTGTAAGGGTGTATTAGTGTGGGTAGTACAGGTGGGAGTAGGGTAGGTGTGAGGGTGTATTAGTGTGAGTAGTATAGATGGGAGTAGGGTAGGTGTGAGGGTGTATTATTATGGGTAGTACAGGTGGGAGTAGGGTAGGTGTGAGGGTGTATTAGTGTGGGTAGTATAGGTGAGAATAAGGTAGGTGTGAGGATGTATTAGTGTGGGTAGTATAGGTGAGAATAGGGTAGGTGTGAGGGTGTATTAGTGTGGGTAGTACAGGTGGGAGTAGGGTAGGTGTGAGGGTGTATTAGTGTGTGTAGTATAGGTGGGAGTAGGGTAGGTGTGAGGGTGTATTAGTGTGGGTAGTACAGGTGGGAGTAGGGTAGGTGTGAAGGTGTATTAGTGTGGGTAGTACAGGTGGGAGTAGGGTAGGTGTGAGGATGTATTCATGTGTGTAGTATAGGTGGAGTAGGATAGGTGTGAGTGTGTATTAGTGTGGGTAGTAGAGGTGGGAGTAGGGTAGGTGTGAGGGTGTATTAGTGTGGGTAATATAGGTGGGAGTAGGGTAGATGTGAGGGTGTATTAGTGTGGGTAGTATAGGTTTGGAGTGGGGATGGTGTGAGGGTGCATTAGTGTGAGGAGTTGGGTATGGGATCCCGGCCTTCGGGATGCTGGTGGTCAGAATACCGACAGTGGCATCCCAGCATTCAGAATCCCGATGCATGCAGGTAAGTACTCTATCCCTATCCCCTAATCCTCTTCCTAACACACCTTTCTCACAGCCTAACTCTAACCCTCCTACTGCAGCCTAACCCTAACCCTCCCCTAGTGCCTAACCCTTACCCTAAAGTAAAGTAGGTGTGTTGGTGTACCAATGTGGGTAGTATAGGTTGGAGTGGGGTTGGTGTAAGGATTTATTAGTGTGGGTAGTGTAGATGGCAGTAGGGTAGGTGTGAGGGTGCACTAGTTTGGGTAGTGTAGATGGGAGTAGGGTAGGTGTGAGGGTGTACCAGTATGGGTAGTATAGAAGAGAGTAAGGTGTGTTGGTGTACCAGTGTGGGTAGTGTAGGTCGGAGTAGGGTAGGTGTGAAGGTGTAACAGTGTGGGAGATATAGATGCTAGTGTAGGTGTGAAAGTGTAGTAGTGTGCATAGTGTAGGTGGGAGTAGGGTAGGTTTCAAGGTGTAGTAGTGTGCATAGTGTAGGTTGGAGTAGGGTAGGTGTGAAGGTGTAGCAGTGTGCATAGTGTAGGTAGGAGTAGGGTAGGTGTGAAGGTGTAGTAATGTGCATAGTGTAGGTGGGAGTAGGGTAGGTGTGAAGGTGTAGTAATGTGCATAGTGTAGGTGGGAGTAGGGTAGGTGTGAAGTTGTAGTAGTGTGCATAGTGTAAGTGGGAGTAGGGTAGGTGTGAAGGTGTAGTAATATGCATAGTGTAGGTGGGAGTAGGGTAGGTGTGAAGGTGTACCAGTGTGGGAGATACAGATTTTATGGTAGGTGTGAAGGTGTAACAGTGTAGGAGATATAGATACAAGGGTAGGTGTGAAAGTGTAGCAGTGTGCATAGTGTAGGTGAGAGTAGGGTAGGTGTGAAGGTGTAACAGAGTGGGAGATACAGATTTTATGGTAGGTGTGAAGGTGTAGTAATGTGCATAGTGTAGGTGGGAGTAGGGTAGGTGTGAAGGTGTACCAGTGTGGGAGATACAGATTTTATGGTAGGTGTGAAGGTGTAACAGTGTAGGAGATATAGATACATGGGTAGGTGTGAAAGTGTAGCAGTGTGCATAGTGTAGGTGAGAGTAGGGTAGGTGTGAAGGTGTAACAGAGTGGGAGATACAGATTTTATGGTAGGTGTGAAGGTGTAGCAGCGTTGATAGTGTAGGTTGGAGCAGTGGGAATCAGTATGAATGACCGCCGGACTACAGTCCGCTGGTTCAAATCCCAACGCCGACAGCCCGATGGTCCAAAATCTCGATAGCGCAGGTAAGTATACTATCCCTACCACTCTACCCCCCTAACCCTCCCTTAGGGGTGCCTAACCCTAACCTCTCCACCCCTAACTCTAACTGAGCAGAAAGCTCTCCACTGACATCACTGGTGATGTTAGTGGTGCCTCCCACAAACGGCAGGCGTTCCTTCGGGAATTCCTCCGTTTGTGTAGCCACCCCCCTGCCCGCCTCCAAAACGGTGCAAGACCCATAGCAACAGAGCGCCCGTCGCTGGCCAGGTCTTGCTCATGCGCACACCGGAGCCAGCTCCGGCGTGCGCAGTGAGGGACCATCGACCCGCTTGCAAGCGCTGTGCGCTCGCGAGCAGGTCTGAATCATGCCCTATGTACAGAAATGCCAATGGTGTCAACCCACCCACTGTTCTCACAGGAAAGATATTGACAATGAAGCAACACTGCTAATGGGATATTGCAATACTTTGCTAACAGTGCATTCCTGTTATGAGGCTTCTGCATATTTTTGCAATTCCTGGCAGAATCTGCAACTCCAATGGCAGCCCTTACAGGTCAACATGAGAATGTCGACATGTTCGAACTGTCGACATGCACCATGTTGACATTCATCATATCTATATGGATGATATGATGACACGATGAACTGTCGACAAACCGTCCCTGGTAGCCCAGTGGTCCTTTTTCCAGTGGCAGCGGCAGTGGCAGCTTCTTTGTCTTTTTCCGGGTCCCAGCAGTTACGTGACAGTCATATCCAGCGCAGACCTGCGAGGCTCCAGAGTTTAGGCCCTTTATCTTCAAACCTAACTCTCTCCCTAGTGCCCAGTGTCGGACTGAGGCATGAAGGGCCCACCGGGGGAAGGAAGTGGTAGGGGCCCATGCTTAAAAGGTGTGGTTAGCTTCCAGAGGGTTGTGACCAGCCACATCAGAGGCTTGGCTAACCATTATATATTATATAGCCTGTAGACAACATGGATTCTACACTGCATGGTCTGTCTCTACAATGAATTCAATTGGACTGTCTGAGACCTGACAGAATAGGAGGTGGGGCCCTCAGGCAGTGGGGCCCACGGAGATTTCCCCTGTACCCCTGTGGGCCAGTCCTACCCTGCTAGTGCCTAACCCTAACAACCCCCCAATAGCCTAACCCTAACCTCCTCCCCAATAGCCTAACCCCCCACAGTCTAACCCTAACCTCCCTCCCCACAGCCTAACCCTAACCCCCCCTCACCAGGCCCGGCGACAAGAGGGACTAAGGGCCCTGAGATCCAGATAGGAACCATAACCACCGCCGCCCAGTCCCAGCTCCCTTATAGCCTGGCCTGGCCAGTGCTGGGCTCTTGCAGGTGGCTCAGCTGCAGCCCGGGTTGGGCATTACCTTTACATCTGACCGCAACGCGGCGGCGTGACGTCATTAGTCACGTCGCTGCATGTCTTCCCTTTCCTGGGCAGAAGTGGATGGATCCCTGGCTGGCCATCAGGTGGTAAGTAGTTGAGGCTGCTGTTAGGGCTGGGGACGAAAGAAGGTGCAGTGGGCAGAGGAAGGTGACAGGGACTGGGGGCAGAAGGTGATGGTGCCTGGTGACGGAGGAAGGAGGCTGAGGCAGAGGAAGGTGACAGGGGCTAGAGGCAAAAGGTGACAGGGGCTGGAAGCAGAGGAAGATGAAGGAGGCTGAGGCAGAGGAAGGTGACTGGGGCTGGAGGCAGAAGGTGACAGGGGCTGGGGCAGAAGGTGACAGGGGCTGGGGCAGAAAGTAACAGGGGCTGGAAGCAGAGGAAGATGAAGGAGGCTGAGGCAGAGGAAGGTGACAGGGGCTGGAGGCAGAAGGTGACAGGGGCTGGAACAGAAGGTGACAGGGGCTGGAACAGAAGGTGACCGGGACTGGAAGCAGAAGAAGGTGAAGGGGCAGAGGAAGGTGACAGGGGCTGGAGGCAGAAGGTCACAGGGGCTGGGGCAGAAGGTGACAGGGGCTGGAAGCAGAGGAAGAGGAAGGAGGCTGAGGCAGAGGAAGGTGACAGGGGCTGGAGGCAGAAGGTGACAGGGGCTGGAACAGAAGGTGACCGGGGCTGGAAGCAGAAGAAGGTGAAGGGGCAGAGGAAGGTGAAGGAGGCTGTGGGCAGAGGAAGGTGATGGGGGCTGGGGGCAGAAGGTGACAGGGGTTGAAAGCAGAGGAAGGTGATGGTGCCTGGGGACGGAGGAAGGTGAAGGGGGCTTGGCTTGTAGATCTATCTTTCAGGTAATTTATTTGCTTATACAGTAGTATATACTATACATATTTTTACCAGTTTCCCAGTTTTCCACATATCCTTATAATGAAAATAATAAAATTGAACTGAGAGGGGAAAGAGCAGCGGCCAATAATGTTGTGCCTAGAGGCAGCCTGACCCTTGCATCTGCCCCTGGTGCACATAACACGTTTCCTTATATTAGCATTCATATAGGCAAATCATTTATCTCAAATTTTGTGCCTGACTGCACAGCTACAATTCTGTGACTAGCTACATTAAGCAAGCCCTGAATATGTAAAATTAAAATGGTGACTATGAAAAGCAGTATGAAATGAAGGGATTTAATCATATTTAACTCTGTATAATTATAGTAGCACTAATAATTATTTCGGACACAGGGATCGATTCAGGTAAGTACGATGGTAGTGAATTACCATTGCAACGGCGTAGAAATGTTGGCAATGGCACTTCATTGGCACTCGCCACCATCTTGCCCAACTCACCATTAACTCGCGGGGCTGCAGACTAATATCTGTGAGTTTGGAGTTACAGTAACTGCAGCATTTAACCCCACTTACTCACTGGACGAGATGCCCCACACTGAATTGAATAGCCCCCATAGTTTGTTCACTACTGTATGTAATAGCCACGAGGAGTAAGGAACATGGGAAGGTTGAAAACAAGGATGGAAGCTGGGAAAATGGGGAGTCAGGACTCAGACATGGGGTACAGTCAAGGAATAAAGGAGCTGAGGTAGGTGTTATCAATGGTGAGTAGATGTCAGAAAGACCCAACTGTACCACTGACAAAACACCCATGTAACATCGTCCCTTCAGAAACAGTGCTACTTCGTAATAACAAGGAGCCATTCTACAAATCTTCCACGGTAATATCACTATATCTCCTGCTTTATTTTATGTGAATGCGGAAATTTCCATTCTTATGACTATGCACAGAAGATGTGATTTGCTTTGTTAGTAAAAACTAATCACCATGTGTTTGTTGGTGGTTTATTTTTACATAAAGAGAAACAGTGTGGTCTAATTCCCATTTAGCATCCATATTTCCTGATTTTTTAGCCATCACACAATTCTAGACAAAGGCAGAAATACATGTTCTGTTTACAATACTCAGTATATAGTGTTTCTCCAGACTCCTGGCTTTGATTTCAAACAAAAATGTAATATCATCTATTCGTCACCTCTGTTGCTGAAGGTTAAATATTTTAGTGAAAGAGTCAGGGAAAATATATGGACATAAAGTATTACTGTGATCCACTTCTAAAAGTAGCTGTCTTCATGCCACAATCCTGAAATCCCCCGGTGGTGGACCTTTTTTGGAAATGAACCCATGAGGTTAGAGGTCATGTATCAGGTGACCAAGGGTTCGAGTTAGAATGCACCAGGAGTAGCCACCAGGGATTTCGGCTACCACAAGTACCGACGTGTCACCGCTAGTCTCACTCTGTCAGGGAAAAAAAAAGAAAAATATTGTTTCATATTTTATTTCCTTCAGAGTAAACACATTCCATTAGAATACAGAAACACGATTTATTATTAAAAAATAAAAATCTTTACAAATATCTATCAGGTTTATTGCCTTGTGACAATGACTTGGGTTTAACATCTTTATTAAAGGAAAATATACATTATTTAAAAATAGGATTTGTAATGAAATAGTACAGGCGCAATTTTTTTCTCATTGGAATAGTGTACATTAATCAACAGAATAATGTACATTAATTAAAAAAATAAAGGTTTTATTTCTTCTTGGTAGGGGGAACCCTAGGATTTTGAATTTAAAATGTTTAATAGAAAGAGAATTACGTACAGGAAAATATATATATTTTTCCCAAAAAACATTTTTGCAAGAAGAAATAAATTACATTAAATGAAAATTGTAGGAGCACTAATGAGAGGCCTGTGTACAAGTTTAAGTGTGGGTATCCTTCTCCCGTAAATAAGGTACTTGCCAGTCTATGCTATCTTCCGAGCAGCTTCCGGCAGTGACATGCGTTGAGGTAAATGGCTGGGGAGGCACTGGTTAGTATCAGAAACAGATGTACAGACACATATATGAACCCAAGGGTTCATGTGGGCATTAAACAAAGGTGCTGCAGTATATAGTGCTGGAAGTTTGGTGTGTATTGATCAGGGATGTTGGGAAAAGGTAGACAGGGGAGGCAGTGCCTCACCTGTCATACACTTTGTACTCCAGAATTTTGACTATAAAAATTATAAGAATAATACAAAAAAGATATTTATAATATTTTCTCTACATTTTCCTTATAATATTTATAGTCAAAACTTTGGAGTATACCTATGACAGGAAAGGGTCTGCTAACCAGCCTCACATGACCGCACATCACTGGCTTCCTGGATTATAGTTCCAAAATATTGTGCCTGCAGAAGTTGTCTTGCAGAGTCTTGCAGGCCCGTAGCAGGACTACATTACACCTTGTGCCGCCCTCGTCCCCAAACACGTGATGACGGGAATAGCAAGCAGAGTAGTGCCAAAAGTGTCCGGAAGAATGCTCCACATGCCCTGCCCTACAAGCTGCAGGGTCATACTTACCTACTTTTGGAGAGGAGATGAAGGTGGGCAGTGATGGGGGCGGGGGCAGACTATTTGCATCATTAGGTCCCTACTGCCTTATGAAGAAATGCTGCGAATCGTGCGCATTTGAATAGGGGCGGGCCAAATGAGGCAATTATAATAGAATTGCATCATTAAGCTCCGCCTCCTCCAGACAGATCACGGATTTCGGGTAAGTTTCTCCCCATTCTGCCCACTAATCTAATATCAGGAACTTGGTAAGTGACAATGTTTGCTGAGATGTATCCACTCTATTTGCTCCAAGGGCCTGATACATCTAGCCAAAAAATGCAGTAATTTATCACATGGATTCATATTCATATATCTGAGGTTCTGGGTTTGATTCCCACCAAGGCCCTATCTGTGTGGAGTTTGTATCTTCTCTGTCTTTGTGTGGGTTTCCTACAGGTGCTTCAGTTTTCTTCCATAATCCAAAAAAACCACCATATTGATTAGTTAATTGGCTTCTGATAATGAAATAACCCTAGTGTGTTAGTCCATATGATAGGGACTATACACCGATCAGCCATTACATTAAAACCACTGTCAGGTAAAGTGAATAACATTGAGTATCTTGTTACAATGGCACCTATTAAGAGGTGGGATATATTAGGCAGCGAGGGAACAGTCAGTTTTTGAAGTTGATGTCTGGCAACTCCTTGAAAAAGGCCATTAGGCTGAAATGCGTTGGAGACCAGAATATTAACTTTTAGACCATTACAAGCAACCTTTATTTGGAGATCTCTAAGAATTACTGCTGTTCCTGCTTTACTTAACAAGCTGCGGCTCATAACAATCCCCACGTGACCATACCGGAAGCGGAGGAGAAACACTCAGAGGAGAAGGGCCCGACATGTGACCAGACCAGAAGACCAGGCAGAACGGAGGGAGGACAAGCACCGTATACCAACATAGCCGGCAAGAGGAAGGAGCGGGCAGCGGTGTTACCAAGGAAGGTAAGTCTCTGTTGTGGCAGGGGTGTGTGGCTATTGGCTAATTTGAGTCTGACCATTACATCCCCCACACCACGGGAGCAGCTGCTTCGGATTGCAGCTCCGGCGGACGCCTGGGAACAGGCGCACCGCCAGCACCTGCACGGGAGCTAGCAGTGACCGACCAGAGTTAACCCCCTGGCTGCCGATCTCTCCGTACTCCCTTCCTCAAGAAGCTTTACCCAGGCACCTCACGTAGCGCTTCAACACACTTACTATATAATTAGCGGGACGCTACAACCCTATTTATTAAGACTATTTTGCCCAGAACTCTCATCTCATTAACAACATCCCTTGGACTCAATCTGAGTTCTGGAATTCAGCCTTCTACAAGCACAGCAGTTCATCTTATTTACGATCTCCTATATATGTTATTTTATTGACCACCTATTTGATTATTGTTTATCATCTTTCTCAACCAATTTATGTATCTTTGTTGTAATCATTGACATATATTTGTTTTGTATATGCCCCCCTTTTCTTGCATTAAACCCCCCCTTTTTTTCATAAACATATTGATTCTCACGATTCTTATATCAGTTCACATAAGACCAGCTTCCTAACTTAGGTAAAGTTTAAGCTGAGCGCAGTATGTAAATTTATTTATCTATTTGACCACATTAGTTGGGTATTTACTTGAGGCTAGTTGGAACACATGGGTTTGAAACCAATATCTTTGCACAGGATTTTGGTATTGTACAAGGGGCCCTCTGCCAGGGTTAAAGTCAATGGGCATTTCTCAGATCCTGGTCAAATCTCGAATGGAATGCAAATGCCCACTATCTCTGTTGGTGTTTGTATTATGCATGGAAGTTCTAGCGAGGGCCATACAGGCTAATACTAATGTTTCTGCCTTAAAGGTAGGAGATTCAGACTATAAACTAGCTCTCTTCACCGATGATCTTTTGGCTATGATATCAATCTCTAACCTGATGAAGGAATTTTAAACCTTTGGTGAACTGTCCTTTTTTTAAATCAATTACTCCAAATCAGTAGCAAAGAATCTTACCATCCCTCCCGCCTTTCTCATCGGTTTGCAACAGACCTTTACCTTTAAGTGGCATCACTCACATTTAATGGCGTGCGGGATACCGACGGTCTGAATACCGGTACCGAAATCCCGACAGTTCGGGATCCTGGCACCAGGATCCCGACCGCCGGCATCCCGAATGTAAGTATCGGGGTGTTAGGGGGAGGTTAGGGTGCGGGGATAGGGTAAGGGACTAGGGGGAGGGTTAGGGTTAGGCATCGGGGAGGGAGGGTTAGGATTAGGGTGCGGGGAGGGGGAGGTTAGGCTTAGGCACTAGGGGGGATGTTAGAGTTAGGCACCGGGGAGGTAGGGGTTAGGAAAACACTTACCTGTACTCCTTATGGTTGTCGGGATTTTGGCTTTCGGGATGCCGTTGTCGGTATTCTGACCAGCAGTATTCTGACAGCCGGAATTTCATACCCAACCCCATTTAAAATATCTAGGTGTGCATCTCCCCAGATACCTCTCTAGAGTGCACTTACTTAATTTTGTTTCCATCCTTATGAATATCCGGCAGGAGCTTACCTCATGGTTACGTAGGGGCTTCTTGTGGATTGGGAAGATGAATGTAATTAAAATGAATATTTTGCCCTGTGTACTTTAGTACAAGCTTTACTTGTGCTGGTTCCACATGATTGGTTTACAGATCTTCATTGTGTGGTAAGAAATTTTGTGTAGGGTGGGAGAACACCCCAGTTTACACATGATGTCTTGTTCCGAAGGCGACCTCTGAGTGGACTTCAACTTCCCCATTTTGGTACTTATTATGATGCAATTATGCAGAATTGTAGATTGATCTAGGCCAGGTTCTACTAAACAGTGGGTGATTGACTGAGGGTTCCTTTCTAGAAACCCCCTTAACTGCTTTGCCCTGGCTCTTGCATTTACCTAGTGTTTCTCATCCTACTCTCAAGGTATGGAGGCAAATTAGGGGTTTGGATTGTTTCTTTTTAATTCACTCCCCTTGAACTTTTTTATTTGATAACCCCTCCTGTTGTCTCCTGACAGGCCTTCAAATACTGATTATGGATGGGCATCTCGCAGATTTGGCACTTCTACGTCTCTTCCACAGTGATGCCTATTTCTGATATTCAGGCTAAATGGAGCTTCCCAATAATGAAATCTCTCCAGGTTAAACATTTTCTTCTAACAAAATAACTTCTTTCTGCAGGGACTTGGAGTTTGATGCCTTTTGAACAGCTGTGGTGTCCCTGACTTGTCACTCTCATGTATTATTCATCATATACAACTCTTAATTGAGAATTGTTTTCCATGCTACCAAAATTTACTAAAAACTGGGAAAGGGGTTTCGGTATGGATATCAGTGATGCTCAATGTTACTCTCGCTTTCAAAAGTTCTCGTCCACTAACATACCTGCTATTGAGACTCATCTTAAGGTCATCTCTCAATGGTATTGTTGCCCATCCATTTTGTCTAAAATGTATCCAGGGGTGTTTACGAATTGTTGGAGACGTGGTGTGGACTGTAAAACTCCCCTCCATATATGGTGGTTTTGTCCATTCCAAGATATTTTTGGATGGGGTGATTTCAGTGACACAAGAAATACTAGGCTCAATAGTCCCAGATAGGCCTAAATTTTGGCCTTTGAACTTACATGCCCTGCCTTAATCTTTGTACAAAAAAATGTGAAATATCTCAATAGTGCTGCCAAGGCCGTTATTTACTGTGCATTGGAAGTCTTCCCCCCCCCCCCGACCATTGTTTAGTGGTTTCAGAGAATTGAAATGTATAAGTCAATAGACATGATCATCATGTCTTCTATCCTAAATGCTGCAGCAAATCTGATCTTCTTCTGTTGCTGTTTCACATTCGCCAGAATCTAGTTTAAACACAAACCCTTGAAATATCTCAGAGCTCATCTCAAAATACTCTATCCCTTTCACCCTCTTAGAGCACCTTGTCTTCTTTCCAGTAACCACACCATGTTTTCTATCCAGTAACTACACGTCTTGTTCTCTCCAGTAACCACACCTCGTCTCCTCTCCAGTAACTACATCTCATCTCCTTTCCAGTAACCACACCTCATCTCCTCTCCAGTAACCACGCCTCGTCTTCTTTCCAGTAACCACACCTCATCTCCTCTCCAGTAATCACACCATGTTTTCTATCCAGTAACTACAGCTTGTGTTCTCTCCAGTAACCACACCTCATCTCCTTTCCAGTAACTACACCTTGTCTCCTCTCCAGTAACCACACCTCGTCTTCTCTCCAGTAACCACACCTTATCTTCTCTCCAGTAACTACACCTTGTTTTCTCCCCAGTTACTACACCTCGTCACCTCTCCAGTAACTACACCTCATCTCCTCTCCTGTAACCACACCTTATCTCCTTTCCAGTAACCACACCTTGTTTTCTCCCCAGTAACTACACCTCGTCACCTCTCCAGTAACTACACCTCATCTCCTCTCCTGTAACCACACCTTATCTCCTTTCCAGTAATCACACCTTGTCTCCTCTCCAGTAACTACACCTTGTTTTCTCCCCAGTAACTACATCTTGTTTCCCCTCCAGTAACTACACCTCATGTTCTCTCCAGTAACCACACCTAATCTCCTCTCCAGTAACCACACCTCGTCTCCTCTCCTGTAACCACACCTCATCTCCTCTCCAGTAACCACACCTCGTCTCCTCTCCTGTAACCACACCTCATCTCCTCTCCAATAATTACAGTTAATCTCATCTTCAGTAACCACACCTCATCTTCTTTCCAGCAACCACACCTGAGCATGGGCAGATCTGGTCCTGCGACATCGGTCGCAGTGTCCCAAAAGTCGCAGCATGATTGAAATGCTGCTGGAATTTGGGGGCGACAATGGGGTTGCAACTTCGAGCAAACCAGAAAACAGCAGCGTGATTTTTCTGGACATCTTGAGGACCCTGAGGTTCTCTCAGATGTCTGAGGTTCATGCAGAGGATCTGATGCTGCGTCTTTGGACAAGCCTGCACACAAGCCTGCAGCGGGTGTTTTTTACTTAAGATGCTTCCTGCAGCTGTGCCACTAACATAAATCTATGAATCAGGCCATGAGTGCCGTAAGTGGACAACAGGTGTGCGTATGGAGGTGATTCCACAGAGCAGATTTGCTTAACCAGAGAGTTGATTTACTAACCAAGTAGAAACAGGTAGTATATGACACAGGGTTAATTAGTATGTACAGACTGCAGACATATTGCCAGTTGCAGCCTGGAGCTTATGTGGTATTCTGGGTGTTGTAGTGTGTCAGGTGCAGTATGCACTGGGAGCGCGTGTAGCATGCAGTAGTGCTTGCAGGGTGCTTGCAATGCTAAGCAGTGGTGAGACAGTGGAGTTTGGGAGTCTTCTGGCTTCAGACAGCATGGAGTATTCAGGCAGGGGATCATCCATCCATGCTGGAGGCCACAGGAGAAAGACAGACATGCACAGTAGCACATGCGCAGTAGCACATGTCGGAGGTCAGACTTCCGGGGAGAGCTGTGGTGGGTCCTAGTGCTTGCTTACTCTGGGACCAGGAACAGGGGCTGCTAGGAGCACTTCAAATTCTCTCTAACAATATCTTCTCTGGTGACCACACCTGTTATCCTCTCTGGTAACCGTACCTTCTCCTACTTGGGTAACCACACATGTTCTCCTCTTTAAGTGCACCTCATCTCCTCTCTCATAACCACACTTGCTTTCTGCCCTGGTAACCACACCTGTACTCCTCTCTGGCAACCACACCTCATCCTTTCTCTGGGAACCACACCGTAGTGCAAACTTTTGCTCTAGCATTCCTCCAGTGCCTCACTGCATTGCACTCCAGTATTTAAAGTTACACCATCCTATGCTTTGCTCCAGAGGAAAGAAGGCCCTACCCATGACAGCTTACTTGTTAGAATGACTGACCAGTTGTAGGGAGGAGAGGATAGTGGATAGTGGAGATTTAGGAGGAGTGATGGTAGGCTTTGATGAAAAGGTCTCTTCTTTTGTGAGCACATTTGAATTGATATAAGAGCTTGCTGATGATTTTTGTAAGCATTTTGATATGTGAGGAGAACTGATGACACGTGGGTACATTTACCTTTTCTTTAGATGTGTTTAGGTTGATATATGCAGGTGTCTTTGGGCGAGGTAAAAGAAGACCTAGCTTCAGCCCTGAGAGGGCCTGAACCAGTATCTTGTCCAGGAGCGGAACTACCGGTGTTTTGCACCGAGGCCCGTGGCAATAAAAGAGCCCACAGCAGACAACATTAGCAGTACTAATAATGAGTCTGAGGACTTCATTATAGTATGTTGGCCAGTAACTGCGAGCCAAAATCAAGGAGTACACAGTTCGGCCGGAGGAGAGGAGGGGGGCCCCTTCCCATAGAACAGAGGTTTCCAGACTTCGTCATGTTTTAAGGATATCCATGTTTGAGCACAGGTGACTTAATTACCTCTATTCTGCTACCTCTTATTCAGAGGACCAGGCGCATCCCGTCCTTTCTCTCTACCCTGCCGCCCTCCTTCCCCTCTACGTTGCTGCCATCTGTTCTGATCCCCCCCATCCAGAGGACCAGGCCCGTCCCTTCTTCCCTTCTACCCTGCCGCCTTCTATTCTGCTCCCATCCAAAAGACCAGGGCCACTCCCTCCTTCCCTTCTACCTTGCCTCTCTCCTTCACCTGTACCCGGACACCTTCTATTCTGCTCCTTCCCATCCAGAGGACCAGGCCCGCCTCCTCCTTTTTACACCTGGGCCCACCACTCACTAGTTCCGCCACTAATCTCTCCTAAGGCCTGATGGCATCTTTATCTGGCTCTGGGTAGTGCTGGTGACAATCATCATCAGCATGGATTTGAAGTGTATCAACTACTAGTGCCTGAGGGCGGATGCAAATGCATGTACTAAGTTATCTATATGGTGCACAAATATATTTTGAATCATTTATGTCAGCCCTGCCCAGTGGAACTTATGATTTATTTTGCATGGACACGTACACACTAAGGTTATTTCTTATTTTTTTAATTAAAAGTAATGAAATAAAGAAGCTACAAGCAAAGAAGCATAAAAATGTGAAAACAAATTGTGGTAAAAATTTAGCCCAGACCATATGCAGTAAAAGGAATTATTAATAATAATAATAATAATAATAATAATAATAATAATAATAATAATAATAATAGTGTATAATGTAAATATTAGGCTGGAAGTACTTTTTTGTGCAACAAGCCATACTGAAACCTGAGAGCTGGGGCAAATGCCCTTATTTACCTTACCCTAAAGTCAGACATCTGTCCTTGAGTGGAGTCTGGGTTAACTTCCCGGTCTTAAAATGTTCTTGCAGTCTTGACAAAGCTAAGATTAATAGCACAGCCTGAGTAAAAGTAAAGTTATTTTTACACATTGTATTGTTGAGAAAAGACAGATCTAAATGCTAACCCTCCCCCATTCTTGTTATGTGGCAGAAGAAGTAGATACACCGGGTGTGGTATACCAAATAACAATCATAATGTCAGGTTTGAAAGCTAACATTGTGAATGTCAGCAGTTGTCATGTCGACATTCACTATGTTGACACTGACTTGTTCAACATTCCAAATTATGCAAATGGAGATAATAATATGTAGTCCTAACCACAACCTATCCACTAACGGGATGTAGTCCGCGTCCCGGTGTGTGGGATGCCGATGGTCTAAATACTGGCGCCAAAATCCCGACCAGCGGCATCCCAACAGCTGGGATTTCATACCAAACCCTCCCTAACCACAGCCTTATCTGTTCAGAATGTAGTCAGTCATGCATGATGTCAACAATTTTGAACATGTTGACATGTTGCATGTGGTCATCATTAACTAAATTGTCAACATTCTGAATGTCGACAATGAGAACAACATAACTTCATACTGACACACACACTGTGTGATTACATTAGGCTAACTGACTTGTGTTTCCCAATAACACTACATTTTGATGGTGACTTGGACACAACAGCGTCAAAAATGCAGATGTAAAATCCATTGACAACCCCCCTCCCACAATTACTTGTATATGCCAAGTCATATGCATCTTAAACCATGTGTCTCAGCTTCGTATGTAAGATGCATAGAGCATGTTGATAAACTATTAAATACCATGTATCCGGAAAGTATTCACAACGCTTCACTTTTTCCACATTTTGTTATGTTACAGCCTTATTCCAAAATGGAATAAATTAATTTTTGTCCTCAAAATTATACACACAATACCTCATAATGACAACATGTAAAAAGTTTTTTTTCATATTTTTGCAAGTTTAATTAAAAAAAACTAAGAAATCACATGTACATTAAGTATTCACAGCCTTTGCCATGAAGATCAAAATTGAGCTCAGGTGCATCCTTTTTCCACTGCTCATCCTTGAGATGTTTCTACAGCTTAATTGGAGTCCACCTGTGGTAAATTCAGTTGATTGGACATGATTTTGAAAGGCATACACCTTTCTATATAAGGTCCAACACTTTACAGTGCATGTCAGAGCACAAACCAAGCATGAAGTCCAAGGAATTGTCTATAGACGTCCAAGACAGGATTGTCTCGAGGCACAAATCTGGGGAAGGGTACAGAAAAATATCTGTTGCTTTGAAGGTCCCAATGAGCACAGTGGCCTCCATCATCCGTAAATGGAAGAAGTTCGGAACCACCAGGAATCTTCCTAGAGTTGGCCAGCTGTCTAAACTGAGCAATCGGGGGAGAAGGGCCCTAGTCAGGGAGGTGACCAAGAACCTGATCGTCACTCTGTCAGAGCTACAGCATTCCTCTGTGGAGGGAGGAGAAGCTTCCAGAAGGACAACCATCTCTACAGTAATCCACCAATCAGGCTGTATGGTAGAGTGGCCAGACGGAAGCCACTCCTTAGTGAAAAGCACATGGCAGCCCACCTGGAGTTTGCCCAAATGCACGTGAAGGACTCTCAGACTATGAGAAACAAAATTCTCTGGTCTGATGAGACAAAGATTGAACTCTTTGGCGTGAATGCCAGGCATTATGTTTGGAGGAATTCAGGCACCGCTCATCACCAGGCCCGTACCATCCCTACAGTAAAGCATGGTGGTGGCAGCATCATGCTGTGGGGATGTTTTTCAGCAACAGGAACTGGGAGACTAGTCAGGATAGAGGGAAAGATGAATGCAGCTATGTACAGAGAGATCCTGGATGAAAACCTGCTCCAGAGCTCTCTTTACCTCAGACTGGGGTGACAGTTCATCTTTCAGCAGGCCAACAACCCTAAGCACACTGCCAAGATATCAAAGGAGTGGCTTAAGGACAACTCTGTGAATGTCCTTGAGTGGCCCAGCCAGAGCCCAGACTTGAATCCGATTGAACATCTCTGGAGAGATCTGAAACTGGCTGTGCACCGATGGAGCTTGAGAGGTGCTGCACAGAGGAATGGGCGAACCTGCCCAAAGATAGATGTACCAAGCTTGTTGCATCATATTCAAAAAGACTTGAGGCTGTAATTGCTGCCAAAGGTGCATCAACAAAGTATTGAGCAAAGGATGTGAATACTTATGTACATGTGATTTCTTAGGGTTTTTTTTTTAGTAAATTTGCAAAAATCTCAAAAAAACTTTTTCCACACTGTCTATTGGGGTATTGTGTGTAGAATTTTGAGGACAAAAATGAATTTATTCCATTTTGGAATAAGGCTGTAACATAACAAAATGTGGAAAAGTGAAGCGCTGTGAATACTTTCCGGATGCACTGTATATCATTATGCTTTGGAACTCCAGTTATCATCATTATCTTGATGACGCTGGTGTTTTAATGTTTAAAGCAGAGGTTCCCAAATGCTGTCCTCAAGGCTCCCCAACACTTCAGGTTTTAGAGATATCCATGGTTGAGCACAGGTGACTCAGTCAATTTGATTTAACCCTGTCCTCAACCATGGATATCTTTAAAACCTGACCTGTTGGGGAGCCTTGAGGGCCGCGTTTGGGAACCTCAGCTTTAAAAGCATAAATCCCACCCCCCTAAAAAAAGCAGTAGCTACACCTCACTTGGGGTGTAGCATGAATTAATTTTAGCATGCAGGGAGGTGCAGCTGTAGCATCTTGGAAACTAGGAATCAAGAAGCAAGATCACATTAAACTGGTGTTGTTGTAGTGAATAAGCCACCCCTTGCAATTTTGTTATATCACATTTGATCTTTGTAATGTAGGAAGTAATATACTAGTTGTTGTTCATGAAATGTTTGGTAGAGGGCACTGCAAGGTTCATGATTAGCAGAGTGCATAAAACACATCTCTATGCTTCAGAATGTTTTTAATTAGAATAAACAAGATATCAGAAAGATAACTGCATCTGTGTTTGCTCTCTTTCATTTTATCACAGGTCAGTAAGAACATAACTATGGGGCATATGTATCAAAGCTTGATGTGAGATAAAATTGTAAAATATATATCACCAACCAATCAGCTCCAAACTATCATTTCTTAAACAAAATGTAAGTTAGAAGCTGATTGGTTGGTGATATATATCTCACAATTTTATATCACATCAAGCTTTGATATATATATAAGTCACAAAAACACTGCATATGGAAGTTTCTAAACAACTACAGAAGTTTTCTGTAGTACATTTTGCTGATAAAGCCGTGTTTATTGAATTTTTTACTACTATGTGTATAATGAAGGACTAAAATGTGACTGTTATGGGTAAAACACAAACTGTCCATGAAATCTGTTTGTATAATGTCCATATGTAAAACTGCAGATTGGATGCAGTGTTATCCCACACAAAGCTACAAGTCTGTTATGTAAAATGACACTTTAATAAATCTTTGAAATCACAGTTTTCTTGTCTAAACACTGAAATCTCTGAGCATGCATTAATCAGGATGATTACAATTGTTAAATTGCTTTTCATTGAGGTTGCATTTTCTTAAAAGGAATATATTTGTATCAGTATTAGAAAGTTTTAATAGTTGTATTTTCCAAAACTCAGTGTTATTACTGTGTTCAAATTATTAGACTAAATCAGATATCAGGAAGATAACTACAAATCTGTGTGTGCTCTCCTAAATTTTAACAGTGTTACAGAACAATTTTCGAAGCTCATCTGAAACCTTCAGCAAAACTTGGGGGCTTGTCCGGGATTAGCAGTTAGAAAGCAACTGCGATTATGCATGCAGATGGCCAAATGTTGCATACTGTGCATGCATATGCAAAGCAGTGCACGTGCGCAAAGGCTCCACTGTGATCAGACTGCATCCGCAGATACCACACAGACCCATCGCAGAGTGATTGACAGGAAGTAAGAGTTTTGTGTTGGTGACGGGGGGGTTGTCGGTGAAATGCAGGAGGGCCAGTGCATTTGAAAGCCGTTATAGGGGCAGGCATAAATTAGGCACTGCTATGCCATACGCAGCTTGTGTACTCACTGTGTGCGATGGGGTTAGCAATTTCTGAGTAAGGTCAGACCTGTTGTAATTGTGCGTGAGGCTCCAAAGTTATGCACTGTTACCGATGGTTTCGCTGACTTGCAAAGTATTAACGATGTGTGTAAAGGGATGTGGGTATCCGTATGTTGTGCACGACGCATAGCGATCGACTGCATGCGTAAACGCAGCTGCAATCGCAATAGCGATCCATAATGAATCAGGCCCAGAAACTGCAGGATTCTGATCAAAGTACCATGGGACGGAGACATGAGAGTGGAGGTGCCACAGATGAGAATGCCTAGTGGAAAGAGTTTTCTGGCAGTAGTGTAAGACTAAAGGCCACAGGTAGGAGATCAGACTGGCTAAGCCAAAGTCATGTAGCAAACTTGTGCATGACATTTAAAAGCAATTGTAGAAATTGTCTTAAGAAAAGTTGCACAATGTTGCAGTTTCATTAGATTGAGGAAGCAGTAACAACAAGTCAGAACTCTTCTCACAGCTAAATCTAAGGGTCACATTTCTATTTTTATCCTACATGCAGAACAACAAGAGGTGGCCAATTTAGGTAGAATCTGATACCTTTGCCAGGTACATGGGAGAGAAAAAGATGGTATATAGAAGAGCCCCCACTATCAGATCCACACTAGTGAATAGCCATCTAAAGAAAGAACACAGCCAGAAGCCATCAAAAACCATAGGCTTCTCCAGATGTGGGATATGCACAGCTTGCAGGAAAACTAAGGGGAATTGCACACAAATCATAAAACAGGTAACCTCATTCAGTAATAAAATATAATTTATTATCAGAGACCGCATTAATTGTCAAACCATAGGGGTGATTTACATGCTCACATGCCCATGCGGCCTACACTATGTGGTAAAAACGAAGAGGAAACTACATGTCCACATACAGGAACATCTCTGCAACATTCAGAACAAGAAAGAAAATCACAGTATTCCAATCCATTTTACAGAAAAACATAATAGCAATACAAAAGATCTACAATTTATTGGCCTTAAGAAAATAACGCCACCATGGAGAGGAGGAAATATTGACGATTTGTTAAGTAAAGAAGAGACCAAAATAATATATAGAATGGGAACCCTGAACCCCAAGGGTCTAAATATAGATATAGAGATTGCGCCATTTCTCTAAATAATTCTTATTAAAGCCATTATACTCATCCATATCCTTTACCCCTAATGCACCTATGAATATGTGGTATTGATACCAGGTACTTCTCTTGATACAGGATTTTTTAATATAGGGTTTATTTAGGGAAGTGTATATTCCATTCACTTATTTTAATTAAATATCAATATTGTCATTCATTACATATATTTTTTACACACATATTTTCCAATACTTTTAATAATTTATCTTGTTTAATTTTATTTATCCAATTTTTATTTAGGGTTTATCATTTATTAATATACATAATTTTCATTTATTATTATAAATTTTTTATTATTTTTTCCGTTTTGATTATTATTTGGTACTGATGTTAAATGTTGCATGTGTCTTTGTGTTTATGTAAGTAATGTCTCGTAATCAATATGGACTTTGCACAGAGGCAAGTGTAATCCTGGCAAGGTTTCCCATTACTAAAATGGCCGTAATATCGCCAATAAGGAAACTACTGGAGGAATGGGCAGTTATCCCATATTCAAAATGGCCACAATTGCCTTACAGGACGCCTTAAATAGAGTCCCAGTTGGACAGGAGAACATCTGCTATCCTTAGGAAGCCTGATGGCGAAACACGTAGATTGCAGATTTATCGATCCTGACAGGAGCCGCACGAGCCGCACAGCGTTCATCACGGCCATCTTGGAAAGTCTGCCGGCAGACAAACCAACTCCACGGGACTCTGAGGAGCCAATTCTGAATGTCAAGAGAAGGAAGGTAATCATACTTCCTATGCAAAGAGAATAAGAGGCGGCTAATTGTCCGCACTGATCCGGGGTTAACATCATCACCTCCGTTACATCTGAACGCAGTATTGACTTAGAAAAACTGCAGTGATATTGTGCTCAGCCTGACCAGGACTATTTACACATTTGCAGAGCAAGTAAAACGCTATTTAGCATATCAAGCACACTATTTATGTTTGTTTGTAATGTCCTATGTCTTCCCGTTGTATACCGGTATTAACATAAACAATATTGTGGCTACCATTATATATGGTCTTGCTGTCTCTTTTTATACAGTAATCATCATTATATAGGTATTTAGAGTGCCTCAACCCTTGTGGCATTAGATAAATATTTATATATATTTTTATGTATTTTTATATACACTAGTGTATTGTTCTACTACTCCAGCCTTTATAAATTTGCTATATCCCATAAATAAAATATTATTTATTATATACATCTATTTTTGTATGTATTTATTTATGTAAATCTACTTATACATTTTTTATTGTATTTATTGATTATATCGCAGGAGACACCCTCTGTGGTGCTGCAACACATATGCAAATTGATTCAATGATTGATTGATATAACTCACTCATCTATTGTCTGATTAACTAGGGTGTTATATGCGCTAGGTGTTCTCTCTCCCCCCTTTACCACTTATATACATGGGAGAGAAAGGCTGCATATCACCTTTAAGTTTAAATGTACCAGGGTTGCCTACCCTCCCGATTCGGGCGGGAGCCTCCCGATAAACGGGTGCAGCTCCCGCCCCCCCGGAAAGGCAGGCAAGCCTCCCGCCTGCCGCCGATCCCCCGACCCCCCCTCCAAATTACCTGATAAACCCCCGCAGCGGGGGGGGCCGCTGACGTGATTCGCATCATTTCGGCCCCGCCCCCTGCTTTGCAATGCCTATTTTTCCTGCATTGTGTAGCGGGGGCGGGGCTAAAATGACGCGATCACGTGGCCCCGCCCCCTGTCACGCCCGCAAACTGACCTCACCTCATTTGGACCCGCCCCCTTTTGCCGGCCACGCCCCCTGTGTTGCCGATCTGGCTGCTCCCTCCCGGAAGGAGCAGCCAGATTGTCGGCAAGTATGAAATGTACTGTTCAGAAAACTTACAATTCCATACATATAAAGTAATCAAAGAGTACAATCTGCTGGAGAGATACGAGCTAAGGAATTCCTAGCCTTCCTATTCACCTCCAGTAGTGTGTGTTCAGAGAAAAGATGATAACCTTTGGCTACATGCAAATTTTAGAGCTTTAAATAGGAACACAGGGGGTCATTCAGACCCGTTCGCGAGCAAAGGACGCTCGCAAACGGGTCGATGTTGCCCCACTGCGCATGCGCACGACGGAGGGAGCTCCGTCATGCGCATGCGCGAGACCCGGACTGCGACAGCCAAGCTGTCGCTCCGGGTCTCGCACCAAAGGGGGCGTGCTGTCGATGTTGATTGACAGTACGCCCCCTTTTGTGGGCGTGCCGGTGGCGTGCCTGCCAGACGGAGGCCTTCCCATGGGAACGCCTACTGTCTGAAGCCGGCCCCACTGATATCATTAGTGATGTCAGTGGGAGTGATTTTGGCTCTGATAAAGCCAAAATCACTCCAGGGCTTGCGGCAGCGAGACCCTACCGCAGGGTCTCCGTCGCAAGCCTGATGGTCACGATGGTCAAGACCATCGCGACCATCATCATGGACGCTCGCATATGCTGTGGGTGGTCACCCACAGCTATGCGAGCGTCCATGAGGACGCTCCACAAAAAGGTAGGAGGGCCCTGATTCAGAGCGAGCGCTCTGGTCAAAGCGTTCAGCTCTGAATCAGGCCAGATTGGCATCCACTTCTTTGAATTTAAGACTTATTGGATGACTTAAGAGGCTATTCCTGGTTTTCTATCCTTGACCAGACTTGGGCATACCATGAAGGGTTTATGGCAAAAGATTTAAAACATCTCATTGCATTTAGTACACCATACGAATGTTAAGCGAGTCTTGGAGGGATATGAATGCTGTACTCCCTATTTAGATGATGTCCTATGTTACTTAAAACTTTCCAACAACACGTGGAAGACCTTTGAAGTGTTAGTAATTATAAAGTTGAAACCAAATAAATGTGAAATCAAGAAAGAAGTGAGCTATATTAGATGTCTCATTCCATTGAGGGAATTCGGATTGATACAAAGGATTCAGAAGTAGTAATTCTGTTAACAGAACGCCACAACGGACATAAAGCAATGCTTGCTAAACTGATAGACATGTTAACTCAAACGCCAGTGTTGCCATATCCTAATTTCAGCATACCATGTTGCATCATACCAATGCATCTGATGAAGAGCTTGGGTTGGTGCTCTATCAATACAACTATGAGTAATTGGCAAGGGGAACAGAGGTGTCACCGGGTCTGGTGACACCCAGTGAGCACTCTGACTGTCTCAGTGTCTCTGTGCGCCAGAGGTGCGGCCACCCCAGAAAAGGGGGCATGGCCTAACGCAAAGGGGACATGGTCTTGTGGGGATCCCGATGACATCACTCCAGGGGCAGCCCAGCATCGCTGCAGATGCTGGGCTTCCCCCGGAGACTGGGCTGTAGGTTCCTGTTCTATGACAGGAGCCTGATTCTGCAGGAGAATGTCACATGCAGCAGAGGAGCTGGCATTTTGGTGTAACCTCCTCCGAGGGTGACACGCAAGTGTGGCCTGCACCCCCATGACACCACTGTATGGGAGCTAGAACTTTGTAAGATTATCACTTTTACTCTGGTATACTCAAATTTCTGGATTTCTGGCTTTAATGTGGGCAATCTATAAATGTAAGGGGTGGCTTACCCACTAAATCATTTTAATGTGATTTTTTTTTTTTCCAAAGTCAATGTTATTATCGTAAGTTAAAATTAGAAAATAAAAACAAATTAGAAATCGGAACAATAACTACACATCTGTGTGTGCTCTCTTTAATTTTAACACAGTTACAGGACCCTTTCAGATACTCATCTGAAACCTTTAACACATTCCCACACCCAAGATGGCGTGACCTAGCACCTTTCAGCAGCTTGCCTCCATTTAAAGAGGGACCCAGGGTTCACAATGGGATGTAGCGATACTTGGTCATTTAGCACTAAAACCCTGGCTGGGGGAACTTGTTTATTTTTTTAAGACTTATTAATTTTAGGGGTGTGCACCGGCCACTTTTCGTGTTTTGGTTATGGATCTGGATCTTTCTTCGTGTTTTGGATCTGGATTGGTTTTGCCAAAACCACCCTTCCGTGTTTTGGGTTCTGGGTTTTGTGTTTTGGATCTGTATTTTTTTTAAAAAAAGCATAAAAACAGCTAAAATCACAGAATTTGTAGGTTTTTCTGCTCCTATGCTATTATTAACCTCAATAACCTTAATTTCCACTAATTTCCAGTCTATTCTGAACACCTCACACCTCACAATAGTGTTTTTATGTCCAAAAGGTTGCACCGAGGTAGCTGGATGACTATGCTAAGCGACACGAGTGGGCGGCACAAACACGTGACCCATCTAGGCGTGATACTGCAGTGGCAGACAGGATGGCAGTTTGAAAAACTAGGCCCCAAACTGTACATAATGCAAAGAAAAAAAGTCTGTGCAAGATGGAATTGTCCTTGGGCCCTCCCACCCACCCTTATGTTGTATAAACAGGACATGCACACTTTAACAAACCAATCATTTCAGCGCCAGGGTCTGCCACACAACTGTGGCTGAAATGATTGGTTCGTTTGGGCCCCCACAAAACAAGCTGGCAATTAATCTGTCCCTGCACAAACTGGCTCTACGGAGGCAAGATGTCATCCTCATACTCCTCATCCACCGATTCCTCACCCTCTTCAGTGTTGTGTACATCCTCATCCTCACAGAGTATTAACTCGTCCCCACTGGAATCCACCACCACAGGTCCCTCTGTACGTTCTGGAGGCTGGTCTCCCTGGAAGAGCTGATAATTCATTTTGATGAACATCATCTTCTCCACATTCTGTGGAAGCAACCTCCTACGCCTTTCGCTGACAAGGTTCCCGGCTGCACTAAACACTCTTTCGGAGTACACACTGGAGGGGGGGCAACTCAGGTAAAATAGAGCCAGTTTGTACAGGGGCCTCCAAATTGCCTCTTTTTCCTGCCAGTACAGGTACGGACTGTCTGACATGCCTACTTGGATGCTGTCACTGATGTAATCCTCCACCATTCTGTCAATGGTGACAGTATCATATGCAGTGACAGTAGACATGTCAGAAATTGTTGCCAGGTCCTTCAGTCCGGACCAGATGTCCAAACTTGGTCCTGCCTGCCCTGCATCACTGCCAGTGGGTTGCTTAGGATACCTAAGTTTTTTCCTGGCAGCCCCAGTTGCGGGAGAAAATGAAGGAGCTGTTGATGTGTCACGTTCTGCTTCAGCTGACAGTGTTTTCACCAGCAGGTCTTTGCACCTCTGCAGGCTTGTGTCGGCCGGAAAGAGAGACACCACATAGGCTTTAAACCTAGGATCGAGCATGGTGGCCAACATATAGTGGTCTGATTTCAACAGATTGACCACCCTGGAATCCTGGCAAAGCGAATGAAGGGCTTCATCCACAAGTCCCAGATGCCGAGCGGAATCGCTTCGTCTTAGCTCCTTCTTCACTTTCTCCAGTTGCTTCTGCAAAAGCCTGATGAGGGGAATGACCTGACTCAAGCTGGCAGTGTCTGAACTGACTTCACGTGTGGCAAGTTCGAAGGGCTGGAGAACCTTGCACAACATGGAAATCATTCTCCACTGCGCTTGAGTCAGGTGCATACCCCCTCCTTTGCCTATGTCATAGGTGGATGTATAGGCTTGTATGGCCTTTTGCTGCTCCTCCATCCTCTGAAGCATATAGAGGGTTGAGTTCCACCGCGTCACAACCTCTTGCTTCAGGTGATGGCGGGGCAGGTTCAAGAGTGTTTGCTGGCGCTCCAGTCTTCGGCACGCAGTCGCTGAATGGCGAAAGTGGCCAGAAATTTTTCGGGCCACCCAAAGCGTCTCCTGCATGCCCCTGTCGCTTTTCAGAAAATTCTGCACCACCAAGTTTATTGTGTGAGCAAAACATGGGACGTGCTGGAATTTGCCCAGATGTAATGCCCGCACAATATTGGTGGCGTTGTCAGATATCACAAATTCCCAGGAGAGTCTAAGTGGGGTAAGCCACTGGGCAATGATTTCCCTCAGTTTCTCTAAGAGGTTGTCGGCAGTGTGCCTCTTACTGAAACCGGTGATACACAGCGTAGCCTGCCTTGGAACGAGCTGGCGTTTCTGAGATGCTGCTACTGGTGACACTGCTGCTGTTGCTGTGTAAGGTGATACATCTACCCAGTGGGCTGTCACAGTCATATAGTCCTTAGTCTGCCCTGTTCCACTTGTCCACATGTCCGTGGTTAAGTGGACATTGGATACAACGGCATTTTTCAGGACACTGAGGACACTTTTTCTGACGTTTCTGTACAGTCTCGGTATCGCCTGCCTAGTGAAGTGGAATCTAGACGGGATTTGGAACCGGGGACACACTACCTCCATCAATTGTCTAAATCCCACTGCACTAATGGCGGATACCGGACGCACGTCTAACACCAACATAGCAGTCAAGGCCTCAGTTATACGTTTTGCTTCAGGATGACTGCTGTCGTACTTCATCCTCCTCGCTAAGGACTGTTGGAGGGTCAATTGTTAAGTAAAAGTAGTGGTGTTCCTACTTCCTCTCTGCAACAGCAGCAGCGGCAGCAGGAGGCGTAGCAATGCAGGATCCTCCAGAGGAATCCCGGATAGGAGAGTCAGTCATGCCAGTGACATGGCCTGCAGGACTACTTCCGATCCTGACTAAGGAGGAAATTGACGAGGAGGGAGTTGACGGTGTGGTTTGCAGGCGCTTGGATACAACAGGACAATGGGATTTAGGTGTCCCTGGACTGCTTACGGTCTTAGCCAAAGTTTCTGAACTTGACAGTAACTTATTATGAACACGCTGCAGGTGCCGTATAAGGGAGGATGTTCCTAGGTGGTTAATGTCCCTACCCCTACTTATTCCACCTTTACATATGGTACATATGGCAAGACAGTTGTTGTCCGGATTTGGATAGAAATATTGCCAGACCAAAGAGGTGGAATGTTTGGTCTTCTGCCCAGGCATGACCGTGATGGGCTTTTTCATCCCACGGACAACAACTGTCTCCCCTGGAGCCTGATTTAAACAAACAACATCACCATCAGAATCCTACTCGCCAACTTCCTCCTCAGCGCCAGCTACACCAGTATCCTCATCCTGTTGTACTTCAACAGTGACATCTTCAATTTGCATATCAGCAAGTGGACTGTGGGTGCTCCTTTCAGCACTTGCAGGGGGTGTGCAAATGGTGGAAAGAGCCACCTCTTCCCGTCCAGTGCTGGGAAGGTCAGGCATCGCAACCACCACCACACTTGGACTCTCCTTGGGGATTTGTGATATCTTCTTAGAAAGCACAGTTCTTCGCTGTGCTTTTGCCAGCTTAACTCTTTTGATTTTTTTAGTGGGAGGAGGGCTTCCATCGTCATGTGAAGCTGAACCACTAGTCATGAACATACTAGGGATCGACCTTAGCCGTTCCTTGCCACTCCGTGTCGTAAATGGCATATTGGCAAGTTTACGTTTCTCTTCAGATGATTTAAATGTTTTTTTCGAGGTCATTTTCCTGAACTTTGTCATTTGGGATTGTATGTGCCCTCTACTATGACATTGGGCATCGGCCTTGGCAGACGACGTTGATGGCATGTTATCGTCTATGTCATGACTAGTGGCAGCAGCTTCAGCACTAGGAGGAAGTGGTTCTTGATCTTTCTCTATTTTATTTTTATCGGAGAAAGTTTGGTCCTCCATTTATGTTATATCGATTTGATATATACGTGCGGCTAAACACAGAAAATATTTTTTTATTTTTGCTGGAGAGTAGTGCACTTTGTGGGTTACACCACCCTTTAAGAAATGAGCCAGCTGGCTCTTTACTTATGGGACACAGGCGCACGCTTGGCGCTGCTCCTTTGTTGATGCACGTGCGGCTACTGCGCACACAATTCACAAACACAGAAAAAATATTTTGTTATTTGGTTTGGAGTGTACTTTGGGGGCTACAGCACCCTTTAACGGTCAAGCCAGCCGGCCCTTTACTTATGACACAGGCGCACGCTTGGCACTACTTTGTTGATGCACGTGCGGCTACTGCGCACACAATTCACAAACACAGAAAAAATATTTTGTTATTTGGTTTGGAGTGTACTTTGGGGGTTACAGCACCCTTTAACGGTCAAGCCAGCCGGCCCTTTATTTATGACACAGGCGCACGCTTGGCACTACTTTGTTGATGCACGTGCGGCTACTGCGCACACAATTCACAAACACAGAAATAATATTATTTTTTTAGCACTTGGGGGGAGCACCCCTGATGGACAGAGCACCCCCTGGACAACACTACAGCACCCCTTTAGGACTGGGACACTGCACAGGACTTTGGAGTGGACACAGCCCCTATGGAGAACTGACTGCACAACACAGTCCAGCCAGCCACTTATGGACTTTGAGGTAGTGGACACAGCCCCTATTAACAACAGCAGCACAGCACAACACAGCCAGCCCCTATGGACTTTGAAGTAGTGGACAACAGCAGCACAGCACAGCACAACACTACTCTGCACTACACTACACTACACTACACAGCCCAGCCAGCCCTAACTCCCACCCTCCCTCTTCACTGTCCACAGCCGAGTGAGAAAATGGCGCCGACGCGGGTACCTTATATAGGATCCAAAACCCGCGAGACCCGGAAGGCGGGATGATGACGTTTTGCCTCGATTTCAGATCCGAGTCAGGCGGGAAAAGTCGAGCCTGACTCGGATCTGACTCGGATCGGGGGGGCTCGGGGGGGTTCGGATTTCAGAAATCCGAACCCGCTCACCCCTAATTTATTTATGTCTTTATTCTAGTATTGTAAAAGTCCATGCTCATGAGGGAGTTAGCCTAGGTACTTGCAAAATGCGTTGAATGCTACAGTGGTGCGTTACCAGACTTTAAGGAGAATTTACACCGAGAATCTCATATCCCTAGTTTGGAGGTGTTGTATGTCTAGTTCACGGTTCTGTGAACCTGCTACACTAAGTAGACCCTGTTTATAATTTTTTCATCCATAATATGATATATATTAGTGATATCTGATATTAGATTTTTATATTCATTGCAATCAGAGTAAGCTTATGCAAAATGACACATTCTATCACCCAGGTGATGAGTGAATAAATTTACATATACATTAATTGTTATGCACAGTAAAAACTTTATGCAATTCTTTTTTTAATGACACACCTAAAAAAAACATGTATGTTGAGTTTTTTTCTTTGGAAATCTGTTTTATTGAGTTTTCCAGTATAATACAGCAGATAAAAAAAAAAAAGAAGATGAATACTTAATTAAGTGTGAGGATATATAAGCATCCAGGTTTTTAATGGAATGGATCGATAGATGGTTAGGAGTAAAAAAGGGGTGGTCTGTTTTAGATGACCAGTTTTGAATGATAGGGTTGTTAGCCTATTAGGTGTTAGTGGGAGGGGTTGTTAAGCAGTCTATAAATACACAGGAAGAGTTTCCATCTTCCTCTTTTTCAATTTTGATCCCACTCGCCCACCCGATTATCTTGGTTTACATGTTTTTTGGGTTTTTTTTCAATTGTGTTGGAATGCAATTTTATCATGACCTTTCCTTCCAGCAGGTGAGAGGCTCAGCATGGCGGAAGGCAGTGCACCTGGGCGGCCTCTCGTAGTGCAAGAATGGATGACTGGCACTTCTCCCCCTTTGAGAGCGGTTGGTTTGTCTCTGCCTCAGGGGAGGACATGGTCTCCTACTTAGGGAGGGACTAATGCTATGCCAAGTCAAGGGAGAGTGGTACCACCCAGTCCGGTTTGTGCTGGGGAGGTGCCACCCCATTTATTTAAATATCTTTATATTGCTTGTGGCCAAGGTTAGCACAGCTTTTTCTTGCCACCCTTCACAACTACAAATCTAATTCAATACATTTGGCTGCCACCTCTTTAATCGCAATACAGCTGTCCATGTGTTTATTTCTATATAATTTGATACGTTAGAGTAAAGGTATAATAAAACCACTGGGTGACTTACAAGAGAGAAAAAAATGGGAGTCTGTAATAACGAGCAGTACAGGTAGTTGCGCAAAAGAAAAAAAAAAGCGTACATAGCCAGTCAGTTCTCTACAAATGTTCATCACATGTACAGTATGTTCTTTACATATACAACAGTAATCATTCATACATTAAACGAGAGAACATAAAACAGCCAGCTCCCCAGGCGGACATCAAAATATTAGAACAATGTACGGGATAAAGGGGTGTTACAGAGACTAACTAAGGGCAAACTAAGGGGGAATAACAGAAGGGAAGAAAGGTAATACGGGGGGGGGGGGACAAAGAACTGTAATTGTATGCTAGGAGTTAAAAAGCAACATATCTATATAGTTTTATCACAGACAATCAACTTGAGAATGAGTTCAGTTCACAGCTAAAGAAGATCCCTTTGTAACGATTTAAGGAGGGATCAGGGGCCTCCTCCTCTCTTGCAGTGCAGTAGACTGTGGCTTTGAGGCTACTGCACTGGTCTCCGAGAACATGGTACTTGTGCTATGTTCCCTGTGATGTCTCCACTGCGCATGAGCAAATCGCTGAGAACATTATATGGGTGCAAGGTGTGGTGAGGGCTTCCCTGGACCCAGGGGCTTGTGTGCACAGCACACACTGCACCCATTATAGATGCGCCAACGCGAGGGATAGTGCTGAAAAATCGTAATCTCATCCGGATTATCTGAACACGCATCTTTTTATTATTAAATATCACATGTACAGTAACATGGTACATTTGTACTCCTCCGCTTGGTGTGAAATGAAATCTGCTAGATCTATATACAAAGAAGAATGCTCTCTCCTTTAGGGGCCTATTCATCATCACTTAATATTTACAAAAGCAGTTGAAAATGAAAATTTTCATCTACAATTGTAAAAATTAAGTTTTCAGGCCTTTCATCAAGAAGGTAAAGCAGGAGATGTCACAGATATATCTTACTTACCTTCCTCTGGCGGAAGGGCCCGCTGTCCCCATACACTAGTATTACAGATATCTCCTACTTACCTTCCTCTGGCGGAATGGCCCACTTTCCCCATACACTAGTATCACAGATATCTCCTACTTACCTTCCTCTGGTGGAATGGCCCGCTGTCCCCATACACTAGTATCACAGATATCTAATACTTACCTTCCTCTGGCAGAATGGCCCGCTGTCCCCATACACTAGTATCACAGATATCTAATACTTACCTTCCTCTGGCAGAATGGCCCGCTGTCCCCATACACTAGTATCACAGATATCTAATACTTACCTTCCTCTGGCAGAATGGCCCGCTGTCCACATACACTAGTATCACAGATATCTAATACTTACCTTCCTCTGGCAGAATGGCCCGCTGTCCACATACACTAGTATGGGGACAGAATTCATCAAGCTCCGAAAATATTATATTTTCGGAGCTTGAGTGCGGGAGCATTCGCCATCTTTAAAATATTGTATACAATGACCTTCAGGCTGTGTGTATAAGGTGTATATGAAACATAAATGAATTTCATTTCTGTACACAAACTGCTTGAGCCACAAAATTATTGAAAATATTGTATAAAATGACCTGCAGGCTGTGTGTATAAGGTGTATATAACACATAAATGCATTCTGTGTGTATATTTGGGTCCCATTCCCAAGATATTTCATTATGATATGCAAATATTCCAAAATACGGTATATTCTGTTATCAAAAATACCCCTGGTCCCAAGCATTTTGGATATGGGAGACTCAATCTGTACTAAGAAAAGAACTCACTCAAAAGGGATTTTAAAATAAAACTTATGTAATGGAATCGGGCTCATCAGCTATGTTTCGGAAAGACCAACTCCTTTGAATGTCTTCTTTTTTTAATACTATATACAGTATACATGTATTTTTCTTACACATCTTGTACAGGAATGGATGAGACTCCTAAACCAGTGCATTTATTTTCTCCTGATTGGTCATTCTAAGCTTGAAGTACAGTAAGCTTATTTAAAGCCATTGAGAAAAATCAATAAATATAAGGGTGACTGTCACATAATAGTTGAGTCAATATTGTTGTTGTTTTGTAGTTGCTGAAATTAGCTAAGGGACTTTAAGTCTCAACTCTACATATGCTATTACCAGTGGTGCCTAAAGTAAGCAGAAAATAACACAATAATAGAACATTACATTATACAGTTTAAATGGCCACTTGTTTTTCTGTAGATTGCTGCTGGTGGTTGAGGGGATGTAGGCGAGAACATACAATACAATAACATTAAATGCACCAAGCTTAACAATAACCCCTTCCTCAGTTTCATCTCTGATTTCTCTTTTTCAGTAGCACCAGAGCCTAGTACAAGGTAAATAGAGATGAGGCTTATTTACTAACAAATGTGCCAATATAAAGTAACGTACAGCAACCAATCAGACATTTTCTTTCAGTGTCTAACTTGCACTAGATGAATCAAAGCTCATTCCTAATTGGTTGTCATGCATTAATAGACATCTTTGTTAGTAATTAAACCCTGTGGTGTGAATATATCAAGCTGGCTTTTGGCTATGTTTTGGGCGAGTTACCAAAGGCATAACTGCTGGAAAGTCGCACTTTTCAAACATGACACTTGACAAATTGCTATCTAGAATTTGACAGCAGCTCTGACAGCAGATTCTGTATGTCTCAAAAAGTGCACCAGTGGCCTATTAGCACACAGGAAGCCCATAAAAACCTACCCAGACCTCCTTGCCATGTAGGTGTTCTAAGACGGTGGTACTTGGGAATTGTTTTGTTAGATAGCCAGTACTGAGGTCCTACCCATAACTGATGAGCAAAGGCACAGGAGACAGAAGTAGCAACAGCATCATATTGAGGGTCCGCGCAGGTTCCACACTTATTGTGTTTAGAAATCAATTGGTCTTAAGGCACACATCCACTAGACGATTAAATTGAGCGATTGAACGACAACGATATTGTTCAATCGTTCGATAATCGTTTGCAGATTGTGTAAAATATGTCTAAAACGACCAGCGATGCGCGCTCCCGCTGGTCGTTTAGACATCTATCATCGTACAAATATGTTGTACAACCTGACGATATCGTCAGGTTCAACATGTTTGCAGATGATTGATGTTCCTTCACTGAATGACTGCTCGTTCAGTGTAGTCACATCACAGACTGACAAACGACTGCACGATTACAATGTCGTAATTGTGCAGTCTTTTGCCTGTCTTCTAGTGGATGGGCACCTTTAGACACCTTCTCAGATCAGGAGATTGTGCTGACGTTGCAGCTGTATGAGCAGGGGAGACATGATTAAGAGCCATTAACATTTTGCATGCCCTAGACTTTATGGCCATAGGCACTTTCCAGACTGTGACTTCAACAATATTAGGAATTACACAGCCAACATTTGGAGTATAAAGTGCCCTCAAAAAAAGTTGTGGTGCATATATATCTGCTTCCCCCAGTAGGAGTCAGACAGAAAGGACCCACAGTTAAGCTTCCATAGGGAGCCATAAGTGTGCATGCATAATGGAACTGAGAGTACTGCATTTGAGGGCAGAGATGTATTTGAACTAGGGGTGTGCACCGGCCACTTTTCGTGTTTTGTGTTTTGGTTTTGGATCTGGATCTTTCTTCGTGTTTTGGATCTGGATTGGTTTTGCCAAAACCACCCTTCCGTGTTTTGGGTTCTGGGTTTTGTGTTTTGGATCTGTATTTTTTTTTAAAAAAGCATAAAAACAGCTAAAATCACAGAATTTGTTGGTTTCTCTGCTCCTATGCTATTATTAACCTCAATAACCTTAATTTCCACTCATTTCCAGTCTATTCTGAACACCTCACAATAGTGTTTTCATGTCCAAAAGGTTGCACCGAGGTAGCTGGATGACTATGCTAAGCGACACGAGTGGGCGGCACAAACACGTGACCCATCTAGGAGTGACACTGCAGTGGCAGACAGGATGGCAGTTAGAAAAACTAGGCCCCAAACTGTACATAATGCAAAAAAAAAAAGAAGTGCAAGATGGAATTGTCCTTGGGCCCTCCCACCCACCCTTATGTTGTATAAACAGGACATGCACACTTTAACAAATCAATCATTTCAGCGCAAGGGTCTGCCACACAACTGTGGCTGAAATGATTGGTTCGTTTGGGCCCCCACAAAACAAGCTGGCAATTCATGTGTCCCTGCACAAACTGGCTCTACGGAGGCAAGATGTCATCCTCATCCTCCTCATCCACCGATTCCTCACCCTCTTCAGTGTGTACATCCTCATCCTCACAGAGTATTAATTCGTCCCTGCTGGAACCACAGGTCCCTCTGTACGTTCTGGAGGCTGGTCTCCCTGGAAGAGTTGATAATTCATTTTATGAACATCATCTTCTCCACATTTTGTGGAAGCAACCTCCTACGCCTTTCGCTGACAAGGTTCCCGGCTGCACTAAACACTCTTTCGGAGTACACACTGGAGGGGGGGCAACTCAGGTAAAATAGAGCCAGTTTGTACAGGGACCTCCAAATTGCTTCTTTTTCCTGCCAGTACAGGTACGGACTGTCTGACATGCCTACTTGGATGCTGTCACCGATGTAATCCTTTAACAGACAGACGCACGCTTGTCGCTGCTGCTTTGAGGATTCAAGTGCGGCTACAGCCCACACAATTCACAAAGACAGAAAAAAAAAAAGAATATTTTTATTGTTTGTGGAGCACACTTTGAGGGTTACACCACCCTTTAACAGACAGACGCACGCTTGTCGCTGCTGCTTTGAGGATGCAAGTGCGGCTACAGCCCACACAATTCACAAAGACAGAAAAAAGAAGAAGAATATTTTAATTGTTTGTGTAGAACACTTTGAGGTGTCACCACCCTTTAACAGACAGACGCACGCTTGTCGCTGCTGCTTTAAGGATGCAGGTGCGGCTACAGCCCACACATTTCACAAAGACCGAAAAAAAAAGAACAATATTTTAATTGTTTGTGTAGAACACTTTGAGGTGTCACCACCCTTTAACAGACAGACGCACGCTTGTCGCTGCTGCTTTAAGGATGCAGGTGCGGCTACAGCCCACACAATTCACATAGACAGAAAAAAAAAGAACAATATTTTAATTGTTTCTGTAGCACACTTTGAGGGTGTCACCACCCTTTAACAGACAGACGCACGCTTGTCGCTGCTGCTTTGAGGATGCAAGTGTGGCTACATCGCACACAAGTCACAAACACATTAAAAAAATAGTTTTTTATTTTTTGGAACACTTTGAGAGTTACACCACCCTTTAACAGACAGACGCACGCTTGTCGCTGCTGCTTTAAGGATGCAGGTGCGGCTACAGCCCACACATTTCACAAAGACCGAAAAAAAAAGAACAATATTTTAATTGTTTGTGTAGAACACTTTGAGGGTGTCACCACCCTTTAACAGACAGACGCACACTTGTCGCTGCTGCTTTAAGGATGCAGGTGCGGCTACAGCCCACACATTTCACAAAGACCAAAAAAAAAAGAACAATATTTTAATTGTTTGTGTAGCACACTTTGAGGGTGTCACCACCCTTTAACAGACAGACGCATGCTTGTCGCTGCTGCTTTAAGGATGCAGGTGCGGCTACAGCCCACACAATTCACAAAGACAGAAAAAAGAACAATATTTTAATTGTTTGTGTAGCACACTTTGAGGGTGTCACCACCCTTTAACAGACAGACGCACGCTTGTCGCTGCTGCTTTAAGGATGCAGGTGCTGCTACAGCCCACACAATTCACAAAGACAGAAAAAAGAACAATATTTTAATTGTTTGTGTAGCACACTTTGAGGGTGTCACCACCCTTTAACAGACAGACGCACGCTTGTCGCTGCTGCTTTAAGGATGCAGGTGCGGCTACAGCCCACACAATTCACAAAGACAGAAAAAAAAAGAACAATATTTTAATTGTTTGTGTAGCACACTTTGAGGGTGTCACCACCCTTTAACAGACAGACGCACGCTTGTCGCTGCTGCTTTGAGGATGCAGGTGGAATCTAGACGGGATTTGGAACCGAGGACACACTACCTCCATCAATTGTCTAAATCCCACTGCACTAATGTCGGATACCGGACGCACGTCTAACACCAACATAGCAGTCAAGGCCTCAGTTATACGTTTTGCTTCAGGATGACTGCTGTCGTACTTCATCCTCATCGCTAGGGACTGTTGGAGGGTCAATTGTTTAGTAAAAGTAGTGATGTTCCTACTTCCTCTCTGGGATGATGAACAACTCCCAGCAGCAGCAACAGCACTAGGAGGAAGAGGTTCTTGATCTTTCCCTATTTTATTTTTATCGGAGAAAGTTTGGTCCTCCATTTATGTTATATTGATATATATACGTGCGGCTAAAGCGCACACAAACACAGAAAATATTATTTTATTTTTGCTGGAGAGTAGTGCACTTTGTGGGTTACACCACCCTTTAAGAAATGAGCCAGCCGGCTCTTTACTTATGGGACACAGGCGCACGCTTGGCGCTGCTCCTTTGTTGATGCACGTGCAGCCACAGTGCACACAATTCACAAACACAGAAAATAATTTTTTTTTTGGTTTGGACTGGAGTGTACTTTCGGGGGTTACAGCACCCTTAATGGTCAAGCCAGCCGGCCCTTTACTTATGACACAGGCGCACGCTTGGCACTACTTTGTTGATGCACGTGCGGCTACTGCGCACACAATTCACAAACACAGAAAATAATTTTTTTTTGGTTTGGACTGGAGTGTACTTTCGGGGGTTACAGCACCCTTTAACGGTCAAGCCAGCCGGCCCTTTACTTATGACACAGGCGCACGCTTGGCACTACTTTGTTGATGCACGTGCGGCTACTGCGCACACAATTCACAAACACAGAAAATAATTTTTTTTTAGGTTTGGACTGGAGTGTACTTTCGGGGGTTACAGCACCCTTAACGGTCAAGCCAGCCGGCCCTTTACTTATGACACAGGCGCACGCTTGGCACTACTTTGTTGATGCACGTGCGGCTACTGCGCACACAATTCACAAACACAGAAAATAATTTTTTTTTGGTTTGGACTGGAGTGTACTTTCGGGGGTTACAGCACCCTTTAACGGTCAAGCCAGCCGGCCCTTTACTTATGACACAGGCGCACGCTTGGCACTACTTTGTTGATGCACGTGCGGCTACTGCGCACACAATTCACAAACACAGAAAATAATTTTTTTTTGGTTTGGACTGGAGTGTACTTTCGGGGGTTACAGCACCCTTTAACGGTCAAGCCAGCCGGCCCTTTACTTATGACACAGGCGCACGCTTGGCACTACTTTGTTGATGCACGTGCGGCTACTGCGCACACAATTCACAAACACAGAAAATAATTTTTTTTTAGGTTTGGACTGGAGTGTACTTTCGGGGGTTACAGCACCCTTAACGGTCAAGCCAGCCGGCCCTTTACTTATGACACAGGCGCACGCTTGGCACTACTTTGTTGATGCACGTGCGGCTACTGCGCACACAATTCACAAACACAGAAAATATTTTTTTTTTGGTTTGGACTGGAGTGTACTTTCGGGGGTTACAGCACCCTTTAACGGTCAAGCCAGCCGGCCCTTTACTTATGACACAGGCGCACGCTTGGCACTACTTTGTTGATGCACGTGCGGCTACTGCGCACACAATTCACAAACACAGAAAATAATTTTTTTTTTGGTTTGGACTGGAGTGTACTTTCGGGGGTTACAGCACCCTTAACGGTCAAGCCAGCCGGCCCTTTACTTATGACACAGGCGCACGCTTGGCACTACTTTGTTGATGCACGTGCGGCTACTGCGCACACAATTCACAAACACAGAAAATAATTTTTTTTTTGGTTTGGACTGGAGTGTACTTTCGGGGGTTACAGCACCCTTAACGGTCAAGCCAGCCGGCCCTTTACTTATGACACAGGCGCACGCTTGGCACTACTTTGTTGATGCACGTGCGGCTACTGCGCACACAATTCACAAACACAGAAAATAATTTTTTTTTTGGTTTGGACTGGAGTGTACTTTCGGGGGTTACAGCACCCTTAACGGTCAAGCCAGCCGGCCCTTTACTTATGACACAGGCGCACGCTTGGCACTACTTTGTTGATGCACGTGCGGCTACTGCGCACACAATTCACAAACACAGAAAATATATTATTTTTTTAGCACTTGGGGGGAGCACCCCTGATGGACAGAGCACCCCCTGGACAACACTACAGCACTCCTTTAGGACTGGGACACTGCACAGGACTTTGGAGTGGACACAGCCCCTATGGAGAACTGACTGCACAACACAGTCCAGCCAGCCCCTATGGACTTTGAAGTAGTGGACACAGCCCCTATTAACAACAGCAGCACAGCACAACACAGCCAGCCCCTATGGACTTTGAAGTAGTGGACAACAGCAGCACTACACTACACTACACTACACAGCCCTAACTCCCACCCTCCCTCTTCACTGTCCACAGCCGAGTGAGAAAATGGCGCCGACGCGGGTACCTTATATAGGATCCAAAACCCGCGAGACTCGGAAGGCGGGATGATGACGTTTTGCCTCGATTTCAGATCCGAGTCAGGCGGGAAAAGTCGAGCCTGACTCGGATCGGACTCGGATCGGGGGGGCTCGGGGGGGTTCGGATTTCAGAAATCCGAACCCGCTCACCCCTAATTTGAACAGAAACCATTACCACTCCACAATGTGCAGATGGTCTGTGATGCTAATATAAGGATGGTGAGTGTGGTGTCTGGCTTTCTTGGGTTGTGCCATGAAGCCTATTTCTTGCACCAGTCAATCTTCTTCCACAAGCTTGAGAGCAAGTAAATGCTGGAATGTTGCCTACTAAATATACTTAATAGACATTGCTTTATGTGCTTTTTTTACCCTATGCTTTACATGTACTAAATCCAATATATATTAACTGATGCCAACATGTTTGTGGTGTGTCATTTCAGATTATTCAGGATATGGCTTTCACTCCTGGTTAATGACACCTCTGTTGAATCCACAACTTCTGCTTATCATGATTATAACTAGATGCACATATCCACTAGGAGGTGTGATAGACTGTAGCTTTGGACTACTGAAAAACAGTTTCAGGTGCCTTGACAAATCCGGTGGAGTATTCCTATCTACCTCTGCAAATGTGGCTGATATTGTGAAGATTTGCTGTGTATGCTGCACAATATAGCGTATAGGCCTGAGGCAGAGACTATACAGTGATGAAGGCCTGAAACCCCTATCAACAAATATTAGGTACTGCAGTTGGAAATCTTGTACAGCGCTGGTGAGGTACAAATGAGTGGTTTGAAATAATCGGCCAATGAGAATAAAATATTTTTTTTACAAAATTGGTTGGGGTCCATAGTGACAGGTTTCAAATTGCCACATATCACTGTGGTTTTGAGTTTTAAGCCTAGAAATCTCTGGATCAAAAAAATACCATCATTTGGAGGCAAAATTCCAGCCAATGTTAATTTTAAGCCCTCCCTTTAAAACAGCTAATTGATAAATTCTCACCATGGCTTTTATATTTAGTGTTAAAAGGTACGTATTTGTTTTCCAATATGACTATAGATGCTCCGGTCTTCTGTCTACTGAATTAAATTCTGTAACAAATATTGTATGCAGTGTAGTACCACATTATGGGCCTGAATCAGAAGTGCACGTAACATCGATGCCGCACGCAAGCACCAGGGCCGGCAACAGAATCTTGGGGCTCGGTACATTCATGTATTTGGGGCCCCCTATCCCCTCTCTTAGCCCTTATCCTAGGCCGTCACGCACACTCCCTTCCTTGCCCTTGTGTCTGTCACACCTCCCCCTCTTCCCCAGCCCCTGTGTCTGTCACACCTCCCCCTCTTCCCTAGCCCGTGTCTGTCACACACCCTCTTCCCCAGCCCATGTCTGTCACACCTCCCCCTCTTCCCCAGCCCCTGTGTCTGTCACACCCACCCCTCTTCCCTAGTTCATGTCTGTCACACACCCTCTTCCCCAGCATATGCAGAAAAGATGTCCCCCAGGAAGGTAGACGTGGGCGCCATTCTCCCGGAGACCCGCGCATGCGCTGTAGGTCAGGAAGCCACTGTCAGGAAGCCAGAATCTACAGCGCTCGGTGCCGCTGAGCCGCAGTCAGAGAGGAGGGGGCTCAAACGGAGACTGCACACAGGCCCCCTCCTCTCTTAAAAATGCCCCTGTGTCACACACTCTTCTTCCCCAGCCCCTGTGTCTGCCACACACCCCTCTTCCCCAGTCCAGGTCTGTCACACGCCCCCCCTTCCCCAGCCAGTGTCTGACACACACCCCTCTTCCCCAGCCCATGTGTGTGTCACACTCCCCTCTTCCCCAGCCCATGTGTGTGTCACACCTCTCTCTCTTCCCCAGCCCATGTGTGTGTCACACTCCCCTCTTCCCCAGCCCATGTGTCTGTCACACCCCCCTCTTCCCCAGCCCATGTGTGTGTCATACTCCCCTCTTCCCCAGCCCATGTGTGTGTCACACTCCCCTCTTCCCCAGCCCATGTGTGTGTCACACTCCCCTCTTCCCCAGCCCATGTGTGTGTCACACTCCCCTCTTCCCCAGCCCATGTGTCTGTCACACCCCCCTCTTCCCCAGCCCATGTGTGTGTCATACTCCCCTCTTCCCCAGCCCATGTGTGTGTCACACTCCCCTCTTCCCCAGCCCATGTGTGTGTCACACTCCCCTCTTCCCCAGCCCATGTGTGTGTCACACTCCCCTCTTCCCCAGCCCATGTGTGTGTCACACGCCCCCCCTTCCCCAGCCCATGTGTCTGTCACTCCTCCCCCTTTCACAGCCCCTGTGTCTGTCACACACCCCTCTTCCCCAGCCCATGTGTGTGTCACACTCCCCTCTTCCCCAGCCCATGTGTCTGTCACACACCCCTCTTCCCCAGCCCATGTGTCTGTCACACCTCTCCCTCTTCCCCAGCCCATGTGTCTGACACACACCCCTCTTCCCCAGCGAATGTGTGTGCCACACACCCCTCTTCCCCAGCCCATGTGTGTGCCACACACCCCTCTTCTCCAGCCCATGTGTGTGTCATACTCCCCTCTTCCCCAGCCCATGTGTGTGTCACACTCCCCTCTTCCCCAGCCCATGTGTCTGTCACACCTCTCCCTCTTCCCCAGCCCCTGCCACCCCCTTCATTTGCAACTCCACACCACTCACTCCGTGACTCTTTAGCCCCATCCTGGTCCTGGCCAACACTTACCTGCTGTGCTGCGTGCGTTCCTCAGTCTTCCCTGATGCTCTAAAGCTGGGTACACACTAGGACGATGGATCAGACTCCCGGCCGATCTGTCGTCCTATCTGACGATTGGTAAGTGCATACACACTCACCAATCGTCAGCCAGATGCTTCGTGATTGACGTCACAACTGGGTGGGCATTTACTGTCAATCGCTGACGGCCACTGCGACAGGGGTACAGGCGGTACACACAGCACGATGCACCAATATATCTGCAGAGTTATTAAGCATGTGCTGCACAGCCGTCGTGATATGTCTGTGAACAACGTCGTTCACAGACATATCACTGGTACACACCAGCCGACACGCCCAGGATATATATCGGCTGTTGAATTGAACATCTGACATGTCGACCGGTGTTTACCCAGCGCAAGATGCATTTGGAAATTGCATGCAGGGAGATGCAATTTTAATGGAGAGGTAACAGAGGGGGGTATCTAGCCAGAAGCGGGCCTGTTGCGATCAGTGACGTAGTTGTGTCCAGGCGACGAATTTGCACCTGCCGTAGGGTAGGTACAATTTTTGATGTTGCGACCTATGGGGCAACAATGGTGAATCTTAGTACATGCGGCGACTGAATACCGCCACTGCCAGTAGGCGTCTCATTAGGCTGAGAATCGGTTGCAGCATTTGCATAAAGACGCAGACGCTGTTGAGTAAAACCTGCGTTCGCTTTTGAAGCAGGCCCTATAGCTTTTCAGAAAGGCCTGTTTATCCACGGCACAGTGCTCCTATTTTTACCATTCATTTCCCAACTGAATTATCCTGGCAGTATTCAATAATGTATGCTATATGTGTTGTTTGTGTTTCATTTACATAAACTACATACAGTAATTCAACAACTTAAGTATTTTGGTATTTTAAGAAATAAATTAGAAGCAGACCACTCTGTCTCAGATGATGTAAAGTATGTCAGCCATCATGTGTCACAGATATTAATCAACTGCACTCTAATGAAGCAGCCATTTTGTTGGGAATGCCAGCATTCATAAAAAATTAAAAATGCAACATTTCAATTTGCAGGGAACCAGTAATGTCACTGAGGCCCTTTGGCTTTCTCTCACCAGAATGTCTGGGGGACTCTCACATTTTTGGGGAGTTCCAAGGATTCCCAGAAGTGAAGGTCACCCTGCCACTTCCTGCTCAGTTCCTAGTGAAATGGACAGGATGGGGGGTATGATGACGAGATTACAAAGAAGCCCCCGGCCCCGAACTTTCAGTGGTAAGCTGAATGTCTCCTTTGGATACTCTACCGAAAGTGAAGATTTAAAAGTTGGGAAGTATGAGAAAATGGCTGCCTGCACAAAAATAGAAAATGGCTGCCTGCACAAATATGGAAATGGCTGCAGAATAAGCCATTTTTCTTTTTTCAGCCTATAACAATCTTAATGAAAAATTATTATTATTAACAAATATTTATAGAGCGCCAGCATATTACTTCCTGCTTTACAATTGGAACACAATAATAAAAGAAGACTGGGTATTAGCAGATAGAGAGGTAAGAGGGCTTTGCTCACAAGCTCACAATCTATAGGGAAATAGAAATGTTGAACAATCCACTAGGAACCAATGACATTGCAGATGGTGAAGTAGTGAAAGGGACAAAATCAATATATAAACTAGATTCTACTCATGTTTACATGAATATACTGCAGAGACCAACCACATTTATTTTAATGCAATATATGTTTCTTTTAATCCTATTGTGTTACTTTTGTACTATTCTTATTTATCTGTATGACTTACAGCTTCAAGGAGGTACGGCTGTCAGACGCACTCAGTTACTTACTTTGGGAAAGTCTGCATTAATGACCCTTTGAAGCATTACTGGTTACAGCAGAATTCCATATTCATATTCCTAAACATGTATATTAGTGCAACATAATCACAGGCAACGATGATAGGAGGGTTTCAAAGCATAAGGCTGATTAATGTTTCCCTTTGCGATAAAGAAAGACATTTTTTTCTTTTATAATGATGCCATTTAACAGATGTTAATTTCCTCTAAGTATTATTAAAATAAGTTTAATATACCAAGTCCCTGGGCTGCATTTCTTACTTTTTAACATGCTGCACCACGGAACAAAATGCACTATAGGCAGGAACTACTGGCTGAGACACTCATCAGCATTTGTTTCAAATTTATTAAAAGGCGAGTCAAATCATGGCAGTAAAAGTAAATGATGCAGGGCATATGGAAATATAATAATACTGTAAACTTTAAAATGTTACCTGTGGTATCTAGTTCTATTGTTGACATTCACAATGTAGACACTGAATGGTTCTCAATGTTGACATTCAAAACGTTGAAACTTCAGTCATGATGTCGACATTATGGCTGGCAACAGAAATCTTGGTGCCCAGGACACTCATGTTTATGTTTTTGGGGCCAGTCGGCTATTGGCTCATCCCTCCTGTGTCTCTCCAGCCTCATCCTCACCTTTGTTGCTCTACCCTAAACACCCTTCCAGTCTAATTCTTACCTATGTTGCTCCAGCCTCACCCTCACCTATGTCTACCATACTTACCTGTGTTGCTCCAGCCTCATCCTTGCCTATGTCCTTCCAGCACCATTCCTGCCCGTGTCTCTCCACCTTAACCCATCCCGAGTCTCTCAGCCTCAACGTCCCCCTTGTCTCTCAGCCTCATCCTCTCCTGTGTCTGTGAACCCCCATGTCTATCAACCTCATGCTCCCACTGTGTCTCTGTCATCGCCTCTCCTGTGTCTCAACTTCATCCCGTGTCTTTCAACCCCCTGTGTCTTTTCAGCCACATCCTGCCCTGTGCCTCTCAGCCTTATCCTCCAATTGTGTCATTTAGCATCATCCCTTCCTGTGTTTCTCAGCCCCATCAAGCTGTGTCCCTCCAGCACATCCCCTTGTGTCTCCCCAGCCCCGTGTATTCAGTACCATCCCCATTCTGTGTCACTTCATCTTCAGCCCCTAACCCCGCCCGACCCACTATGTCTCTCCAGCCCAGTTTAGCCCACACATACCTCCTGCTGGCTGCTGTTCCTCTTCGCAGGCAGCTTGGCTCCTTTATTCTCTCCGATCCAGTGGCGTGACGTGATGTCACCACGCGCGCTGCACTGGCACTAGAAAAAGCTTTATTGTTTTGGCTGCTGGGTTCCCTCTCTTTCTGCCTGTGTCCTGCTGAATACAGCAGCAGCACAGACAGGCAAGGGGAACACATGAACTGGACTCCTGAGATTCCTGTGAGGCCAGGCCCCTCTGAATCTTGGGACCTGGTTCAAGTGTTCCCCTTGTAACCCACTGTCGCTGGGCCTTGTTGACATTGACAAAAGCTTCCTTGAGAAAGCCCGCTTCCGGCGAAATGCACGTAGGCCTGTCAGCTGGGGGATCCCAGTGCGCACTGAGGACCCCTTCACAAAATACCCATTTGGAGAATATTCTTGTCAGGTACTGTTCTTTAATCCTCTTTCCCTGCTCTCTCATTAGATGTCTATGCTGTGAGTTCCTGCGCTGCTTGGAGCAACAGGTTTCTCACAGTAAGATTGACACTAACAGTAGAAGTAGGCTGCACTGTTTCCATGTGTGCCAGGTGCCAGTGAAACTCATTCCACGTCCTCTATATTTATATGACGTGGAACAGCAGAATCTGACCCATAAGTACACACACTTTACCTTTCACATCTATATAGATATTATTGCATATTCTCCATACCTTCCAAATAGAGGGACGCCTCTTATTATCTAATACCATTGAATTGATATAAGGTGATATATGGGTTTGGTGTACAGCTTTTTAATTATGTGTTGTGTTTACACTGTATTGTCATATTTGTTTTGTCATATTTTCGCCAAGGTATAAGAGGATGCATACCTCTATGAACTATTGAATGTTATCAACTCAATTCTATGTATGCTTACTATTCATGCCTTATTAACCGGCCGCTGTAGCTAGAATATTGGCTCAGGGAATATTATAATATGGGCTGGTTTTTGGTACATGTACAAAAAGATTTAATGTGCAGTTAAATCTGCAGGTTTAATACTGTCTCAGTATTGTTTGGTTGTTGATTGACTATTGCCTATTGGTCTATATTAGGTTTTAAAATTGGATCAATAAAGGTTATATTTTAATATAATTCCTTTTCTACATATTTGATATCCTTTTGTTTTATTTTTTCTGTATTATCAGGAGTGTGCCTCATACAAGGAGTTCTTTTTGTCTTTATTTTTTTATATATCATTATATATACTCCAGGGAGCACCCCCTGATTTTCTTCATCCCTATTCTGGAGACACTACATGGTATTTATTACTCCTGTGCAACTGTGTTTCCCCATTTCCCGTTTCCTTTGTTTGTATGGTATTGACAAAATGTCGACAGGTTCAAAACATAGACATTATGCATGTCTACATTCTAACTCATGGTCAAGGTTAGGCTGCAGTTAGGTTACATAGTATTGTCATCATTCACACCGCCAACATACATAATGTCGACATGTTTAAAACAGCAAACTGTTGACTTTCAAACCATGTTGACATTCACAATGTTGACAGTCAGACCATGTTGCCGCTCCCGTGCCGACATGGTGAATGTCAATAATATGAATGTCGATCTCGTATACCAAACCCTTACCTGTTACTACTAGCCTTTATGGGCCTAATACAGACTTGAAAACAAGTCGGCCATATATTCTCCCGCATTACATGCACAGGCATAAATGCCTATATGTGCGGTGATGTTGGCGTCTTGCGTTGCGCTCGTCTCCTATCCTATGCTTGGTTTGATGCTTATCATCACGTGCTGAGAACAGACGTATTTACACTTACGTTCAAATCCACATTTCCATTACCGCTCTCTCATTTGCCTACGTGAGAACGTCCCATTACAGTCCAGTCACGCATCTTCAGTTGCAATCGGAATATATAGAACTACATCTCATTTACTGGCATAAGCTCAGTTCCGGGACAGGCTCATGGTGAAGAGAATGCAAGATACGGTCCACAAGCGGCATATGCCCGACAAGTTTAACTGTTACATTTGCCTCCAACTTCTCAACTTTCCAAGCAAAGAATGGTAAGTGGATCTGGTGCAACCTTTTCTAATTCGCAAATGTGTTGATCCAATAGAAGGCGACAAGTTTACTGGACCTAAAACTGTTCTCACTGATATAGCCATCATCCAAATCTGGTATTTACTAATAAAAGTATATAATCCTTTGTTACTGGGCAGCCTTGTTATTTACAGACATGGGTGTATCTATAATGGGTGCAGTGGTGCATGGCCCAAACCCATAATTTATACCGGAAACACCAATGCTCTGGCTCCATTTTCCCTTAAGAACTGTGCATGAGCAGTAGATTCTGGCTTGTTGCTAGAGGGCCTGATTCAGCAAGGATCACAAGTGCAAAAACATACGCACCCGGTCGATTGTTGCATTCTGCACTGCGATCGCAGTGACTACGCAGACCCATCGCAGAGTGATTAACAGGAAGTACTGTTTGGGGGTGGTGATGGGGGTGGTCGGTTAATTGCAGGAGTGCCAGTGCATCTCAACGCCGTTACAGAGGCGTGCATAATTAAGCCCCTGCGACGGCATACGCAGCCTGAGCTCTAGATACCGACAGGAAGTTTAGCAGTTTGTCAGTAAAGGTCTCATCTGCCTCAATTGTGTGTGAGGATCCGATGGTACTCGATGGTACAGATGTTTTCGCAGACTTGCAAGGTATTTTACGGATGTGGGTAAAGGGTTGTGGGCGTCTTTATGTTGTGCTGCGGCGGCATTGCGATCGCAGTCATTTGCATAATTTCGCAGCAGAACTACGTACGTGCTTGCTGCCGCGATCGCATCAGCGATCCTTGCTGAATCAGGCCCAGTGTCTACTCGACAGGTGAGAGAGGGAGGGGGATCTGCTCAAATATAATAAAAACTGTGGCTGCTATTACTGCTCTCATTTGACACTCCCTCAACCTCACAGAATTTCTCCCTTTGTTTTTTTCGATTGACTAGACCCTGTACTTTAGCTCACACCCCCCCCAAAAAAATAGAGATTCCTTGGTGAATCACGTCATCAGCCCCCTTTCGGACTGCCCACTTTCGTCAGGTAAGTGGGAGGGGAGGTGCAGGGGGAAGTGGGGAGGTGTGTGGGTTGTGGCGGCTGGTGGCCAGATAGGGGGACTCTCTCGCGGGCACCCAGGAGCGCCACCCGATTATTGGGGGTACTGTACGGGATGCCGGCGTTCGGGATCCTGGCGGTCAGAATCCCAATGCCGGTATCCTGACAGGGTTAGAATACAGACACTTGTTGGTTAGTATGCTAACCCCCCCCCCTTACCCTACCCCTCCCTCCCCAGTGCCTGGACCTAACCTCCCCCTAGTGCTTAAACCTAACCTCCCCCTCCCTGCACCCTAAACCTAACCCTCCCCCCTAGGTGCCTAACCCTAACCCTCCCCCTAATGCCTAACCCTAATCCCTAAACCTAACCCTCCCCTGAACCCCGCTACTTACCTTCGGTATCCCGGCGGTCAGTGTGCCGGCAGGGTAGTGTCTAAATCCACTTCACGGAGAGGACCCTGACATCATCAGTCAGTGTCCAGCATCATTTCCTACCATCCAAGTGGGCATAGAGGGGGAATATAACCAAGCCCGAAGCGCGGACAGTGCAGCGAGCCCACAAGGGGACAACTTACTTGTTTAGCTGGCCTTCATGGTCATGAACTGCACTTCCGCCCTCACTCACGTCACTTCCAGGTCCCTAGCAAGAAGGGGAAATAAGCTCTGCCGTGCCGGTGCCAGGATTCTGACCAGTGTCAGTATTCCAGCGCCGGTAATGTAAGCGTCGGCTTCCCGGCCCCCATATGCCATTTTCGAGAGCCTCCCAGCCATTGCAGGAGAGTTGGCAAGTATGACACACACACATACTGTATGTGTGTGTATATCATTAATACTGATTATAGCAGCTTGGCCTATAAAATAATAAAATAATATACACACACATTTACATGTTCTATCTAAATATAATACATGCCATACCTGTAGTGCATGTAGGCAAAAACAAAAACCTTTATCTCCCCTCCTCGGTGATCTGTTTCCCCCAGATAGCAGTAATGTGGTGTTTTACATAATACTACAAAACAATGCGATTCCATTGTCAGGAAAAAAGAAAGTTTACTTATTTTGTTTGAGCTGACAGCTTCCCATAAATAAATCAGATGCACTATAGACCCTAAAGGTAGAAATAAATTCATTTTTTTTTTTTCAATTAATTATATGTAAGCCAAAAATAAAACTATACTAGTCAGCTATCTTTCTTTGTGTTGTTTTTATATTTCTGGGGCAGAATTCTGCCTAAATTCTGAAACAGGACTTTTGTTCCTCTTAGATAGGGTTCCCCAGTGTGTTCCTCTTATATTAGCCTCGCTCTTTACTGATGAATTCCCTTCATTCCTGTCTAGTAGAGTGGTAACTTGTCTGTAACATGAAGACTAAAAGCAGAGGCGTAATGAAACCTAAACAGAAAGATAATACACACGGGAAGGGCCTACTTAAGGTATAAAAGGCTTCACCTAAAGTCACAGAAGTCTGATGTACATTATCAAAGCTTTATCTCATGTATTGGATGAAGGCACCAGTGTAGTTTACCGTTTTCCCACAGACTGGAGATAAGATAACGTTTTGTGATTAAGCACAAATTAGACAACCTGATTTCATTCATTTTGCTATAGAAATAACATGCACCCGACGTGGGAATTGCGCAAAAGAAAGCAAGCGGTTTTCTAAAATAAAAATCAGAATGCGCATTATTTAGGTTTATGAGTCATATTGTGGCCACAACTGTTGTACTCAATCCTGCCGAAATAGAACAATCAGGTCACTCGCAGTATCCTGAAATCATATTGTAATTATTTTCAAATACATGTATAATAAGTCCAGCACCTGTACTGGATGCAGATTTTAATCACAACAGATTGTTACATTGACGGTGTTGTTTGAACAGGTAAAATAGTTTATATACTTGTCAGTGTTTGAAAATTTATTATAGGTGCGGCCGGACTGGCTGTCTGTCAATTTTGGCAAATGCCAGAAGGGCCAATGGTCTGATGGGCCAGTCCAGCTGTTTGGGAGCCTATCCGAGTAGCTCCGCCTCCCGGCACTATGCTCGTCAGGCATGCTTAGGTGGGGTGTAACACGAGACCACGCCCCCCGTGACTCGCGCCATGCCTTACCTTAAACACTGAAGACATGACATAATGTTACTCTTTTGGTGTTTTTATTTTCAATGCAGCCCCCCCACATTGAGCGCTGGACACTGGCCGGCTCCATTATATTAAGAGGTGGGTGTGCATGCAACGGATTGGTCTATAATGAAGGTGAATCCTGATATGCCAAGCTCTTTGGAGGTCCATATTGTTTGCCACGTCTGTCCTGCCTCAAGCATTTATGCATTATACCACCTAAAAAACTATCTGACGTAGTCTAATATGATATTTGAAGTTGCTTTGATGTTTATATGCCAGCAAATTATAGGTCACAAAACTCGACTTTGATGTGTTATCTCTCTCAGTATCTCAGACAGTGTAAAAGAGTGCATTTGCCTAATGTATATGAAAAGGATACACTTTATTCAGAACAAATTAATACATTACTAAATGAATGGATGCCTCTAAAAAAACATTTACTGGGTGTCCATCTATCTATATAGATATTCTTGACAGTGATCTGCAGCATTGGTCTACATAATGCTGTGATGGGCGACAGGCTTGTGGTCCTCTGAGATTGCATCTGAGGCCGTGGCGTCAATATGGGGGTGCAGGCAGCATTGTGTTGAGAATACCAAGACAGGATTGTCTCGAGGCACAAATCTGGGGACCGGTACAGAAAAATATCTGCTGCTTTGAAGGTCCCAATGAGCACAGTGGCCTCCATCATCCATAAATGGAAGAAGTACGGAACCACCAGGACTCTTCCTAGAGTTGGCCGGCCGTCTAAACTGAGCGATAGTGGGAGAAGGGCCCTAGTCAGGGAGGTAACCAAGAACCTGAAGTATGGTGGTGGCAGCATCATGCTGTGGGGATGTTTTCCAGCTGCAGGAACTGGGTGACTAGTCAGGATAGAGGGAAAAATGAATGCAGCAATGTACAGAGACATCCTGGATGAAAACCTGCTCCAGAGCGCTCCTGACCTCAGACTGGGACGACGGTTCGTCTTTCAGCAGGACAACGACCCTAAGCACACAGCTAGGATATCAAAGGAGTGGCTTCAGGACACCTCTGTGAAAGTCCTTGAGTGGCCCAGCCAGAGCCCAGACTTGAATCGGATTGAACATCTCTGAAGACATCTGAATATGGCTGTGCACCGACGCTTCCCATCCAACTTGATGGAGCTTAAGAGGTGCTGCAAAGAGGAATGGGCGAAACTGCCTAAAGATAGGTGTGCCAAGCTTGTGGCATCATATTCAAAAAGACTTGAGGCTGTAATTGCTGTCAAAGGTGCATCAACAAAGTATTGAGCAAAGGCTGTGAATACTTATGTACATGTGATTTCTTAGGTTTTTTTAATTAAATTAGCAAAAATCTCAAAAAAACTTTTTCCACATTGTCATTATAGGGTATTGTGTGTAGAATTTTGAGGACAAAAATGAACTTATTCCATTTTGAAATAAAGCTGTAACATAACAAAATGTGGAAAAAGTGAAGCGCTGTGAATACTTTCTGGATGCACTGTATTGTGTTGCCTGTCACTGATCTATAGTCTAGCTGCTATTCATTGTACATTCCATGTGAATTTATTTGTATTTAACAACAATAAGCTAATATTGTGCAAACTCCCTGTTCTATTATATGTGTAATTGTTTTAGTTTTTTTTTACCTTTCTGCAGGAAAGTCACTCCAAAATATCCCCAATGATGTTTATAGTGCTCAATGCTTCAAAGATTCCTTGATAAAGTCAATATCTGCTTAAGGACTGTTTCAGCTTCAGGAAAACCATATTTAAATATCAGAATACTATAGGAACAAGCGAATACCAAGAGACTTCAGGGTAAACAACATACACACGATAGGCAGAAAGAACCCAGGGCCTGATTCAGAGCCGCTCGCAAAAAGCGAGCGCTCGCTCTGAATCAGGACGGCCGCTTTGTTTTAAAAAAAACCCGGCCTCCTGGCCGCTCGCTAAGCTGTGGGTGACCACCCACAGCTTTAGCAAGAGGCCAGGTGATGGCTCGGTGTGGTAGGGTCTCGTCTGCCGCAAGACCCAGTGGGCTTCCGTCTCTAATAGAGCAGGAAGCTCACTACTGACATCATTCGTGATGTCAGTAGGGCCGCCCACAAACGGCAGGCATTCCTTCGGGAACACCTCCGTTTGACCAGTCACCTCCCGCCCCATCTACAAAATGGGATGAGCTGTCGATCAACATCGAAAGCACCCCCGTTTGTAGCGAGTCCCGGAGCGAGAGAATTTCTCTCTCGCTCCGGGGCTTGCTCACGTGCATTGCTCACGCCGCACGTGCGCAATGCCCCACCATCGACCCGCTTGCAAGCGGGTTTGAATCAAGCCCCCAGTCTTCTGCAGTAAATGGTGTGGAGTAATGAATAAGTGTTCACTGGACCTTATTTTCCTGGTCATAGAGGAAGTTGGGGCGAAACTCAAAAAAGTGAGGAGTGAAACTGAAGTGTTGAACAAAGAGCATAGACCTAAACTAGCAGCAGATTAAACAGACGCTTGTTAGAATAAAATTAAATTACAAGGGGACAAATACAGATCTGAGCTGGTCTCTTTCAAAAGACATAAATTAGAGAGAGATGAGAACGTGATTATCAGCAACACACAGTGTACAGGTGGCTATCTGGTGATAATACTAACACCCCCCCACAACAGGGACGCAGACCTAGGCGCCAACAAAGGGGGAGTAGATTTGACATTTTTATCATTACAGACCTCTGAGTCTGAATCTTCTGAGACATTACATCCATCAGGCAATTTTTTAGGTGTGGATATAGGGGTACAGGGAGACCCAACAGCTACAGACACAGGAGACCACACCCAAAGAGGGGCTGGTAATCGAGGATGCCCAAGGGGCAGAGAGGGGAGAAGGAGTTAATCTTTAAACCTTCTAAACACCATCCTACGGAAGATGAACACTCGTTCCTTAGCAAAGGCCTCACATTTATTCACACTTGCAGGTTTGATCCCTTTGAGTGGTCCTTTGATCACTATAAAATTGGCCGCAAACTCAGGCTGAGGGAATTCTTCTTTTATATCAAGTACAGGTTCAGTTGCAGGACAAACTCAGGAAACTTTTACTAAAGCAGGTTCTTTTCATCCTGCTTCCTCTAACTCGAGACTTAAAACATTTCTGAGATTAGTTGACATGGATGTCAAGGCTGGGTTTAAGATGTAAACAAAAGATTTGATAATCTTTCCTGACAAGAGAGAGTAGCCTTGAAGGCACTGATAAGAAAAGATGATGTGGTTATATAGACAGCTGACAAGGGTGGGGCTGTGGTCCTTCAAGATTCTGAAGACTATGACAAGGAGATTATGAGACAATTAGCAAACACTGAAATTTACCAACTACTGGAATTTAACTTGATCCCACACATTAAGAGGGAGATTGATGAGGTTATTGCCCTGGCATTCTCCAATCGCTGGATAGATGAAATGCTGGTTAAATTCCTTACAGTGGATCACCCTATCTGACCTGGTAAAAGGCCCACAAAACCATGATGGACCACCTGGGATGACCGACTATATCTCTACTCCAGCCCATAGCCCAGTACCTTGTCTTTTACCTACAGCCCAGTGCTCAGAGTATAAACAGCTGCATTAAGGACACAGGTGACTTCCTCATGGGTTTATCTTACATAGATATCTTACCTGAAGATTGCTTGCTTACTACTCTTGACGTGAGCTCATTGTACACTGCAATCCCCCACAGAGCTGGTATAGATGCAGTTAGACGAACATTGATGCAATGAGCTTATGATGGTCCTCCCATTAATTTCTTACAATTATTGTTACAAAAGGTTCTAGAATTGAACCATTGCTCATACAGTGTACCAAGATCGATATATTACATGCAAACAGCTGGTGCGGCCATGGGCTCAAGCCTGGCACCAGACTACTCCAATATATAATGCAAAACTGGATGTGAAGTGTGGACCTGTGCGCAATAGGGACTCTATGCAGCTGGTCAGTGAATTTCAAATGGGAGTACCCCTATACCTCCACCAACTGTATTATTGTGAGAAAAAAACAGAAAAACACATAACCTGCGCCCAGTCACAGTATTTCAAGATCTCCACTTTTTAGGATCAGTGTACCACACATAGAGTATGATCTATTCCTACAGGAGACCTTACAAAACTCCCCATGGGAGTGAGAAAAAAGGAAAAAGTGCATATAGTGAAGCACAATTTTTAATAATATAGCAAGAGACACAACATTAAAATAGCAGCATTCTTTGGGCAAGGTGTCCAAACGGACAAAGGTATGTAATTACCAGATGGCGGAGGAGTAAGATACCCCAATGAGCATGAGATGTAACACATCAATGAAAGTCCCGGAAACTCCACTGGGCCATGCACATGTCCCCAGCTCTCCGGTAGCAGTACCTCCGTCTGTCCTGGATTACCTCCTCACAGCACCAACACGTTTTGACCCCTATCTGGTGGTCTTTATCAAGGTGTCTTGATTGCTACACATCCTCTATTTGTGGTACACTGATCCTAAAAAGTGGAGATCTTGAAATACTGTGACTGGGCGCAGGTTATGTGTTTTTCTGTTTTTTTCTCACAATACTCCAATATATACATGAGCCAGTATGAACAAGAGCATATCCTTGATGTTTACACTGACAGCATTATACACTATGAGACAAATGTAATAGGGTGAGAGTTTAAAAAATTTGAGAGTTTTTTCACATTTTTAAAACTCGGCCAATGTTTTTCATACTCAAAAAACTCTCACGATTTCAAATCTCATCCAGATGTTTTCCCATTTTGAAGATAAAACTCAACCAATGTGAGAGTTTACCGCTAAATTCTCACATTTTCTGACCCTGTTACATTTTGGTCCTATAAGAGATCTATAGACAATGTTTATTGATTTGGAGAGGAGGAGCAGTCATTTTTTTATATGGTCGAGCAGTTGAGCAATCTTAATAACCGATCCATTTCACAGCCATAACTGATACAAACTACCTGTCGCCATGAAATGTCTCACCAGGTTGAAAAGATTTTCTTAGAAGGTAATACACAAGAAAAAGATCCTGGGATTAGTACAAAAATCCATTATAAAGTACTAGAGACTGATCAACACTGATCCGGGTTTTAACATTTTGGGTAATAAACCACACCTCTTGAGTGTTAGGAGGGGACGGAAACTCAAGGATCTATTATTCAGACCTAATTTGAAGCCTGGCCCAAAGTCAATGAAACACTGGCTTCCAAAGAAAACTGAATGCTTTAGATACTTGGGCTGCATGACCTGCAGGGCCCTAATCCAGGAAAGCTACTTCTGCCATCCGCATAGTGGGAACATTTTTTATTTACAACATTGTTTATCTTGCCAGATGGATCACATGGTCTGCTATTTGACTTCAACATGGACTGATGTACATGGGCAAGACCATCAGAACATTTAGAGACCGTTTGAACCAACACCGTTCATCGATTCAACTGGCATATAACACCGGGACGACGGACAAACCAGTAGCAGTACATTTCCCGATAAAGGGACACCAGGATTTCTACCCTAAGATGTATGATTATCGATTGGGTACCCCCTCTCAGAAGAGGTGGCAACTGTGATGCAATGTTACTTCAAAATTAAGCGAGGTGGATACACCGCTTGGACACTGTGGCCCCACGGTGGCACTGAGTGTTTTTACAATAAGCAAGTTCAGTATTCCTTGTTTTTATTAGGGATGTGCGCCGGACCATTTTTGCCGGATTTGGATTTGGTTCTAATTCGTCGTCCGGCTTTGGATTTGGATTTGGATTTGCCAAACTGCGGTGACTGGCTTTGGATTTGGATTTGGATTTTTTTACAAAAATTGACAAAAAAAGCTAAAATCACATAAATTGGTCTTTTTTTTCTTCCTAGAGTATTATTAACCTCAATAACATTAATTTCCAGTCAATTTAGACCATATCACAGCTTATAATATTGTTTTCAACATTATTGGCCAAAGGTTGCAGTGAGCTGACTGGTTACTAAGCGACAAAGCAGCGGCACAACGACACCACAGTATAAAGCACATCTATGACACATTGCCACACAGCAGTGGCAGAAATGAAAAGTAGTGCACCCACCCAGTGGGGTACGGCCAGCAGAGTCACAGTACTTGTTTACAAAGTGGGCTACGGCCTTAGGAGTCACAGTGCACAATCTTATTAGCATTACACCGCACATAGGGCCTGATTCACATTACACCATAAAGTAGTGTCTCTTATTTATGTTACGACACACAGTAGTGCCCCTTTTACACAATGCCCACAGTAGTGACCCTTTTACACAATGCCCACAGTAGCGGTGTCCCTTACACAATGTCCCCCAGCAGTGGTGCCCCCTATGCAGTCCCCTTAGTAGTAGGGTCCACTATGCAGTGCCCCCAGTAGAATGCCCCCCAGTAGTATGCCCCCCATTAGCAGGCCCCCCCCAGTAGTATGCCCCCCATTAGCAGCCCCCCCAGTAGTATGCCCCCCATTAGCATGCCACCCAGTAGTATGCCCCCCCAGTAGTATGGCTCCCCCAGTAGTAGGCTGCCCCAGTAGCAGGCCCCCCCAGTAGTAGGCTGCCCCAGTAGTAGCCCCCCTGTAGTATGGGCCCCCCCTGTAGTATGGCCCCCCCTGTAGTAGGCTGCCCCAGTAGCAGCCCCCCCAGTAGTAGTAAGCCCCCCCAGTAGCAGGCCCCTCAGTAGTATGGCCCCCCCAGTAGCAGACCCCCCCAGTAGTATAGCCCCCCCCAGTAGCAGGCCCCTCTGTAGTATAGCCCCCCCAGTAGTATAGCCCCGCCTAGTAGCAGACCCCCCCAGTAGTGCAGACCCCCCCAGTAGTATAGCCCCCCCCCAGTAGCAGGCCCCTCTGTAGTATGGCCCCCCAATAGTGCAGATCCCCCCAGTAGTATGGCCCCCCCAGTAGCAGACCCCCCCCAGTAGTATAGCCCCCCCCAGTAGCAGGCCCCTCTGTAGTATGGCCCCCCCAGTAGTATTGCCCCCCCCAGTAGCAGACCCCCCCCAGTAGTGCAGACCCCCCCCAGTAGTATAGCCCCCCCCAGTAGCAGGCCCCTCTGTAGTATGGCCCCCCCAGTAGTATAGCCCCCCCAGTAGCAGACCCCCCCAGTAGTGCAGACCCCCCCCCAGTAGCGCCCCCGGACCTTTGACAAGTAAAAAAATAAAAATAATAAAACTTACCTGATTCCCCGCTCCCGCGCCGTCCGCTCTGTCACACGCTGAGGAGGGAGCCGGAAGACGGAGCTCATGTGTGAGCTCCAGCCGGCTCCCTCCGTGCAGCAGCCAATGAGAGTCTGTGTGACTCTCATTGGCTGCTGTAACAAACACACAGCTGCCGCTGGCGGCTGTGTGTCTGTGTCTGTGTAGGGCAGAGCGCTATCACTGCGCTCTGCCCTACACGCGAGGAGACCTGATGTCGGATTCTCTAGTGAGAATCCGACATCAGGCGGCCGCCGTTCGGCCCCGAACGGGGATCCGAGTCAGGCGGTGAACACCCGAACAGGGTTCGGGTGGACTCGGATCCCCAATGTTCGGAGCGGTTCGGATTCCACAGAATCCGAACCGCTCATCTCTAGTTTTTATCATACTTTTTGGCAGGGGTTCTTGACCTTTGTTAGACCCTGCATTGATTCCTCATATACCATTATTTGACCTATGTGTGTGGCCTGATGTTCTTATGTGAAATGTGACAGAATTGGGTTCCATTTTAAATATACTGTATATACTCGAGTATAAGCCGAGTTTTTCAGCACAAAAAATGTGCTGAAAAAGTACCCCCTCGGCTTATACTCGAGTCAAGTGTAGCGCTGACCGGACGGAGTTCGGTCAGCGCTACACACTGCCAAACACACAGCCGCCGGAGCCGGCAGCTGCGTGTTTGGTGTAATCAGCAGCCGCTGAGAGTCTGTCAGACTCTCAGCGGCTGCTGCTGCGGGAGCCATCTTCCGGCTCCCGCAGTGGGTGATGGGAGACACGTCGTCATGACGACGTCTCTCCCATGCAAAGCGGCCGGAGGAGCGGACAGCGGTGGGACCAGGAGCGGGAGTTTAAGGTAAGTGTTTATTTTTTTTTTATTCTTTTCACGTCTCTCCCTACTAGGGGAGGGGGGGGACTACAGGGGGCACTACCAGGGGGCGATGACTACAGGGGGCACTACCAGGGGGCATTATCAGGGGGCACTACCAGGGGGCGATTACTACAGGGGGCACTACCAAGGGGCATTATCAGGGGGAGATTACCACAGGGGGCAGTAAAAGGGGGGATTACACCTGGGGGAACTAAAAGGGGGGGATTACTACAGGGGGCACTACCAGGGGGGGATTACTACAGGGGGGATTACTACAGGGGGCACTAAAAGGGGGGATTACCACTGGGGGAACTACCAGGGGAGGATTACTACAGGGGGCACTACCAGTGGGGGATTACTACAGGGGGCACTAAAAGGGGATTACTACTGGGGGTACTACCAGGGGGGGATTACTACTGGAGGCACTGAAAGGGGGGATTACCACTGGGGGCACTACCAGGAGGGATTACTACTGGGGGCACAACCAGGGGGAATTACTACTGGGGGCACTACCAGCTGCTGCCATTTCCCACACTAGGCTTATACTCGAGTCAGTAAGTTTTCCCAGTTTTTTTGGGTAAAAGTAGGTACCTCGGCTTATATTCGGGTCGACATATACTCGAGTATATACGGTAAATATGTTTATTGAGGTATTTTGCTTTGACCACTTTAACACTCTTTTGTTTTTAATATTTTGTTTTGGTGGTGGTAACACTTTACTTTCACTGTTGACTCATTTTGTAGCCCACCACCTGTGAGCCTAATAGCTGGTGGGTTTAAGGTTTACTGTTTATGTACTGCCTATACTTGCCTACCTAGATTGGGTTGGTGTGCCACTTGTGCAGCCCATTTTTCTAGCTGTTTGTTTATCAAGGTATACAGAGCCTATATCTGCGACTTCTTTCATTAGTTAGTATGTTTCATACATGGGGCTCTATTTATTAACATTATTTTTAGTAAAAATAATGTGAAAAAGGGTGTTTTCACACCCTTTTCACATTATTTTAGTATCACCTACAGTTACTAAAGGGCAATTGGAGTAGAATTCGTAAAATTCTACTCCAACCCCTAACTATCACTTATTTTTAGTTAGCAGATCGCATTTCCCATAATTGTAATGGGAAATGTGATCTGACCAAAGTTACTAAAAATAAAATGTGAAAAAATACCGGGGAAAGCCCTGTGATAATAACGCCACCTGGAGGTGGTATTATCCAGGGTCTCCCCCAGTTACCGGACTCCTGCTCCGCTCTAATGTGCAGAGCAGAGCCCGGAGCCGGCCCCAGTGATCAGCTGTGTGGTTTAAACAGACCACAAGCTGATACACTGCAAAAAAAAAAAAAATAGTAAAAAAAAATGAACTTACCTGAGTCCAGGGACCGGAGCTCGGGGCTCCGGTGATGACTCCCCTCTGGTCACCTGGTCTCCCATGGTGCACTGTGGCCCGGTCGTCACCTGACAGGGTCCCAGTGCAGTATGGGATGTCACCTGACCGGAGCAACAGAGGACATCACCAGAGGCCCGATAACTGCAGGGAAGTGTAATTAAGGGAGGGGGGGTCGCGAGGAGTCCGTGATTGCAGGGGCGGGGCTTATCGATGGGGGCAGGGCTTGGTGACGGGGGATAGCAGCGCCGACCGGTCGACGCATGTGCGGGGCACTTGTCACTGTATTTTTTGCGAAAATACCGTGATAAGTGTGCGGAGGGGATTCGCAGGGACAGAGCTTTCTCGCAAGCTCTGTCCCTGCAAGGGATTTATAGTAAATCCCTGTGATATTGCCTGAATTCGCAATGCGAATATGGTCGGGAATATCACACTACAATCTGCATTACAAATATGGATTGTAATAAATAGAGCCCATAGTCACTTGGTTTACTGATACCATTTAATTAGTTCCCACTCACATGTGATATAGTGCTTCACAATCGACTTTTTTACTTTGGGACTAATTGTGTGACTTGATGTGTATGCATATTGCTTTAAATCCCAATTGTTTATTAGCAAGTGGTTACATATATGATACTTTGACTATTATAGTGTATACCATTAGAATGTAAGCTCTTACAAGCAGGGCCTCTACTCTCTTGTGCTTCTTCTTTACTTTCATCTACTTCTCTTACCCCCCACCAGGGCACCTAACACTTGGTTGCTTATGCTCTGTTGCATATCTAGGTGTTATGGTCACTAATGTAGCAATGTATATTATCCATGTCCTTGTCCTATATTGTACTGTAAGTCACTTGTCCAATAATTTGTTTATGTACTGTGTAAGGCGCTGCAGAACACTTGTGGCGCCATATAAATAAAGGATAATAATAATAATAATAATACCATTTGTTGATATTTTGTACCTAGTTTAATTTGAGACTTCCTGTTTCTGCGCACCATGCTCACAGCGCAAACAGGAAGTATTTAATCGCGTTTCTTATGCCAAAGCCCCAGCCGATGGGATTTGTACAGAGGTGCCCTTTGGCTGTGGCGCTAATCGTATTAAGATGCACCATCGAACATTGCACCAGCGCTATGGAGGCGCAGGTCCACCTGAACATGGTCGCTAACAGGATGTGTTTGAAAAATGACAGTTAGGAGCAGGAGCATAACTAGAACTTTATGGGTCCCTTAGCACATTGGCCCCCACATGAAAATAAAAATCATACCCAACACCGTAGACAGACATATATATATATATATATATATATATATATATATACACACACACATATATATATATCTACTGCACTATATACATATATATATATATATAATGTATATACATATATATATGCACACACATATATATATATATATAGGTATATACATGTTACTGTATATAATATTAATGGGCATATTATATTTATAAAGAAATTAAAGCAGCTTCATAAGCAGACTATCAGCAGCTGCAGCAGAACAGTTTATGTCACTCACAGACAGTCACTGACAAACACTGGCACCACTCCGAAGCCACTGCCCACTGTGCCACCCGACCCTCTCACTAACAGTCCCTGCCTGCCGGCCAAAGAAGAGAGAGACTTGTGACAGTGAGTGGCACACAGCACCACAACCAAACCCCCCCCCAGCCCGTCCGGCATTTGCCAGCGGTCAGAGCGGAGTTTAAATAAACACAGTGGGAAATAAAAACAAAAAGTCTGCAGGGTGTAATGGGGTGCTTGCTGGGCCATTGGGCCCCATAGCAAGCGCACCACCTGCTCCCCCTATAGTTACGCCAGTGGTTAGGAGCTGTTTGGTTGGTACTTTATCTCTCCATGGCTTAGTACATGTACCCCCATATCTTTATAGGTTGATATTACATACCATTGTACAACTTCTCAGTTAAAATATTAATTTAACCAATAATGAGCCAAACAAGGCATATTTAATTCAACATTTGCGTGTAGCCATTTGGTCAACTTTTTAAATATTGTTCCTAAGGTGCTTATTAGATAAGTGGAATTAACACAGTTTTTTTTTTTTTTTTACATTTTTGAACAAATAATTCTATGGACAGACGTCAGCATTACAACAAATTAGACAAATTTACATAATTCATCCCCATTTTTGCCATGGATAAATATACTGTACTTTACTTTTGTAAACCAAAAATAATGTGAATCAATCTTACAGCTCTATCACTATTGGCTCAATATTGTAAATCGTACTAAAGAACGAATCACAGGAGATTCTCGGCAGCCAGGCCAGGAATACTGTAATTGTCTGCATTACATGGATCATTGACTTTCAGCAATGTATCTCCTGGAGCAACTGTCCATTTATCTGGAAAATTACCACATGGCAAGATAGCACTAAACTGTTATTTAACGCTCAGTATGACTGTACGTTGCTGGACTCTGGCCTGAACAGATTTCATTACATTGCTGTCCACTGTAAAACACACACTCGCATTTAAAGCTAATGAGTATGATTTTGGGGGGCTCCTTAAAATCACGTGAATTTCAGTACTGATCTTTGTCGCTTCCGACAATGTACATGTTTTTTGCCATTGATATCTGTCCTGTAATCTACATTAAGAGTAATTTCATTGCATTGGTAGCTACACAATGGGAGCAGTGGATGTGTTATATACATCGTCTGAAATCAGTAATCTCATCATAGAAATATCAAGAAATCTCACTACAGTAATATACTGTAACTCTCACACCAAAGTGCAGCTCACCCATACAAGGTGTCACATAGAAACAAACCTGCTGCTGGCATGGTTTGTGAGTCGCCCGGGCCCAGTGATAGGAGGCGTGGCCTAATCATGGGAGGCGTGGCCATGACCCCTTAAAAAAAAACCAAAACATAGCAAAACCTTTTTGCAGCTGTGAGCCCCTTAGGACAACCTGTAAATATTAACAGAGGAGCAGATGACTTGTACCTACCTATAGGCGCAGTATAAAGATATATTTTGTGAGGTATACTGCGCCTATAGGTAGGTATACAAGTCATCTGCTCCTCTCTGTGAGACCCCTGTCAGTGAGGGCCTACCAAAATGACATTCACAAACAAACCACTAGAGGGAGCATATCAATAGAACTGGTATTTGTAATATAATTTTTTTTTAAATGTATTTGTATAAAACACACTTTTCACAATACAAACTGCATCACAGTTAGATACAAACGTTCCACTCTCAAGGTATAAGATTCTTCCACTCCAGGGTTCAGAGTTTGATTGTGTATCCTTATAGTACACACACACACACAAAAACTAAAATAATAATCATCAAAAAAGAACTGAAATATACAAAATGACAGCAAACCAAGAAAAAAAAAATACTTGCACATATTAGCAACCTAAAGAACGCCCTGGAGGTACACGTGTGTATATACGTACGTACATCAACACTAGCATGCATACAACCAGCAAAGGAACTTACTGCATGTGTTTATTTTTCCAGTGAAGAAGGCTGGTGGGAGGGGTTATAGATTAGTACTGGACCTTAAGGGTGTTACCAAAGTTGTTGAGAGCCAATTCCCCGTAGTGCCCAATCCAGCTGTCATCCTCATGCAGATTCCACCATCTGCAACCCACTTCTCTGTCATTGATCTATGTTCTGCATTTTTCTCTGTCCCTCTTCACCCTGACTGTCAATATCTATTTGCATTTTCCTACAGAGGGGTACAATATACAAGGATACGATTGCCCTAGGGTTTCATAGATAGCCCCAGTATTTTTTCTCAGGCCTTACACGACTGTTTGCAATCTTTTCAACCAACCAATGGGTCTGTCCTCATCCAGTATGTAGATGATTTGTTGCTGTGCTCTGATTCGTTTATGTCATGTTTAAACGATACTAAACTGTTGTTGCTTCATCTCTCACAAACAGGGCACAAGGTTGCAAAGGACAAATTACAGCCATGCCAGACTAAGGTTAAATACTTGGGACACTGTCTAATCCAGGGGCTACGACACTTGACAACTGACAGAATACAGGCCATACAGACTATGATACTGCCGCAAAACCAGCAGCAAATCCGTACCTTCTTTGGCATATGTGGATACTGCAGAACTTGGATCCCAGGTTTTTCTATTTTGGCATTACCATTGCAGGAATTAGTTTAATCCTCAAAACCCGACCGTGTCACACGCACTGAGGAGACAGAGCAGGCTTTCCTTAACCTTAAGGATTGTCTGACAAGAGCACCTGCCTTGAGAATACCAGATTATGAAAAACCTTTTGAGTTATATTGTACGGAAGCTGATGGCTGCGCAGCAGATGTCCTCACACAAAAACACGGTGACGCTAGCAGACCTGTAGCATACTACAGTGCACAACTGGACACTGTAGCAAGATCACTCCCAACATGTTTAAGAAGTGTAGCTGCAACTGCTTTTCTGGCAAATAAGAGCAAGGATGTAGTATTAGGGCATGATACAACTGTCTACACACCGCATGCAGTATCTGCCTTGTTGAATTCTGCCCAAACCAGACATGTCTCTTCAGCTAGGTTCACAAAATGGGAACTAGCTCTAATGGCACCTGCAAATATCACCATTAAACGGTGCAATACATTAAATCCAGCAATGTACTTACCATATGTGCCTCGAGATGCACAAAGGGTGGAGGAAGGTGAGTCTCTGGTTGAAGGTGAGTTTTACAGGTATACTGACACACATGATTGTATGGAGTATTTGAATCAGACCTTTACTGCAAGACCAGACATACGTGATACACCATTAGAAAATGTAGATTTGACGTTTTACATGGATGGGAGTTGTCATAGACAAACTGACACAGGAGAATTATGCACAGGTTATGCTGTTGTAAATGACGAGGATGTTGTAGAAGCTGAACCACTTGGTCCACCTCACTCAGCACAGGTGGCTGAATTGGTGGCATTAAGGAGAGCATGTGAGTTGGCAGAAGGTAAGTCAACTAATATCTACACTGACTCTAAGTATGCCTTCGGGGTAGTGCACAATTTTGGGGCTCTTTGGCGTCTTAGAAATTTTATGACAGCAGCAGGCACACCAGTCGCACACTCACACCACATAAAAGGACTCCTGACAGTGATCCAGCTACCAAAGGCAGTAGCTGTCATCAAATGTAAAGCCCACACATGCGAAGAAAACCCGGTGTCAATGGGCAATAACAGAGCAGATGAAGCTGCCAAATGGGCAGCAGGGTTATGCATAAACTTAACAACTGATAAAGTGATGGTCTACCAGACAATAGACATGCAGAAATTAATTGAGATGCAAAATTTGTGTTCCCTACAGGAAAAGGCAGTCTGGAGATCGAAGGGATGTGTTCAGGAGCCTTCCGGACTCTGGAGAGATGGACAAGGTAAGCCTGTTGCTCACAAGGCATATTACCCAAGCTTGGCTGAGGCAGCGCATGGTCTGACTCACCTGGGAAAAGAAGGTATGTGCAAGTTGGTCAGAGCATATTGGTGTGCACCAGGCTTTTCTTCTCAAGCTGGAAAGAGAGCAATGTCCTGTTTGACTTGCTTGAGGAAAAATGTTGGGAAGACAATACCCACTGAGCCATCCCATATCCCTCCGAAAGACGGTCCTTTTCAGGTAATACAAATTGATTTCATCCAATTACCACCTTGGAGGAATCTCAAGTATGTATTAGTTTGTACTGATGTATTTTCTAATTGGGTAGAGGCATATCCAGCTTCCACTAATACTGCTGTGTTTACTGCTAAAAAGATTGTTCAGGAATTTGTATGCAGATACGGTATCCCTAGAATCATAGAAAGTGACAAGGGTACTCATTTCACTGGTGATGTTTTCCAGAACATGTGTAAGCTTATGGGTATCAATAGTAGACTTCACACCCCCTACTGACCGCAAGCCAGTGTGAAGGTGGAGAGAGTGAATGGTACTATTAAGAATAAACTGAGTAATATCATGGCTGAAACTGGATTATGATGGCCAGATGCCTTACTGCTCGTCCTCCATAGCATCAGAACCACTCCTAGATCTCCTCTTAATCTGTCCCCCTTTGAGATACTGTTTGGGAGGCAACATCATTTGATTATAGGTCCACAGGATGATTTGAAGAGTAATAAGGAGGTTACTGTGAAATATCTTATAAAAATGAGTAAACAGCTGAAACAGCAGCAGCAGAAATTGAAAATGTTGTCACCTGATATGCCAGAAACAAACTGTCATGATGTTGAACCTGGAGAATATGTTATGATCCAAAATTTCTTATGCTCAGGTTGTTTGACAGACCGATGGGAAGGTCCGTATCAGGTGTTGATGACAAGTATGACATCTTTGAAAGTAGCAGAAAGAGATACCTGGGTCCATTCCACTCACTGCAGAAAGTTCAACCACACGAAGGAGATACAAGGGGGAGGCGAGACGGATAACGTGGATCTGTCGATTGCGAGCCTGTTCCGGGAGAGCTAGAGACTGCAGTGTAAAACATTTGAGCCAGAGGCGTGTGCAGACCACTATTCCAGCAATGGAGTGGCAGGCTGTGTTTGTGTCTTTACTTCCTACCGGGGTTCTCCTCATCCTTATTTGTTTCGGGATTTCCTGTTTCTGTGATGGAGGACAGATGACGGAGAGGGAGGCCGATAGTGATGTCGATGGAGTGGGGTCGGGAGAGAGAGCGATAAAACAATCAGGGAGGTATATGGTCAGATTCAGTACAGGAATGGTTAAGAGATCTGACAGTCATGAAACTCAGATACGGTGTGAGGGGTTATTGTCTGAGGAATACTGTATTTGTGAGTACTGTGGATCCCTAGTAAATGAGAAATGCATCCAACGATGCCAGTCCAAGAGTAACCTGTATTTGGGCAGGCATCATTTAGAGGATTACCGTTCCTTAGTGGGTAAGGTCTTAAACCAGACTAAGGGGCATATTGGGCATATTAATTATAATCATAGGTAACTGAAGTTGACTGTGACTGCAAAGTATTTCACTTCCTGTGCCTCCTTTATTAATTATAATCATAGGTAACTGAAGTTGACTGTGACTGCAAAGTATTTCACTTCCTGTGCCTCCTTTATTAATTATAATCATAGGTAACTAGCTTATTCTTTACTGAATCCTTATGCTATAGTTTCTAATGCCTTATGATTTGAAATAGTTAAATTGTTTTAAGGATTCTCTCAGTCTATTGACTAAAGTGAATGCTTGATTTATTTGTAGCCTTAGATGTATGGTATGTGGTCATTGTTGACTTAAGCCATTTTTATTGCTAGCTTTCTCTGGCTGGCCAATTGGGGGTTTTCATTAATTAGTGTCCACACTTGCTTGCATCCCTGTATAAGTGTGAATAGTTTGGCTGGGTGCAGCTTTTTTCTAAGTGCAGTGTTTTTAAGTGCATAACTAGCGTTAGACCTGCGTTAAACCGAGGAGAAACAGAAGGAGAAAAAGGTCCATCAAGCAACAAACCTCAACAATCTAAAGACTCAGACTACAACTGGACTCCCTGTACAATCACGGCAGGAACACTTCTATTGCTATTAATAATGCTGGCCTTCTGATTCTCACATACAATTCAATGCTTATTGTACTTTTTCCCATGTCAGTTTACACCTATCTACTTTGAAACACTGTCCTTTATCTCAGCTCTCTTGCCTACCCTCACATCCTCTATCTGCTTACAATCTGCATTATTTTTCATATTCTGCACACATTAGAACCCCACTTTTAATCCTTTCTATAACAATCTTGGTAATCGGCATACATATTGATACACTGTTTTTTGATACATCACTGTTTTTTGTTTTTTTTTTCCACTTGCATTCCTACAAATCTCTTGCACTCATATCTCATTTACATTTCCAAATTTCATTCCTCTTGTTTACTTATAAACACCATGACAAGGTTTTCGTCAACTCCCTCCTTCACTCAGTCTCTATCTAATCCTCTATTCTGCCCCCTGCTTCCACCTTTATCCTTTCCCCCTTATCTCTTCCACCTCCTCCTCCCCTTCACCCCCCTCCTCTGTCTGCCTACTCTTCACTCCTCACCCATTACTCCACTTTCTTCCTGTTCTACCCCCCCTCTGTCCTACTACCCCACCACCAAACCCTCCTCCTACACTCCTCTCCCTGTCACTTCACCCCACTGCCATCCACATCTCCCTACCTGCCCACCTCCTATAGGTTCCCTTTCTAGCTCAGGTGCCTGCACCATCACTAAACTCGCTTCATATCGGTCCCCCAAATTAAGCTTACCTCCACGTTACAGCAACCCGGAAAATCTTATTCACATCTCCCCCACAAATGCTATCTCTCTGTCCTGTGTCCTCTGGAATGCCAGGTCAGTCTGTAATAAACTGGTCCCTACCCATGACCTTTTTATCTCCAACTCTCTGAATCTCCTAGCCCTCACTGAAACTTGGATCTCACCCTCTGACACCACTTCTCCTGCTGCTCTATCCTCTGGGGGCTTCGCCTTCTCCCACACCTCCCGGCCTGGGGGTCGCCGTGGTGGTGGTGTTGGGGTCCTTCTATCCACCAGTTACTCCTACCAGCTAATACCCTCTGAACCATCCCTTACATTCCCCACATTTGAGGTTCATGCTATACGCCTCTTCCAACCAGTAAACCTCAGAGTAGCTGTCATTTACCGTCCCCCTGGCTCTCCCTCCAAATTCCTTGACAACTTCGCTTCTTGGCTCCCTCACTTTCTCTCCTCAGATCTTCTGTCCATTATCCTAGGTGATTTTAATATTCCGATTGACATTCCCACAGAATCCTCTGCAGCTAAACTCCTTACCCTCACCTCTTCATTTGGTCTCGCCCAATGGACCTCCTCACCCTCCCATGTGAGTGGGCACTCACTTGACCTGGTCTTTACGCACCGTTGTGATATTTCTGATTACTCCAATTGCCCATTCCCCCTCTCTGACCATCACCTTCTCTCTTTTAACCTTTCCCTCTCTCCTTCCCCTCCTCTAACTCCTAAGGCTACCATTACTAAGCGTAATATTGAGGCTATTGACACTGTTGCTTTTTCCTCCCTGCTGGACTCTCTTCTCTCCTCTATCATTTCTCTCTCCTGTCCTGAACAAGCTACTTCCCTGTACAATTCCTTCCTTACTTCTGCTCTTGATTCTGTTGCTCCAGCAATAACCACTCACCCTCGCAGATCCACACCACAACCCTGGCATTCCAAATGCACCAGATACCTACAAAAGTGTTCAAGAATTGCAGAGCGTCAGTGGAGAAAGTCACGCTCTAAGGCTGACTTCCTAAATTTCAAATGTATTCTCTCTTCCTACAGTGCTGCCCTGTCTCTCTCCAAACAAACATATTTCAAGAACCTCATCTCCTCCCAGTCCTCAAACCCCCGGCGTCTCTTTGCCACTTTCAACTCCCTACTCTGCCCTTCCCCTCCTTGCCTTCCCGCCTCGCTCTCTGCCCTCGACTTTGCCACCTACTTTACATCTAAAATTGACTCCATATGTGAGGACATCATATCCCATCAGACCCTCAGCACTCCTCCCCCTCCTTGCCCTTACCACCCCTCCCCTTCTGTCTCACCAACTCTGACATCCTTCTCCCCTGCTTCTGGAGAGGAAGTCATGGCCCTCATCCGGTCCTCCCCTCCTTCCACCTCCCCTCTTGACCCTATCCCTTCCCATCTCCTCTCCCACCTGTCTCCTTCTGCCTGTTCTCGTCTGGCTCACCTCCTTAATCTCTCCCTATCATCTGGCATTGTCCCTTCTGCATTCAAACATGCTCTTGTCTCCCCCATTCTTAAAAAACCTACCCTTGATCCTAACATACTTTCCAACTATCGACCCATCTCTCTTCTCCCTTTTGCTTCCAAACTCCTTGAGCGTATTGTCTACAACCGCCTTACCACCTTTCTTTCCTCCCACTCCCTCCTTGACTCATTTCAATCTGGCTTCCGATCTCTCCACTCCACTGAAACTGTCCTCACGAAAGTCAGCAACGACCTCCTTGCTGCCAAATCCAAGGGCCACTACTCTCTGCTCATTCTCCTTGACCTCTCTGCTGCATTTGACACTGTAGACCACCCTCTCCTCCTGCAAATCCTTTACTCTCTCGGTCTACGTGACACTGCCCTCTCCTGGCTTTCCTCCTACCTCTCTGATCGTTCCTTCGCTGTGTCCTCTCATGACTCCTCTTCCCCTCCACTTCCACTAAAGGTAGGAGTTCCCCAAGGTTCTGTTCTTGGACCTCTCCTTTTCTCCCTATATACATCCTCTTTAGGTGAACTCATTAACTCCTTTGACCTCCAATATCATCTCTATGCAGATGATACTCAAATTTACCTTTCCACCCCTGAGCCCACCCCTGAGCTCCTTACCCGTATCTCCAACTGTCTCTCTGCTGTCTCTTCGTGGATGTCCCAGCGCTTTCTTAAACTTAACATGTCTAAGACTGAGCTGATCATCTTCCCACCCTCTTCCACTTCATCACTTTCCACAATTTCATTATCTATTGATGGCACAACTATCTCCTCTAGCCCCAAAGTGCGCTGTCTTGGAGTTATCCTAGACTCCTCCCTCTCCTTTAAACCGCACATTCAGCACCTCTCGCAGTCCTGCCATTTTCACCTAAAAAATATCTCCAGGATTAGACCCTTCCTCACCCAGGATGCCACTAAAACCCTCATCCACTCACTAGTCATATCCAGATTGGACTACTGTAACCTTCTCCTAGCTGGCCTCCCAGTCTCTCACCTCTCTCCACTACAATCTGTTCTTAATGCTGCTGCTCGGCTCATCTTCCTCTCCAGACGTTCTACATCTGCTTCCCCTCTCCTTCAAGCCCTACACTGGCTCCCCTTCCCCTTCAGATGCCAATTCAAGGTTCTTACATTCGCCTACAAAGCCCTCACCAAATCCTCTCCCGCATACATTTCTGACCTTCTCTCCCTTCACACTCCCGCCCACCCACTTCGCTCATCTAATGCATGCCGCCTCTCTTGCCAACTGATTACTTCCTCCCACTCCCGCATCCGAGATTTTGCCCGTGCTGCTCCCTACCTTTGGAACGCTCTCCCTCACCCCATCAGACTCTCCACCTCTCTACAAATCTTCAAACGGGCTCTCAAGACCCACTACTTCATCAAGACCTTCCAGCACTCATCCTAACCCACCTCATGCTCTTTCCTTCCTATCTTCCCCTTCTGTGTCACGCCTGTCTGTCTGCCCCTCCCCTTAGAATGTAAGTTCTCACGAGCAGGGACCTCTTCCCTCATGTGCTTCTCTTTACATTTTCTTCTACTCTCTACTCCCCATTAGGGCACCTAACACGGGACCGCCAACTCCCGGCAGCTTATTGTGAGTGCTTTAATCACTATTTCAGCTATGTATATAAGTTGTGTCCATGTCCTGCACTGTAATGTACTGTAAGTTACTTGTTTCTTGTTTCCCTATTAGTTCTATGTACTATGTAAGGCGCTGCGGAACACTTGTGGCGCCATATAAATAAAGGATAATAATAATAATAATTCAATTACCCGCGGGACTTCTCCCGCGAGTAATTGAGGCTCGAATGTCCCGCGGCACGGAGTTAAGCTATTCAATAAAATTGCTTTTTCCCTGCGCCGGTAAATGAGCCCTCGCTCGTGGGAACACACTGTTTCAGCGAGAAGTGCGGAAACAGTGTGTTCTTCTGACATGCGCGAGGCCGACAAGGGTGGCTTCATGCAGCTGTTACCTCACACCTACATGAGGTGCGAGGTAAAGGCCATCAGCGGGGATTCGCATGCGGGGTCTCGTGGTCACCTGCGCGTGGAATCCCCGCTTATTGAACCACCACCAGCGCGACAATTAGCCACGGTGTAAACCCCGCGGCTAATTGAATATGCCCCTAAATGTTGGGTGTGCTCACAAGTACCTCAGGGACATAGTAACTCGGGATTAGTGCCATACCCATTAAAATTAGCAGAGGTACTTGAATTACAGGGGAGAAGACCGGGAGAAGACCGGTGGACAAGAATTTTAATATATCTAGACCCCCTAGTCTTAAGCTCCACCAGTACCAAGTAGATAGATCCTGGTATGCTTCAATATCACAAATATTGGAAAATCAGGAAATTGGGAGGTGATCTGGAACAATCACACAATGACCTTTTCACACAGAGCTGATAATGAGCCTATCAATTCTGAACTTGTATGCAGTATTATTGCAGGTGGGAGATACTTCCGGTATCAGTACACGCGTAGTTACGGCAAATTAATGGTTGGCAGAGTAGCATTAGGATACTGTGCAAATGTTATACAGCCAGAAACGTGTACCAGTCAAATGAGAGAAATAGGGACAGGATTCTTTGTTATAATAATGTGTTCAATGATAATGATGCATTCTGTTCCTTACATTCTCCCAGATTATGTGTATTTTATATGTGGGAGGAAAGCGTACAAGTGGCTCTCTCTGAGTTCTGAAGGTTTATGTTATCTTGGAAGGGTGGTACCAGAAATTATGACCCTTACACATGATGAAATGATTGGTATCCATAAAACCGCACCACCGCCATACATGCACATACACATGCAGTATGAACATCGTGACAAAAGAAATATAATACCTGGTGAAGAACATATAGTTGATTAGTGAAACAACTGGCTTCCAAATTTTGGTAGCATTAGATCCTACCAGGATCACTCAGGGAACTTTAAATTTTAGATATATCCAAGACCTTGCTAAATTAATAGACAACATCACCGAGATATATGATGACAATTTCAAGTATACTTGTAAGGAGCTACAGGCTTATAAACAGGAAATGGTACAACATAGGCTACTGTTAAACTACCTGACAGCTGTTACTGGTAGATATTGCGTGACTGGCCACCCAATTTGGTGTCAAGTGTTGCACGTACATCACCAATAATACTAGTGACCCCAAAGAGGTGATAGACTGGAAAATGGATGAAATCCTACAACTGAACGGGGAGTTTCGGAAGGACCATAATACTTCACTGTATGAGACAGAGGTAAAGGTAGAGAAATGGTTCTCTTGGTTAAACCATGTAAAATGGTTCACCAGTCTGGGAGAGTGGGTACAGGACATGGTTGCTAGTATAGGTAAGCTCTTTATTCTTATACTGATTGTCATTTTAGTAATTGGTTTGGGTCAGATGTTTTCTTACTGTGTTAAAGGGTGGAAAATGTGCCACCAAGGTAAACTGTGAAAATGAAATTATGATGGTGGTGAGTGGTGATGGTATAGGTACTAAAGTTGATAAAGAACTGCATTACAATCCTGAAATTGAATGTGCCATCAGATAATAATATGTGAATAGGCGAAGTCATGTATAATAATAATTATTGTAAATGTTCCATTAAACATCCTAGATAATGTAGTCTCATTCCCCCCCAAAAAAAACTTCCTTTATAGGTTCGATGAGATCCCACATCCTACCAATGATCCCCTATAGATCCGCCGATGGCGTATAAGGGTTTTTACCCTTTCCTGAAACATATTATTGACGGTTCAATTACCAATTTGTGTCACACCATTTAGAACATTGAATTATATATTATATTGCATGACTGGAAAGGTTAAGATTAGAATGTGATAGTTTTATGTTTGCTATCAAAGGGTGGACTGTCGAAGTCAGATAATTGGATTTGATCGCTTGCAATTATTATCTGACGATCTGGTTGTCTATAGTCTGATGAAGAGTAAACCGGAAGCTACTTTGCATCAGCGCAAACCGATGCGCACAAATGTGAATCCACCACACACATACACTGATGCACATAACGCACACACATAAACTTATATGCGTACACATAGACACTTGTATGTGTATCCACATGCGTACACATAGACACTCACATGCATATTCACATACATACATACAAACATTGTCCTATTCAATGCACAGACGCACATATGCGAACGCATATGTATAAAATGGTTCCCATTCACAATAGTTACTAACCAGTGTTATTAAAGGTATTTTTAACTAATAATTATGATGTAATATGTACTTAAGTGAGATCTAAGGTTTAGAACATAGTGGACATGTCATGTTTGGTATCACACTAAATCCCTGTTTATTTGCAGACTTCCGTTCCTATCAGCAAAGGAGACACATCTTGCGTCCGCTAGTTATGGATGATAGGGAGTTATTGCATAGAATGTTATTATCTGTATGCAGTGTTGTAGCTAGTATTAACCAGTTGTTCGGTGGGAAACTACACAATGTGACCGTTGGAGAGCTGAGACATGCCCCTAATGACACCGTATGAATCAACCAATGACCAGAGTATCCAGAAGCAAGAACCAATGGAAACCTGTAAACTAGTTCCTTTGTTAACGTTGAACTCTGTAAGGTATATAAGCTGTGACCCGACTCCAGTGTACAGACATCCTCTTTGATGATCACAGACTTCTGGATTGATGACTGTATGCTGGGACCAGTGCGCATGCGTATGTATCGGCTTGTACTATTATTTATTGCTTTTTACTCTAATTGTTAAATCTTTCCTCGTGTTACTTTTTCTTTACATAAATAACTTTTTGTGCTTTGGAACTACACGATTGGACTGGAAAGCAATTCTTTCTTAAGCGACTTGCAGCGATAAATAGCGACTAATAGGAATCAATTTCACTGTGCCTTCTGCATGGTGCACGGTGTGCCAGCTTCCTATGCTTCTTTCGTGGAGTCTTAGTCTTGTTAGTGATGTATTCAGAAAGGTGGCACCACACAGGAGCTAGCAAAAACATTGGCACTGTGCCAGAGTCTTTGCGCTCTTCTGTGGAGTAATCAGCTAGGCACAGGAGCTGAACTGGGTGGAGTCTTAGAAAGAGGGGGCAGAGCCTTAAGAGGGGAAGGAGAAGGGAGAAAAAGACAACAGTATATCGATGGATGTTGGTTCCAGGGGAGGAAGCAGCCATCATGCCGAGACTGAGGAAAGGGGGCCAGTGACAAGTACAGGGGTGTTGGCCATGGCTTATGCATACTGTGGCTGCCACCAGTGTTCAGTAAAATAAGGACAACAGAGACATCCTTATTAATGTGCTGGTAGCCCCAGCGCCCTAGGCAGCCGCCTCATGGTAGTGCTGGCCCTATACAGCATTCATATTAATGATAATTCAGTCTGTGTAGTTACCAGGAGCCAGTGCCTCTTTGTTGTTACTTGTAAAGTAACTGCCTTCTCATGAATATACAGTGGTTAGCTCTACTGCCTCACAGCACTGAGGTCATGGGTTATACTGTGACAAGGGCTCTATATGTGTGTGTGGTTTATATGTTCTCCCTATGTTTGTGTAGTTTCCTCCAGGTGCCTTGTCTTCCTCCCACAGTCCAAAAACCTACTATATATTAGTGCATTTGTCGGGTGGGAAATGTAGACCGTACGATCCCCAGGGCTTAAGCACATCTTGCTAAGAGTGAAGACCTCAAGTTCTAAAGGTCTTGTCATCTCTCTACGGGTACTGACCTAACATAAACCTTATGAAAAGAATACAGTAAAATAAGGCTACAATAAAATTCAGTTGTGAAATGTAATGAATTGAAACCAGTAAAATCACAAATGATGTTTATGTAATTGGTAAGATGTTTATTTAATAGGTGGCCGATGGTGTTAGCGGACAATGCAGCAAGGTGACAGCCTCGGCCCAAGCGGATCTTTTCATCACCTTCTAGGGGCACATTCCAGATGGATGACAGAATGTGCGCTACAACGAGCTGAAGTCTTGATCTAAAGAGAGTTCAATTAAAGTTTCAGATCATCAATTCATAGGAAGAATTAATCATTTATGTTTTAAAAATAGTGAGAATACTCTTAAAATAACAGCAATGACAGGGAAATTGTACCCAGAATACAATTCCCCAAAGAATTCTTATGGGAAAAATTTTTAAAAAAAAAAGTTTAAGCAATCAGAGTTTTAGTTATGTAAAAAAAAATAGTGTTTTTTTTTTTTTTTTATAACCCCAACTCTTAAATTGTAATCCAATGGGATGGTGTTATACAGTATAAGGAATCCACAGGAAAATATTTTTAATTTGTCATCCAATCCTACATTAGCTACTATACACTAATGACGGCTAAACACTAGCCATCAGATTATTGAACTGTTTTGTACAACAGATACATAATTGAGTATCTGCTTTATATGCTAGCCACCAGATTGGGGTCACTTAGTATACAGGTCACCAGATTGGACTCCTCATACATGCAGATCATCTCCACCTTGGGATAACTTGTTTGAACACAGAATTTTTTTTATTTCCAAATTGAGAACATATTTTTTGCTTTGCTGAGATGACAAGAGGACAGGACTGAGGACTAGTGAGCTCATCACTACGTCTGGAGGTTCTCATGAGCATTTGGGACACTATCCCTAATAGACCTTGCTCTGTAAAACTCTCTTAAACCCCAATGTGGATATGGTGTACTCATTTACATATTATATAACTACACCTGCATGTACTGAAGAATTTTTATTCATAAAATAAGATCTCCTTTTATATAGATATTGTACTCATATATTTATATACACACATATATATATACATATATATATATATATATATATATATATAACTGAAATTTTTTAAATCAAAGGGCCGTGTCTGGGCATCATGCAGCCAGTGAGAGCTGTGAGGGGCGTGGGGTCTCCCTTCAACTCTCACTGTTTGGGAGTGGACCTGAAATATATATTTATTTTACTTTTTTATATATCGTAGGTCTGTTTTTTTTTTTACCAGAAAGATTCCATCCTGCCTAGTATTCATCAGAATGAACTCTTTTTAGTAAATTAGTCAAAAAAAAGAGGGCCCTGCTCATGAAAGCTTATATTCAAAAGGGAAAAATTTAAGTGGTGGCACAAGGAGGTGATATGAAGAGGTTAAGTATATAGGGAGGAGGTAGGAAGGGTAACAAGAGCAGTATTAATTGTATAGAAATAAAGGAGCATATTTTACTACAAGGATGGCTTAATTCTCAAAAATGATAATGAATGACTAGATATATTACAGGTTTAGTCTCCCATATCCAAATATTCCGAAATACGGAATATTCCGAAATACGGAATAATTTTATCATGACTGAGATAATGAAACCTTTGATTTTTGATGGTTCAATGTACACAAACTTTGTCTAAGGCACAAATTATTAAAAATATGGTATAAAATTACCTTCAGGCTGTGTGTATAGGGTGTAAATGAAACATAAATTTTTTTCATGTATGTACACAAACTTTGCCTGAGTCACAAAATTATTGAAAATATTGTATAAAATGAGTTGCAGGCCATGTGTATAAGGTGTATATAACATATAAATGTATTCTGTGTGTATATTGGGGTCCCATTCCCAAGATATTTCATTATGATATGCAATTATTCCAAAATACGGAATATTCCGTTATCCAAAATACCCCTGGTCCCAAGCATTTTGGATATGGGAGACTCAACCTGTATATATTATTGGAATTAATCCGTTTTTACAGGTTTATCTGGAGGATCTTTATGCTTATATTCACATTTCTTAGTTTTATTATTTTTATTTAATCTACAATTATAATGAACTATGTTCCTGCAAGATTATTTCCATTAGAAGAAACTTATTTTTCCTTTCTCCAAAATGTGTATTCTACAGAGGGTTCCTAAGCTCAAGGATGTTAGAGCTGTTGAGCTCCCCTGTCCTCAATTCCTCGCCTTTTGATTGCCCTGTATGGTAATAATGCAAAGCCGTCTTTTTTTTTTTTGTTTCCAATTATTTCTTTTTATTCTGGTTGTGACTAATGGCACACGTTGGTTATATCATTCTATCTTGTGCCTGTACCCCCCACCCTAATTGTTTAGCTTTTCCCCTTTTTTTCATACCCTATGTTTTTTTTCTGAAAAACCAATAAAGACTACATTTAAAAAAATAAATTACATTGTTATGACAAAGGTATGTATAAATACTAGGACATTAGGAATAAATAAGCCACAATAACACTGAAAGCACTTACCTCAGGTATTGCCAGGTGTTTTCTTGGCATAGAGACCACGGGGGGCAATTTATGCAGAGCTCCCTTAAAAAGAGAAACACACCATTGTACCTAAATGACTCCATGAGTACATCAATTCCTAGGCTGATTCACTTTAGCGGGACATTATAATTTTATACTCATCAATTATTCTATATTATTATACAAAAAAATAAATATATGACACTGACATTTTAAGTAAAATGTAATATGCTATATGTTACTGAGATGCAAAGATAGGTAAGATTAGTATATGAATGGGATCCATAACTATATATAATGGTATATGATTAACATTTAAATAGAATTAGCAAAAATTTTATATTCGTATCTATAAATTACACTATTTGTCATTATGTTAAATTTCTATCCATAAATCACATTGTTACATATTGTTCATATGATATCTGCGCAAAGTACGTAAGTGCATCTCATAAGCACAATGTCCCTGGAACTGAGCTTGTTGTCCTTACAGTCCGGTCCTATGGAAAAGAATACATAAATAGTACAGTTATTATTGTGTCTGGTATATGTTTTGCTTCAGTTAGTCAATGGATTATAGTTTGTAAATATAAACCACTATTAGTTCCTTTTGTTCCCATGTCACTTACTTCCTTTGCCTAATCTACAATCTAGTCCTGTGCAATAGACACTATTCCATTACAGCATACCCCAATGCAGCCTTTTTTTTTTAAATATATTTTCTATTAACCACTGAAGGTTTTTTATTGTTATGGTCACAAAATGTACCACAGATTAAATATTGGACAATTTTAAAAACCAGCATATGTACAGACCTCCCAACCATCCAAGCATGGTAACTTTTGGGGCAACTACACTTTGTATGGCTGCGATAAGCCGTGATGCAGATTGTTAGTCCACAACTATGATAAACAGAACCCCCTAACTTTTAATTGCATGGTACAAGAATACCTGGAGGACGAGTCACAGCTATGCATTGATTTTTCTTCCGACCTCAGGGATCTTGTGGGCCAGACTTACATGGTGCGCCTTCACCTGCAGGAGGTAGGGTAAACAGCAGAGAGTCACTGACACTGGCATACTCAGAGTACACATGGAGACAAGAGAATACAGAGTAGGAACAAGAATGACCAGGATACAATGGTGGAGTATTCCCCAAAGAGATGGAGCAAAGAGTATATAATGATAAAGTTAAAACGATCACAGTTTCATACCCTTCACCCATATGCTTTAATACTTACCCCTCCGAAGTCCCGTACCAGGCTGTAGCGCTGGATAAAACACCTGAAAAATGGCCACCACGGCTATTTTTCCGGCATTTATGCATGTGCACTAGGGGAATCACTGGGAAAATGGCGGGCGCAACATTTTTCCGGTGACCTGCGTACACTCTACTGCCTGGAGTCTGCAGGTGCAGCGCTGAGTGCTACTGGTCGTCGGAGAGAGAGAAGGGGGCCTGACAGAGACCACACACGGGTCCCCTCCTCTCTAGCAATGCCCCTGCTGAAAGCACTTACCTCAGGTACTGCCAGGTGTTTTCTAGGCATAGGAACCATGGCCTCAGGTACTGCCAGATGTTTTCTAGGCATAGGAACCACGGCCTCAGGTACTGCCAGGTGCTTTCTAGGCATAGGACCCATGGCCTCAGGTACTGCCAGGTGTTTTCTTGGCTTAGAGACCACAACCTCAGGTACTGCCAGGAGTCTCAGCTGAACATTGATTTTTCTGGTGCCCTCAGGGATCTTGTGGGCCAAACTCACATGGTGCGCCATCACCTGCAGTAGAAAGGGTCAGAGAGTCACTGACACTGGCACACTCAGAGTACACATGGAGACAAGAGAATATGAAGAATGACCAGGATACAATGGTGGAGTATTCCCCAAAGAGGTGGAACAAAGAGTATATAATGATAAAATTAAAACAATCACAGGTTCACACCCTGCACCCATATGCTTTAATACTTACCCCTCCGCAGTCTCGCGTCAGGCTGTAGCGCTGAACAAAACACCTGAAAAATGGCTACCAATTGGGAATCATTGGGAAAATGGCAGGCGCAACATTTATCCACTGACCTGCACACACTCTAGTGCCCGGGGTTTACAGGTAGAGCACTCAGCACTGCTGGCCCCCAGAGAGAGAAGAGGGGGCCCGGACAGAGACCACACATAGGCCCCATCTTCTCTAAAAAAGCCCATGGTGGAAGCACGTACCTCAGGTACTGCCAGGTGTTTTCTAGGCATAGGAACCACGGCCTCAGGTACTGCCAAGTGCTTTCTAGGCATAGTAACCATGGCCTCAGGTACTGCCAGGTGTTTTCTTGGCTTAGGGACCACAACCTCAGGTACTGCCAGGAGTCTCAGCTGAACATTGATTTTTCTGGCACCCCCAGGGATCTTGTGGGCCAGACTCACATGGTGCGCCTTCACCTGCAGAAGGAAGGGTGGACAGCAGAGTCACTGACACTGGCACCCTTAGAGTACTCAGGTAGACAAGAGAATATGGAGTAGTAACAAGAGTGACCAGGATACAATAGTGGAGTATTCCCCAAGGAGGTGGAGCAAAAAGTATATAATGACAAAGCTTAAACAATCACAGCTTCATTTTTATTTATGCAAAATCATTATATATATAAATATATATATATATATATATATATATATATATAATCTCCCCAAACCCTAGTACACATATATTTTTATTGGAAATGTTATTAAAATTTACATGCTGAGAATGCTTAAGAAGGGAGGTTATGAGGGATATGTATCAAGCCCCAACCAATCAGCTTCTAACTGTCATGTTACTGGTTGTGTTTGCAATTTTTAGAATCTGATTGGTTGGTACTTTATCTCTCTCCTAATTATGTCTCCAAGGTTTGATACATCTCCCCCTATGTCTGACACAAAGAGGGTAAGTATATGGGGAGTAGGTGGGAAGGGTAACTACTCTCATATCCTCAAGGGCAGTATAAATTAAAAATAAATAAATGGTGATATTTTATTACAAGAATAGCTTTATTCTAATATACTACAATAAATGACTAGATATATTATATATATAATTGTAATATATCTGTTTTACTAGTTTTATCTGGAGGTTTTTCATGCCTTTGTTCACATTTCTTAGTTATATATATTTAGCTTATCTTATGGACCTGTCCACTGCCAATTATTATCTTTATTTCATTTACATTTACAATGGACTATGTTTCTGCAAGGCCTTTTGTACTACAAGAAACCTATTTTTTCCTTTCTCCATATTGTGTAGAAATTGTGACACTTGAGGAGTAATATAAGATGTAAATGTCAGTGTAATAAGCATTACATTGTAATAGATCTATAAATACTAGAACATAAGGAAAGTGTAAGTAACCACAATAACACTGAAAGCACTTACCTCAGGTACTGCCAGGTGCTTTCTTGGCTTATGGACCATGGCCTCAGGTACTGCTAGGTGCTTTCTTGGATTATGGACCACGGCCTCAGGTACTGCCAGGTTTTTTTTCGGCATAGGGACCACGGCCTCAGGTACTGCCAGGTGTTTACTTGTCATAGGGACCACAGCCTAAGGTACTGCCAGGTGTTTTCTTGGCATAGGGACCACGGCCTCAGGTACTACCAGGTGTTTTCTTGCCATAGGGACCACGGCCTCAGGTACTGCCAGGTGTTTTCTTGGCATAGGGACCATGACCTCCGGTACTGCCAGGTGTTCTCTTGGCTTAGGGACCATGGCCTCAGGTACTGCCAGGTATTTTCTTGTCATAGAGACCATGGCATCAGGTACTGCCAGGTGTTCTCTTGGCATAGGGACCATGGCCTTAGGTATTGCCAGGTGTTTTCTTGGCATAGGGACCATGGCATCTGGTACTGCCAGGTGTTTTCTTGGCATAGGGACCATGGCCTCAGGTACTGCCAGGTACTCTTGGCATAGGGACCACAACCTCTGGTACTACCAGGTGTTCTTTTGGCATAGGGACCACAATCTCCGGTACTGCCAGGTGTTCTCTTGACATAGGGACCACGACCTCAGATACTGCCAGGTGTTCTCTTGGCATAGGGACCACTGGGGGCAATTTCTGCAGCAATGCCCTAAAAAGATAAAACAGACACATTTGCACCTAAAGGACTCCATGAGAATGTAATAATAGCTAAGGTTAATACAATATAATAATGTATCCATCGCTAGATATTATGGTGTGTAATATGGTTAACATTTGAATAATGATAGCTAAAAAAATACTACATAATAATCTAGTCTTATCTATAAATTACATTCATTTTCATTATTTTACATTTATATCCATAAATCACATTGTTACATATTGTTCATGTAATATCTGCACAAAGTACATACGCAGAGCGTCTCATAGGACCAGTGTTACTGGAACTGGAGGCTTTGTCCTTATGGTCCTTATGGGCTGGCTCTATGGAAAAGAATACAGAAATAGTACAGTTACTATGTCTGGTATATGTTTTGCTTCAGTTAGTCAATGGATTATAGTTTGGAAGTGTATACCCCTATTTGTTCCTATTGAAACTGGGTCAGTCGCTTCCTTTGCCTAACCTGCAACTGTAAAAACCAGCATATGTACATACCACCCAACCACCCAGCACTGTAAATTGTGGCACAACTATAATTTGTATTGCTGAGATAAGAAGAAATGCAGATTGTTAGAGCACAACTATGGTAAACAGACCCCTCGATCTTTCATTAAAAAATAACAAAAATACCTGGAGTACGAGGGTCTTTCAGCTGCACTTTGTCTTCTCTTGCAGCCTCAGGGATTTTGTGGGGTGCACAAACACGGTTCCTCTCCACCTGCAGGAGGAAGGGTAAACAGCAGAGAGTTAGTTACTGGGCACCGGCACACTCAGAGAAAGCATGGAGACAGGCTATTATGAATGGGTAACCTACGTGTCCTCACACAGACATGTAATACCACAGATGTAGCTTTTATGACTGATTGAGCCTGTAGTATATCTTTTTAACATATTTTAATTGGCAGCTGAATTTCTAATAGAAGGCAAAAGATCACATTCCAACCAATCTTCTAATAAACTGATTTTGAATGTTCCTAATGTTTGTTTTATTTAATAATAAATCCCTTGTTCCACCACAGTTTTATCCAGTAACAGAGATAAATATGCCGGTACGCCTTGGGGGCTGCTTACCAGTATTTTGATGTGCTTGGCCTTGCTCCCGTAGGTGAGTGTGCTGCGAGAGTCTTCATAGGCAGCATCCGCAGGGCTGATATGTGTGATCATCACCATTCTGCTCCTGCCACTCAGTGCGCCCTGTGATAGATAAAGCTCTGGTTATAGGAGAGATCACTGAGGAATCCTTACACAGTGTAATGAGCAGCTTATAGATCTACTATTATTTTATACTGTTTGTGAGAAACAAATGATTGCACTAATTGTATAATATGATTGCAGCCATTGTGTGAGATAAAACAACACAACCATGTGTTAGGAGCAATATTCCTGATGACTGAGGTTCTGGCATGGATGCTATAGCCACTTCCCTTTTACCCAGGGCCTTAGCATTTTCAAAGGGGACCACACACCCCTTTAGTACCAGGGCATAAAGTCTCTTAATGGCCCTGTTGGAAAGTGACTAATGCTACTTATTCATCAGTCATGGGTGTATCTATGGGATGATTATAAAATACAGGCAGCTCAACAGCTCCCGGTTCAAATCCCGACGCCGGAACCCTGCACAGTCAAGATATGACAAGGGTGGTGAGTATGCTATCCCTAACCCTCTCCCCTCCCCCTAATCCTAACCCTCTCTTAGTGGTGGCTAACCCTAGCCTCCCCCTAGTGCCTAACCCTAACCTCCCCTTCCCGCACTCTATCCCTCCTGGGGGCATGCCTAACCCTAACCTCCCCCAGTGGTGCCTAACCCTAACCTCCCCTTCCCGCACTCTATCCCTCCTGGGGGCATGCCTAACCCTAACCTCCCCCAGTGGTGCCTAACCCTAAGCCCCCTCCCAGCAGCCTAACCCTAATCTGCCCGAGGGGTGCCTACCCTTAATCTCCCCCCCGGGGGTGCCTAAACTTAACCCCTTCACCTCCAGGGATAGAGCGTGACAGTGCGTTACTTACCTCTGTCCGGACGTGAGGCATTTTGTCGCCGGTCGGGATTCCGGCATCAATATATCGGCGGCCAGGATCCCGTCCGCCGGCATTTTAACTACATCCCGTCTCTGTAATGGGTGCAGAGTATGTGGTGCACATGTCCAGTGGTCTCACACCGCACACCCTTCACCAATAACCTATATGTAACACACTGTCAATGCTGCTGTAATCACCAATGTAGTCAGTGGGAAAATGGACATGGGTGCAGTGCCAGAGCCTAATTAGCACATGTGCCTGCAGGAGAAGGGGTAGGCTTGCATGGAGACTGCACAAGGGGCCCTTCTCTCTTATCACTGTCCCTGACATCATATGTGTGTAGGAAATCTCATAGTAATAACATACCTTTAGCAGCCAGGTCAATTTGCTGTCCCGACAATTCATATGGCTGCCCGGTCTCTTGCGTAGCGCCATGATGCCGTTCCTTAGGGCCAGAAGGGAGCGGTTTATATAGCCACTTTCTCTCATGGTTTGGCCAGTGTTTTTAGTCTGACATAGAAACAGAAAAGATTATGATAACACATCTGGCTTCAGTCACGGTGTGGATGTAGTACAAACACATACGGGCAGATTCAATTAACCGTGGGGTTTTCTCCGCGTCTAATTGCCGCACCGAACCAATTCAATTGCCTGGGATTCCTCGCGTGAGAGTCCCCGAGATCCTGCGTGCGAGTCCCCGCAGTCGGACTTTACCTCGCAGCTCATGGAGGTACGAGGTAAGATCCACGTTAAAACAACCAAATCGGCCTCGCGTGTGGGGAAAAAACATATTGATTCCGCAGTTTACATGGAATCAATGTGTTTACACGTGTGAGTCCCAATTTTACGGTGCGGGACAAAGGCTATTTAATTGAATAGCTTTTCCCCCGCGCCGCAGGAATTTTGGATGGCAATTAGTCACAATGAGAACTCCCGCAGCTAATTGAATCTGCCCCATAAACTATGATTAAACTATTTACATAATTTACTTCAATTGTGTCCCAAGACAGTGAATCCCATTCACCTTTTTTTTTTTGTTATGAGATATTGGCCGAAATGTTTTTCTTACTGCATGTAATTTAACCCAAGCTGCTAAAAAATATATATAATTACATTATCATCATTGATTTGATTGGTTTATGTAATTAATTAAAAAAAATATCTTTAATCAAAATTTTATATAATTTGTTATGAGTAAGTGGGTGGGGGGCACTAAAATAAATGTATGCAAAATAACAGGGAAAATGGCGGTGACCATTTTCCCGGTGACTCGTGACTGTGCAGAAAAGATGTCCCTGGGAAGAAGGCACAGGCGCCATTTTCCCGGAGACCCGCTCATGCGTAGTAGAGAGAAGGGGGCCCAAACGGAGGCTGTACACAGGCCCCCTCCTCTCTTAAAATGCTCCTACCTCTTTGGCATTGCAAGGGGAAATACAAAGAAATAGTAATGATATGTAAATCACAAGTGATACCTGGCATGCTCGCTCTGGTCCTGTCAGGTCTACCATGTAAAGCTTGCCGGTGCACACTCCATCACTGCTCGTCTGCTTTACGGTGACTTGTAACACAGCATGGGAGCGGGATGAGTTCTTATTGGCAGCTGTGGCTGCCTTAGAGCGGCGCTTGTTCCCTTTCATCAGTAAAGCTATGGCCTGAAAAAGAGAGAGTAATAAAGATGCACCAACACTCTTGTGGTTGCACAAAACAACTCATAAAGTTACACCCATATGTTATAGCTACAATGGGGTCACTACACCAGCGATCACATAATCATGGGCCCTCTTATTAATTCACACATTAAATAGATTTTTTGCAGACAGCAAACCTGTTTGTATTAGTCTGTACTTATATAACATTGTTATTTATACCCCCCTTGTTCAGTGCTGCGGAATCCTTGTGGTGCCTTATAAATAAAAGGTGATAATAATAATAACAATAATAATAATAATATAGACAGAGATGACTAGTGGTGGAGCATGGATGCTGCATAAGGGTAGCACAGACTAATGATAGTCACCTCTTCAGGGCTGCTGGGGAAGAACTCAGCGATCCCTTCTATCCGGGTGTTGCCATAGGGATCCTCTCTGAGGGTCAAACATCCAGATGACGGTCTTAGCAGATCCAGAACGGTTTCATTGTAGACCTGAAATTGTAATGAAGGAATAATCACTCTCTGCAATACAAGCAAGACAAGTGTGTAATCTACATTTACATTTAAAGGACTTGGGTTACTTGTAGTTCTCCAGATGCTGTATATCACGGTTTTTGGGGCCAGTACATACATGGCAGGGGCCCATTTGAGCTTTCAGTTCTGCACCAGTCACCACGAATTCTCAAAAAAAGCAGAGTAGGGGTCCCCCTCAAACTTTGCTAGGGGGCTGGTGAATGCTAGTTATGCCCCTGTTTACACATGTAGAGGGGTCATTTACATCATGTGTAGTTGCATCCGGCCCTATAGCACCGGCAATAGATGCACATCTACCTATGCATCATGTCTAAATGTGCTACAATATACTTGGCCTACGCATGTTTGCCGCTGTCTGTGCATGTGCAGTATGTAAATGCATATCTTATGCAGAAACCCCCAGAGCTCCATCCAACTCCAAATAAGACACATAGAATATAAACCAAGCACATATTCCTCACATATTTACCTCAGCAAAGGACAATGAAACTGAGAATTTATTCTGCCCTCTCTGCTCCTCGATGGTCTTATATAGATCTTTCACAGTGCGGAATATTACTCTGGGCTCATGACCATTGCCCATCATGGTAAACGTCTTCCCGGTGCCTGTGATAAATATAAAGGTATTAGGCATACACTCACTGACGTTACAAGAAAGAATGGCAGATATCTAATTATACAATGTGTCGTGTCAGTAATGAACAGTGACAGACATCATGTGACTAAAGCAATATTCATCAGGACGCTGCTCATCAGGTCACTCTCTCAGGGATGTCACCACTTGTTAGTGAATGGATAGACTGTGCACTATTGTATATTTGTTCTATCCATAAAAATGCTGCCTATCACGTTCGGTGATGGGTGCACCTATTCCCTGGTCAGTGAGAGTTAGAAGCAGTGGTATTCACAAGCTGCCGTGCACCTAACGCCTCACTTTCTGGAACCATACGGATAATTGCACAGCCTGTAAGGAAATTACTAGCTCACAATTACTAACAATACAAATGGTCCACATGTTTTTACCACCACTCATTTCACCAGCTCACTACTTTTACACATACAATATAAACAATTACACTTATGATTTAACAACATTAACTTTACCTGTTGGGCCATACGCAAATATGGCAGTTCTTCATTGTGGACTGATAAACATGCTCCTGAAATGAGACACGTTTATTGATGCTACATAAGCAATCATGGAAACATTTTTTAAAACATGCTCTATACGGAATAAGGAGAGATGACAGCTGTACAGCCATTAATGTCTGATACTACATTCACATGTGATGATAAATTGTTCTCATGCGCTATTTTACTCCCTTACAAGATGCAGCATGAGCAGCGCTACCATATGTATAATGGGTGTGGGGTGTGTGGTGCACATGGGCACCTGAGTCCAGGGGGGCCCTCACCGCACTCCATACAACCATTAAATGTACTTACCATGCAGCCGCCTCAAAAGAGATCTACCTTGTGGCACTATTTTCCTGGGGATATATGCATGCACAATAGGCTCTGACACAGTACCAGAGATTACACCTCGCATACAATGGTTTGGGGGGGACCCTTTCAGAGACTGCACACAGGAACGCTCCTCTCATAAGATGTCCCTGAGTACTGTATTATATATACTATTAACTTTTATTATTCATTGTAAATATCTCAGGCAGTGGCGTCCCTTCCAACGGTGTCATCTGGGGTGGGGAGGAATGCTGTGCGTGTTCTGCCGGAAAGGGGGTGTGACCATGCAGACAGGCATTGCCTCATTGGCAGGAGGTGTGGCCACATGGACAGGGGGCATGACCTAGCAGCCCGAACTCTCATGCCTATTACTTGGAGGGGGTGCAGGAGGTACCTATGTGCAGTGCTGGCCTGCTCCTTCAGTGTTAGGAGCCGATTGCTGCACTTAATGCTACAGTGCACCACCCGGCTCCTGTCAGTGAGGGGGGAGTCTGCACCTTGGTGTCACCCCTCAGCTGGTGACACCTGGGTGTGGACCGCACCCACCTTTGATGGCACTGATTTTAGGATTACAATTACCTGGGTAGCTGCTTAATCAAACACCTCATTAAAGGTAAACGTCCTCTCTCTGGTCCTGCAGCAATGCAGGACGTCATCAGGATCCTCGCCAGGGTCCTGCAGTAGTACTGTCTGTAAGGAAAGAGAAGACACATGTTCACTATATGTCACCAGGTTCTACAAGCATCTCTGCGGCTGGAGCAGAACATCTTAAGTCCATTTTGTATTAATGGATGACGGCAGAGTCAGATATAGGAACGTGATCCGGGAGTATAAAGTGATATTTGTCAGCATTTCAGCACAATTTCCAGAAACATTTTACTGATATCTAGTCACTTATTCTTAGGCTATTAAGACACAGGATGGTCTACCTCATAAACCTGGGGGTCCGTCCAATTGTAAGTGAAACATATTATAATAACTTATTGGATTGTGGCTCAAATGTTTTGCTACCTATTGTGGAACTACATGTCTCAGCATACCCTCCTTATTGGAGGGAAATGCCATATGTTACTGTCCATAAGATATGTGCATGACATCTTTTTGCCCTACTGAACTGAGAGCCCTGGATTGGGCAGATGGAAGATGTTGTCCAGCCTCTCTGCAGTATAAACATAGATACATCTTCTCAGAGCCGGCCCTAGGCATAGGCATTCTAAGCAAATGCCTAGGGGCGACTGGAATGCCTACGGGCGACTGGAATGCCATGGGGCATTCCAGGGCTCTGTCCCTCCCCCCCTCCGTGAAGCTGCCTGTGCTGCTGTAGTAAGGAATATTTTTTTTCCTGCTACACAGCATGATTCCAATGCCTCGGCTCCGACGGCGGGAGTCCGAGTCCCCACCCACTAAAACCCCCGGTAGCGCCCCCCTTTCACCCGACCACACATAGCAGTGCGGTGCAGGCCGTGCAGTGGAAGGCTTCACTAGCCGGGATAGTGCATCTGCCTACAGCATCTGCTGTAGGCAGGAAATGATTCTTTGCAGCTACAGCTTGCTGCTGCTTGACTGATAGCGGGCATCCAAGGCCCCGCCCACTGAAACCCCGGCAGTCCAGCTCGTCACTCCTCGGGCAAGCAGTTGGCCACCAGTGGTTAACACAGAAAACATTGCTAACTGTAGCCCCGACATACGCGCTCATATGCAGACAAGCCCAAGCTCCATGAAGGCAGCCTGGCCGGGTAACTGCACCTGACAGTCCTACAGTGCTGATCACTGTTCAAGGTCTTCTTCCCCACAGCCAGAGCTGTATATATATATATATATATATATTAGGGGTGTGCACTGGCCACTTTTCGTGTTTTGGTTTTGGATCTGGATCTTTCTTCGTGTTTTGGATCTGGATTGGTTTTGCCAAAACCACCCTTCCGTGTTTTGGGTTCTGGGTTTTGTGTTTTGGATCTGTATTTTTTTGAAAAAAAGCATAAAAACAGCTTAAATCACAGAATTTGTGGGTTTTTTTGCTCCTATGCAATTATTAACCTCAATAACCTTCATTTCCACTCATTTCCAGTCTATTCTGAACACCTCACACCTCACAATATTGTTTTTATGGCCAAAAGATTGCACCGAGGTAGCTGGATGACTATGCTAAGCGACACGAGTGGGCGGCACAAACACGTGGCCCATCTAGGAGTGACAATGCAGTGGCAGACAGGATGGCAGTTTGAAAAACTAGGCCCCAAACAGTACATACTGCAAAGAAAAAAAAGAGGTGCAAGATGGAATTGTCCTTGGGCCCTCCCACCCACCCTTATGTTGTATAAATAGGACATGCACACTATAACAAACCAATCATTTCAGCGCCAGGGTCTGCCACATGACTGTGGCTGAAATGATTGGTTCGTTTGGGCCCCCACAAAACAAGCTGGCAATTAATGTGTCCCTGCACAAACTGGCTCTATGGAGGCAAGATGTCATCCTCATCCTCCTCATCCACCGATTCCTTGGATAAAACAGGAAAAAGGGATTTAGGTGTCCCTGGACTGCTTACGGTCTTAGCCAAAGTTTCTGAACTTGACAGTAACTTTTTATGAACGTGCTGCAAGTGCCGTATAAGGGCGGATGTTCCTAGGTGGTTAATGTCCCTACCCCTACTTATTTCACCTTTACATATGGTACATATGGCAAGACAGTTGTTGTCCGGATTTGGATAGAAATATTGCCAGACCAAAGAGGTGGAATGTTTGGTCTTCTGCCCAGGCAGGACCGTGATGGGCTTTTTCATCCCACGGACAACAACTGTCTCCCCTGGAGCCTGATTTAAACAAACCACATCACCATCAGAATCCTCCTCGCCAACTTCCTCCTCAGTGCCAGCTACACCAGTATCCTCATCCTGTTGTACTTCAACAGTGACAATTTGCATATCAGCAAGTGGACTGTGGGTGCTCCTTTCAGCACTTGCAGGGGGCGTGCAAATGGTGGAAAGAGCCACCTCTTCCCGTCCAGTGCTGGGAAGGTCAGGCATCGCAACCACCACCACACTTGGACTCTCCTTGGGGATTTGTGATATCTTCTTAGAACGCACAGTTCTTCGCTGTGCTTTTGCCAGCTTAACTCATTTGATTTTTTTAGCGGGAGGAGGGCTTCCATCGTCATGTGAAGCTGAACCACTAGTCATGAACATAGGAAAGACCTTAGCCGTTCCTTGCCACTCCGTGTCGTAAATGGCATATTGGCAAGTTTACGTTTCTCTTCAGATGATTTAAATGTTTTTTTCTAGGTCATTTTCCTGAACTTTGTCATTTGGGATTGTATGTGCCCTCTACTATTACATTGGGCATCGGCCTTGGCAGACGACGTTGATGGCATGTTATCGTCTATGTCATGACTAGTGGCAGCAGCTTCAGCACTAGTAGGAAGTGGTTCTTGATCTTTCCCTATTTTATTTTTATCGGAGAAAGTCTGGTCCTCCATTTATGTTATATTGATATATACGTGCGGCTAAGGTGCACACAAACACAGAAAATAATTTTTTATTTTTGTTGGAGACTAGTGCACTTTGTGGGTTACACCACCCTTTAATAAATGAGCCAGCCGGCCTTTTACTTATGGGACACAGGCGCACGCTTGGCGCTGCTCCTTCGTTGATGCACGTGCAGCCACAGTGCACACAATTCACAAACACAGAAAATATTTTTTTATTTTGTTTGGAGTGCCCTTTGGGGGTTACAGCACCCTTTAGCGGTCAATCCAGCCGGCCCTTTATTTATGGGACACAGGCGCACGCTTGGCACTACTTTGTTGATGCACGGGCGGCTACTGCGCACACAATTCCCAAACACAAAAAACTATATTTTTTTATTTTGTTTGGAGTGCCCTTTGGGGGTTACAGCACCCTTTAGCGGTCAATCCAGCCGGCCCTTTATTTATGGGACACAGGCGCACGCTTGGCACTACTTTGTTGATGCACGTGCGGCTACTGCGCACACAATTCCCAAACACAAAAAAATATATATTTTTATTTTGTTTGGAGTGCCCTTTGGGGGTTACAGCACCCTTTAGCGGTCAATCCAGCCGGCCCTTTATTTATGGGACACAGGCGCACGCTTGGCACTACTTTGTTGATGCACGTGCGGCTACTGCGCACACAATTCACAAACACAGAAAATATTTTTTTATTTTGTTTGGAGTGTACTTTGGGGGTTACAGCACCCTTTAATGGTCAAGCCAGCCGGCCCTTTACTTATGACACAGGCGCACGCTTGGCACTACTTTGTTGATGCACGTGCGGCTACTGCGCACACAATTCACAAACACAGAAAATATTTTTTTATTTTGTTTGGAGTGTAATTTGGGGGTTACAGCACCCTTTAACGGACAAGCCAGCCGACCCTTTACTTATGACACAGGCGCACGCTTGGCACTACTTTGTTGATGCATGTACGGCTACTGCGCACACAATTCACAAACACAGAAAATATTTTTTTATTTGGTTTGGAGTGTACTTTGGGTGTTACAGCACCCTTTAACGGTCAAGCCAGCCGGCCCTTTACTTTTGACACAGGCGCACGCTTGGCACTACTTTGTTGATGCACGTGCAGCTACTGCGCACACAATTCACAAACACAGAAAATATTTTTTTATTTGGTTTGGAGTGTACTTTGGGGGTTACAGCACCCTTTAACGGTCAAGCCAGCCGGCCCTTTACTTATGACACAGGCGCACGCTTGGCACTACTTTGTTGATGCACGTGCGGTTACTGCGCACACAATTCACAAACACAGAAAATATTTTTTTATTTGGTTTGGAGTGTACTTTGGGGGTTACAGCACCCTTTAATGGTCAAGCCAGCCGGCCCTTTACTTATGACACAGGCGCACGCTTGGCACTACTTTGTTGATGCACGTGCGGCTACTGCGCACACAATTCACAAACACAGAAAAAAAATATTTTTTTATTTGGTTTGGAGTGTACTTTGGGGGTTACAGCACCCTTTAACGGTCAAGCCAGCCGGCCCTTTACTTATGACACAGGCGCACGCTTGGCACTACTTTGTTGATGCACGTGCGGCTACTGCGCACACAATTCACAAACACAGAAAAAAAATAAAAAATTTTAGCACTTGGGGGGAGCACCCCTGACGGACAGAGCACCCCCTGGACAACACTACAGCACCCCTTTAGGACTGGGACACTGCACAGGACTTTGGAGTGGACACAGCCCCTATGGACAACTGACTGCACAACACAGTCCAGCCAGCCCCTATGGACTTTGAAGTAGTGGACACAGCCCCTATGGACAACAGCAGCACAGCGCAGCACAACACTACTCTGCACTACACTACACTACACTACACAGCCCAGCCAGCCCTAACTCCCACCCTCCCTCTTCACTGTCCACAGCCGAGTGAGAAAATGGCGCCGACGCGGGTACCTTATATAGGATCCAAAACCCGCGAGATCCGGAAGGCGGGATGATGACGTTTTGCCTCGATTTCAGATCCAAGTCAGGTGGGAAAAGTCGAGCCTGACTCGGATCGGCCTCGGATCGGGGGGGCTCGGGGGGTTCGGATTTCAGAAATCCGAACCCGCTCACCCCTAATATATATATATATATATATACTGAGCAGAACCAGCGGCACTCAAGGATTTGTAGAGAAGAGACAGCAGACAATAATTGTACAGTCAAGTCGACGTTTCAATACATCAATATTTTCATCAGGACACTGATGTATTGAAAAGTCAACTTGACTGTACAATTATTGTCTGCTGTCTCTTCTCTACAAATCGTTGAGTTCCGCCGGTTCTGCTCGGTATCTGTGTCACACCTTGTGTGTGTTATACTTGGAAGGCAACGGGGTAAGAAGCGCTTTTTTTATTGAGTGCCGGATTCTACTTTAGATTCTCTCTCTCTCTCTCTCTCTCTCTCTATATATACTACATATAGTTTAACTCCTGTCACCTCAGTCTCTAACGACCCTTTCCCTGAATGCAGCATGGCCCCCGGCGTCTCTTTGTTGCTGCCAGCATCGGCAAATGTGTATGCACTTGCTGATGCCGGCACTCCACCGGGTCCCGTCGCTAATGAGGTCAGTACACACTAGTCATCTTCTAATGTGTACCGGCCATAAGATTGGTGGTGGGATTATCTGCTAGGGGGCACCAGTCAAAATTTTGCCTAGGGCACCAAATTGGCTAGGACCTGCTCTGCATCTTCTCCTATCACTATCTTCATAGGATATAGCAATAGCTGGTGTGGTGCTGCATGTCCAGCCTAGGGGAGTGTGACCATGCAGACCAATAGGAAGCCACAAGCAGAGAGCTCACCAATTCCTACTGGCCTGTGAGGTCACACCCCTGTCTGACAAATATAATCAGCTGGTTAGTAAGAGGGAGGAGCATCTTAGGAGCCCTGCAATGGTGTTTTGCAACAGGCCCAGCATTTGCATAGTCCAGCAATGGTCCATGATTTCCCCATTTCTTGTGCACAGAGAGACAAAACCTGGCACTATCTGAGCAGCAGGTCATTACTCTAATTTGCTTATGGGTATATGGGGACCTTGGATAGCGATCCACCTCTGATTACCCAAAGCACAATATTTTGTTTTTATCATATTTATTTATTTATAAACACAAATATATATATATACAATGTGAAAAATGTGCTGCCTGTAACATAAAACAATGTCCTCTAAACAATAAATAAATCTAATAATAGTGTATTGATAAGAAAACTATTTTAAAATTAACTGTGTTAAATATTAAACTAATTCAATTATTTAAACTAAAATAATGTTATTAGCATTTTCTTACCTGCTGCCCAAGCTGGTGTATAATGCATCAGGCGCTGCTCTTAGCCTCTGTCCTATTAAATGGACGAATGCATAGAGCGACCTGTGAAATAATGAAACAGACATAAGAACAATGAAGGATTTTTAATGCCAAGGTAATCTACCAACCTAGCCTGTTCTGTGCCGAGTTAAAGAACAATTGTCTTGGTCTGACATGGTTATGTGTAATAAATAAAGGACTATTTTACAGTTGGAGCCAGTTGTAAAAACCCCAGTCAGCGAGATGAGTTATGCTGCCCATCCACTAAACGATTAAGTTGAACGATAACGATCGTTCAATCGTTTGCAAAAATGTCTAAAACGACCAGCAATGTGCGTGCCCGCTGGTCGTTTAGACATCTATCATCGTGCAAACATGCTGGTCAAGGTTCAGCATATTGCCAGATGATTGATGAGCCTGCACTGAACGACTCCTCGTTCAGTGTAGGCTTATCACAGACATAGAAACAACTGCATGATTACAATGCAGGCTTGCCTACCCTCCCGATTTGGTTGGGAGCCTCCCAAATATCGGGTGCCGCTCCCGACCCCCCGGAAAGGCAGGCAAGCCTCCCGGCTGCCGCCTACCCCCCCAGACTACTAGTAAAAACCCCCGCTGGCGGGGGGCCCGATGACGCGATTTGCGCTGAATCGCGTCATCGTGGCTCTGCCCCCCGCTTCACAATGCCTTTTTCCGGCATTGTGAAGAGGGGGCGGGGCCACGATGACGCGATCATGCGGTCACACCCCCGGCCCCGCCCCCAAAACAGCATCATAGCCCGGCCACACCCCCCACACAATGCAGGCATTCAGCTCCCTCCCGGAAGGAGGGAGCTGAATGTCGGCAAGTATGTTACAATGTCGTAATCATGCTGTCGTTTCTATGGTCTGCTAGTGGATAGGCAGCATTAGTATCTCAGGAATATGGCAGCATCGGAAATCAGCAGGCAAGATCACTGGCTGCAGGAATAAAGTCATGGGGGGGAATCCAATTACTGGGGATAAAACATTAATGTGTATTAACTTAACAGGCTCATCGCCTGTATATTGAATTGCCCGTTTTTTTTTTTTAACACTCAAATTCTAATTGAAGTCAGGGGTAGAACTATGGGTGACAATGGAGGCGCCTGCCGCCGGGCTCCAGCTCTGAAGGGGCACCTCCTCCATTGTCCACAACATATTCACCCCACTTAGGGCTGTAACTATGTACCCAGAGTGTACCGTCACAGCCGCCCAATACATGGCATCACTTCCTGGCACCTGAGAAGCCACCATACGCTAGTGGGGAGCTCCGTGTCAGACCATCAGCTGCTGCCTTCATCTATCTATAGCCTGTCTGCATGCAAATTGCTATATTACAGTGTGACGGAGGGGGGCACCAAATTATAACTTGCCTCCGGGCGTCTGGGATGAATTTACACCACTGATTGAAGTCCCACTATAGTGGCAAAAACAAAAAACACTAATATAAAGCAAACCAAACAGTGATATAGATGCACTTCCCCTGGTATAACAGCATTTCACAATAGTTTTGCTTTTATTTTAAATATTTTCACAACCTCAACATAATTATTAGAAAGTCTGGAAAGCTATTAAGCAAAACACAAATACTCCATAGTAAATCGCATAAATACAGAGAAATGAGAGTATTTAAAACAAAGGTATCTAACTCTACCCTGAACTTATATGAAATTATATAACAGTGACCTATTATCATTAGACATCAATAATACAGTGAGTCCATGGCGGCTCTATAAGAGATACTTACAGTCATTTGATGGTCTTTAGGATGGTTATTTCCTATCTTCTTCATTGTAAAATCATTTTATCCACTCAGAAATGAGAAGAAAAAAATATCTGTACTGTCACTAGTCCAGCAATATCAGATATGACACAGGAAGCATCCAGCTGCCTAGTTATACCCATCACACCTCCAATAGTGACATCATCAGCTGCCACTATGACATCACTAGCATACCTCCCAACATGACCCTCTCCAGGAGGGACACAGTGCTCTGGTCTTGGACTTCCCTGGTAAGAGGCGGGGCAGCAGCGCAGTTCAAAATTCAAATAGGGGAGGAGTCACCCCAACTGTCATATCACACGCTGCCAAACATTACTGGCTGGGACTCACTGGCAGTTGGTGACTCCACTGTTTGAATTTTGGACTGTGCTACAGCCCCGCCTCTGGAGCCGCCACCAATCATAAATGACCAGGGAAGTCCAGGACCAGAGCATTGTGTCCCTCCTGGAGAGGGTCATGTTGGGACGTATGCACTAGGTGCCCTGGCAGGGGGGGCAATGCCATGTATCTCAGGCAGGGCATTGGGGGTTAATAGTAAATACAATGTGATGACTACATGTCAGTAAATAAAAACACCTAACTGGGATGAGCAGAAATGTAATCATTACACACAGTAGTGATGTGTATTATCTGTGTGCTGTGTGTGTCCGTGATACATTCAGGCCCATACTATGCAACAGTGGAAACATACTGTATACAGAGGGAGGCTTGTGTAGTGTTGGACGTACATCTATTGTTCTAAGTCAGATATGCATTTCCATACTGCATCTACATACCATAAAAAGTGCATATACCTCCATATTCAAATATTGGTGCCTCCTACACTTATGATTTCTTAGGCCCTGGAGCAGTGGCATGAGGAAGGGAAGGAAAGGGGGCGTGTTCTCATAATTATGACTGAATCAGACCTGAAGGCAGATACACCTGCCTGGAGATGTATCTCCTATGATCACTGGAGTGCTGGTGCAATCATACACAATGATGGTGACAACCAGCAGTACCAGCTGGTCACATCTGATTGGCTGATTGTGTACTAAGCTCTCCAGCTGATAGAGCTTTAGGGGTCTATTGTACTAACCCTTGGAGTTCCAACCAACCAGCTCCTAACTGTCATTTTTCAAACATAGCCTATGACATGGCAGTTAGGAGCTGATTGGCTGGTACTTTATCTCTGTTCACTTTATCTCCATCCAAGGCTTAGTAAATAGACCCCTTAATCATTAGCATCTCAGCTATGGTTAGGTCATCAATTCACATTACTTATGCTGGGCATACACTATGCATACCTCCCAACATGACCCTCTCCAGGAGGGACACAATGCTCTGGTCCTGGACTTCCCTGGTAAGAGGTGGGGCTGCAGCGCAGTTCAAAATTCAAATAGGGGAGGAGTCACCCCAACTGTCATATCACACGCTGCCAAACATTACTGGCTGGGACTCACTGGCAGTTGGTGACTCCACTGTTTGAATTTTGGACTGTGCTACAGCCCCGCCTCTGGAGCCGCCACCAATCATAAATGACCAGGGAAGTCCAGGACCAGAGCATTGTGTCCCTCCTGGAGAGGGTCATGTTGGGACGTATGCACTAGGTGCCCTGGCAGGGGGGGCAATGCCATGTATCTCAGGCAGGGCATTGGGGGTTAATAGTAAATACAATGTGATGACTACATGTCAGTAAATAAAAACACCTAACTGGGATGAGCAGAAATGTAATCATTACACACAGTAGTGATGTGTATTATCTGTGTGCTGTGTGTGTCCGTGATACATTCAGGCCCATACTATGCAACAGTGGAAACATACTGTATACAGAGGGAGGCTTGTGTAGTGTTGGACGTACATCTATTGTTCTAAGTCAGATATGCATTTCCATACTGCATCTACATACCATAAAAAGTGCATATACCTCCATATTCAAATATTGGTGCCTCCTACACTTATGATTTCTTAGGCCCTGGAGCAGTGGCATGAGGAAGGGAAGGAAAGGGGGCGTGTTCTCATAATTATGACTGAATCAGACCTGAAGGCAGATACACCTGCCTGGAGATGTATCTCCTATGATCACTGGAGTGCTGGTGCAATCATACACAATGATGGTGACAACCAGCAGTACCAGCTGGTCACATCTGATTGGCTGATTGTGTACTAAGCTCTCCAGCTGATAGAGCTTTAGGGGTCTATTGTACTAACCCTTGGAGTTCCAACCAACCAGCTCCTAACTGTCATTTTTCAAACATAGCCTATGACATGGCAGTTAGGAGCTGATTGGCTGGTACTTTATCTCTGTTCACTTTATCTCCATCCAAGGCTTAGTAAATAGACCCCTTAATCATTAGCATCTCAGCTATGGTTAGGTCATCAATTCACATTACTTATGCTGGGCATACACTATGCATACCTCCCAACATGACCCTCTCCAGGAGGGACACAATGCTCTGGTCCTGGACTTCCCTGGTAAGAGGTGGGGCTGCAGCGCAGTTTAAAATTCAAATAGGGGAACCACACCAACTGTCATTTCACACGCTGCCAAACATCACTGGCTGGGACTCACTGGCAATTGGTGTGAGTCCACTATTTGAATTTTGGACTGTACTGCATCCTAACCTCTGGAGCCTCCACCAATCATAAATTACCAGGGAAGTCCAGGACCAGAGCATTGTGTCCCTCCTGGAGAGGGTCATGTTGGGAGGTATGACTATATAATTTTCTATCAGGTATCTGTCCAATCTGGCTGGCTGGAATGAAAACCTGGTAGTGTATGGGAGCAAATTCTGTGATAGGCATCCGCAACACAATACCACCGCTGGCTAATTTATTGGCTGTGATACATTTATGCATATCATATCTGGTTTTAGCATGCATTTTGGCATGTGCAGCATGCGGTATATGGGATTGCAAACCTCAATACTTAGGATCCTGTTTCAGTTTTTGGCCTCCAAACTGCAGGATAGTAAATATTTTGGTTTAAGTCTTAAAACCTCATCTAATTTATACTGGTTGTCAAACCATACAATAAACTGCCGCTTAGTAAATTAATCCCTTGGTCTACTAAAATGCCATTTTCAGTGCCTTGACCAGCATAAAGGAGCCCTCATATACAGTATGGGTCAAAAGCTTAGATGTCATTGTTCTGTGTACATCATGACATCGCCATGTGTACAGGGATGTAGCCAAGGACGTAACTAGGTCTTTAAAGGCCCCATAGCAAAACTTTGTAAGGACCCCTATGTACCACCCAATAGTGAAACATTTATATAATACATGTAACTTTTACAAGACAGGTAGGCCCCACAGCAGCTGCACCCCTTGCACCTATGGTAGTTATGCCCATGGATGTAGCCAAAACTTTGAGGGCCCCATAGCAAGATTGGGTGCCCCCACCCGAAGAGAGACACCTTTTTCTACATCAGGTAGTGCCCTATTTCATATTATGCCTCATAGTGCCCTAGATAACTTATTATTATATTACATTTATATCCCATCCTAGTGTCTATTATTTTAAATAGTAATGCCCTAGTTCAATTTCTGCCCCATAGTAGTGTCCAAGTACACATTACACCTAAAGTGCCCTCAATTCATTTTATGCAACATTTTTCTGTCACCATTTAAAATATGCCACATCGTAGTGCTGCCAGTACAAATTATGTCAAATAGTGCCCCCAGTTCATATTATACCACACAGTGTCACCAGTACATGTTATGGCATATTGAAGTGCTCCCAGTTTATGTTATGCCACATTTGTGGTACCCCCAGTAGCCCGGATACCCCTGCTGGGTACCTATAATATAAAAGTGCTCTTTGTTTATATAAGAATATCTGTTATTATATACGTATGTAGGGTTGGTATGCTTAGGCTATACGTGATGCACTGCTTGTACTGTGAATGGGCATCCATATGCCTCATTCCCTATCAGTTTACACTGCCCAATTACCCCTTCTGGGACTATGGACTGTTCCCGACCTTAGTCTATTGGTAATGGAGAAGCGCGAGGCCCGGATTCCCCCATTGGACCTAAGAGGGGAGCCTGGTTGCTGATATTGTGCTGTCTCGGGGACTCCAATAATTACCCTGCTGCACGCGCGTCTGGCGGGAGCAAAGCCGGCGCGTGAAGAGGACCCGGATGAGAAAAATATAAGAGTCCTGAGGTGAGGGGCAGACAAGTCTGGACCTGCGCACGGACCTGTAAGCCCACCGGAGGTTGGGAGCGAGAGCCGCGGCCGGAAAGTGCCTGGACACTGGTCTGGAGACTCTCCTGTGTGACGGCAGGAAGTCCGGTGACTGCTGAGGAAGGAGGTGAGTCCGCAGGAGACGGAGGCGGGCAGTGGGAGGCGGCCAAGAGTCGGAGACTGGTCCGGAGGCGGGAGGAGGGTGCCGGAGGTGGTGACTCCCCAGGGGTGACATCCCATTGCAAGCCCAGCTGTCGGAGAGGTCTGTAGTAAATTACAAAGACACCACCCTGCATTATAGTACCACTGCCTCCTTGCCAGGACACAATTGAACAGTTAGCCTAAAGAGGGACAGTACTTGTGCCTGTTAACCCCAGCGCCGCAAACTCTAATAAGTACTTAACCCAGGCAGTTAGAGACTAAAGTAGAAAAGCAGGAGCTGTGACATTAACCCCTTACTTTCTGCTGATGGCTGAGGGAAGTGGTACTCAGTATCACCCCTGTTAAGACTATTTATCCCTCCCCGCAGTGCATAAAACAGGAGCCTTGAGGAGGATTATAAAGTGGACACTTCCTAATAGAAAGCCACTAATGTTTCTATGAGGGACTAACTACAAGTAGCAGGATTAAATTATCACTCTACACTGTAACCAGTCGACAGGCTCCGCATTCTTCCCCTTCTGCTAGCTAAAGCTAATCCCATGGTGGAGCATCAGGGACAGCAGGAAAGCACAGGACTGAGATTACCACAAGTCTTGCAAACATTTAGACTTATGTTGCCCTAGGCTTACTATCATACCAGCACTAGTAATTCAAGTTGGCATCCGGAAAGGGCTTATCGTTCTATTGGTAGCCATAAGTAGGGTGAAAACTAGGAGCTGTGTTACACCCACTAAATAAACTAGTTCTTGTCCCCAAAAGAACAGGACTGCAACTAATAAGGATCAGGAACAGGGCAGCAGGGAACTAACAATTCCCTATCACCTGTTCAGTTCGTGTAATTCAGGACTGTCAGCAAAGCAACCCTTTAATAAGACATCTAAAGTGCACCACCACCATAAATGGCTAGCCCTTAATAGACTGAACCTAGGCATTAGGCCGGTAGTAGAAGCAGCTGTTTAGGAAAAGTTATCCGTTATAGAATATATAGAGTGGATTGCTGTATGTTTGTGCCATATCTTGCTTTAATCATTCCTTTACAGTGGAACAGTATTGAAGTCAGGCGGTTCCAGCATAATAAAATTCCCATTGGGAGATGGGTGTTTTCTTGTGTGAACATTGTTGCAAAATGTACTGCATGTATTAACAAATCTAAATGTTTCCTTGTAACATTAACCTCTGAGTTACCGAGTGAATAAATATCAATTCCCTTTTACCCAAGTGGTTGAATGTGGTAAGAGTTTATCCAACAGTATTGTGAAGAAATACCTGGAAGGGTCGTAGAAGAATAAGTTCCCTCTATACTCAACAGTAATCAGTTACGTAACGTCCTCCCGATCCCGGGGTATCACAATTGGCGTCCCAAGAGCAGGATTTGACATCTAGAGGAAATGTCACAAGAACAACATTCAGCGGGAGACTCGAGTCGTCAGAACCCAGTCATGGCGCAACTAAACCCCAATGCCCTACCCTATTACTTCTGGGCCCCGTGGCTCCCCACTTATACTGGAGATGACCAAGGCGCGGATAGTAATTCATTAAGAGAGTTCAAACATAAGATGAAGAGTATGTTCAGATTATACCCGCTGACAGAATGCCAACAAGTGGAGATATTAATCGGACAGCTGAAGGGCTCAGCATTGCGGGAAGTAACTTCGTGGCCCCGTGAGGAAAGACAAAGCATTGACCAAATCATACAGAGACTAGCAGATACCTTTGATCTACAAACCGTATCAGAATTGAAAATGAAATTTTATGCCCGAAAGTAGCAGGCTGGCGAGTCCCTGCGGAATTTTGCATTAGGACTTCAGGAAGCTTTACGACGCATACAGTCCATGGATAGTAATGAAGTGAGGAGCCCGGATGAAACTTTAATTAACCAATTCATTGAGGGCGCCCGAGGAGAGAGTACCAGGACCCAGCTACGTCTTCTACGATTACAAATGCCTAGGGAATCCTTCCTGGACTTCAAAGAAGCATCCATCAAAGTCGTAGGTTATACACGAGATGAAGAAATTACCTTTCCAGAAATGCCAGATTTTCAAGAGTTGAGTCGAGAGGTCTCCATGGGAGTCCCAACCAAAGCCAAAGAAAAAGCGATACAAAGTGTTCAATCATCTGCACCTAACCACCTACAAAACCTTACCAGTCAGATAGAGAAGCTGGCTTCGGGAATGACAGAAATGTGTCAGGAAATAAAAAAACTGACTCGACAACATGTGGAACCCAAAGAAACTCAGTGGCGCCTGGAGAGGAGGAGGGCGACATCGGATTGGTGGACTCCGCCACGCACCAATGGGCCCCGACCAACGGATCAATTTGACTCTTTGGGGCGGCCAATTTGCCGTCGATGTAACCGAAGTGGACACATCGAGCGCAACTGTAGTCAAGCAAATCCTTTAAACTCCAGCACCCCGAGGATGGAAGACAATCCTCGGGGAACACAAGTAGACTAGACCCTTCCCCTGAGCAGTGGTGGCCCCAATTCGTGGGGAGGTGTCCCCATCACTTTAAGTGGAGTGGAAATGTTGGCTATGCTTGACACGGTATCCCAGGTGACCACGATGCAATTTACGACATATCAAAAATATTGGGAGCATCAACAACTTCTTCTTCCACCCCCGACCTGGCTACAACTGATTGCCAGCAATGGGTTGGGAATTTCCTGCCAGGGGTACTGGGAGGTGGATGTCAAGGTCGGAAAGGTGGTGTTACCCAAACAAGGGTGTATCATCACCAATGTAGAAGACACTAATGCCATACCTGTCATTACTGGAATGAACGTTCTCCAAAATTGCCCAGAAGAGCTTATATCGGCTTTGAAAAAGGAGCTCTACCGGAAAAACTCCTCTAAAAGACAAGTGTTGCAAAACACTATAAAAATTATTCAAGGAGATCAAAAATTTGCTACGCTAAATGGAGAAATTGGAAAGGCCCGAATAGCTGACTCGCGTCCAGTGATTCTGCAGCCCAACTCAGAAATGGTGATATGGGCTAAAGCCCGTTGTGGACCACAAGGAACCAACTATGAGGCCTTCATTGAACCAAATGTGAATGCAGGTATGGAAGACATTGTTGTCGCTAGATCGTTGGTGGAAGTGATGGGTGGTCGAGTACCCATACGGATATTGAATTCCCATAACCATCACATCCGGTTATTTCGTCATCACCCCATCGCCAAATTATCCCAGGTTACCTTCCAGGATATCATCAATCCAAGTTTTGTTATGGAACAAGGTAGTGTCATTGCTGAAAGTTCACCAGAAATGAAGGATGAAGTGTGGTGGAAAACTATACAAATTGGTAATGAAGATACGTCAGAGGAGAAAAAGAATGGCGTCCTTTGACTGGTGCAGGACATTCCTCTCACCTTTAATACTAATCCATCAGATTTTGGGAAAGTCGAGTGTGCAATGCATCAAATTCCGACTGGGACTACTGCACCAATTAAAGAAAGACATCGACCCCTGGCCCCAGCTCTGTACCAGCCGGTGCGAAAAATGTTGGACGACATGAAGGCATCTGGGGTCATCCGGGAGAGCCACAGTCCGTGGGCAGCTCCCGTGGTCTTGGTAAAGAAAAAAGATGGGCAGTTACGGTTTTGCGTCGACTACCGTAAATTAAATAACATAACTCATAAGGACGCATATCCACTTCCCCGAATTGAGGAATCTTTGGCAGCCCTCAAGATTGCTAAATAATTTTCCACCCTGGACCTAACGAGTGGTTATTGGCAGCTACAAGTAGCTCCGGAGGATAGGGAAAAAACTGCCTTTACCACACCTGTGGGGCTGTTTGAGTTCCTGAGAATGCCATTCAGGCTCTGCAATGCCCCGGGAACATTCCAGCGGTTGATGGAGCATTGTTTGGGCCACCAAAATTTTGAGATGGTCTTACTGTACTTAGACGATGTGATCATTTTCTCCCGTACCTATGAAGATCATCTTAAACATCTCCGAGAAGTCTTTGAACAACTCATCAAATATGGCCTAAAAATAAAGCCCTCCAAATGCCATCTCCTTAAACCAAAGGTGTCATACCTGGGACATGTAGTAAGTGCCGATGGAATTTCTCCAGACCCTGATAAAATTTGCGCGGTTCAAGAGTGGCCTGTTCCCCGCACCATCCGCGACGTGCGACAGTTTCTGGGTTTTGTAGGATATTACAGGCGCTTTATCGAACACTTTGCAAGCATTGCCGCTCCTATTCACAAATTATTAAGAGGAATCCCAAACTCAGGTCACACCCAAAATGTCACGGTCAGGTGGACCCAACAGTGTCAAGAAGCTTTCGATCAACTCAAGGTCATTCTGACGGAAGCGCCATTACTGGCTTACCCCGATTATGGCCATCCATTCCTGTTATACACCGATGCCAGTAATCAAGGGCTAGGGGCCGTCCTCTCACAGAAACAGGGAGGAAGGGAACGAGTAATTGCCTACACCAGTAGAAGCCTAAAACGGACTGAGAGAAATGACGCTAACTATAGCACCTTCAAATTAGAATTGTTGGCATTGGTCTGGGTGGTTACAGAAAAATTCAAGAACTACCTGGTGGCCACTCCCTTCATTGCCTATACCGATTGTAATCCCCTGGCTCACTTATCAACAGCTCAATTGGGAGCCCTCGAACAACGCTGGGTTTCCCGGTTAGCCAATTTCCAGATCAACATTCAGTATAGGAGTGGAAAATCAAACGTCAATGCAGATGCTTTATCCCGAATCCCTAATCAAACAGAGCAGCCGGAAACGGAGGACCTTCAGGAGTCAGTAGAGATGCCCTTATTTCCACCAAGACCAAGTCCAGCTCAACAGAATGTTATCCTACCAAAGGACCTAAATAGTCATGGAAGCGACACGGGAGTACCCTGGCTGGAATGGCAAGAAAATGACCCCAGTATTCGTCAACTGAAAGGGCTAATACAAAGTCGCAGTCAACTGACTGCAGAGGAGAGACAAGTGGCCCCAATGGAAGTTTTGAAGTTGTGGAGCAACGAGGAAGATTAGTCATGCGGAGTCACCTCTTGGTCCAATACAATATTGACCCTAAGACCCACTATAAACTCACGCAAATTGTAATACCCAGAAAGGCTGCTACTCATATCCTAAAGGCCTATCATGATGACTCTGGTCACTTTGGCTATAAAAAAACTGAGAATAACATCCGCAAGCGGTTTTACTGGATCAGTATGCGTAAAGATATTGAACTGTGGTGTGCTCAATGCATTCCGTGTACACTAAAGAAAGCCCCATCAGGCTCAGAGAAAGCTCCTTTGAATCCTATTCTAACGTGTCGTCCACTAGAAATCGTTACCCTGGACCATGTTAAATTGGAAAAGAGCCGGACCGGCTATCAATATGCCCTCACTATGGTAGATCACTATACCAAGTATGCTGTTATTTTACCAGTTCGGGACATCACTGCAAAGACTACTGCCGAAATATTCTGGAGAGCCTTCGCTCGTCCATAAGGCTATCCTGAGAAAATCCTGAGGACCAAGGGTTTGCTTTTGAGTCGCATCTGTTCCAAGAATTATGTAAATTATATGGTTGCAAAAAACTAAGAACCACTGCTTACCACCCCCAAGGGAATGGTGTCTGCGAAAGGATGAATCAGACTCTCATCAACCTCCTTAGAGCCATCCCTTTGCCACAAAGGTCTGACTGGCCTGTCTTACTAGCGGAACTGGTTTACATATACAATAATACCATTCACCAATCCACTGGATTTACTCCTTATTACCTCCTATTTGGTAGACAGGGTCAATTACCAGCTGATGTCCAGCTCGGCCTATCTTTGGAAGAAGGACTTGAATCTCGTACCCAGAATGAATGGATTACCGAGCATCAGCAGAGGTTGAAAGTAGCTCAGAAACTTGTCCAAAAGCAGTCCCAGATAACACGACAACAACAAGAGCAAGACTACAACCGTCAGGCCCATGCTGAACCCATCAATATTGGGAGCCGAGTCTGGAAAAGGAAAAATCAGCGTGTGAGCAAGCTGGATCACCAATGGGAAAGGACACCCTATGTCGTCATTGAGCGATTTGAAGAAAATCCGGCCTTGTACCGTATCCGACCAGAGAGTAGTGACACCCATCGTATAGTTCATCGGGATCAGCTAAAAAAATGCCATGTTCCTACTATTGCTTGTAGAGACCTACCTGAAAACTTACCTGATCCAAAGGTTGAGCCTTCCATAGCCTGGGAAGTAAAGAGACTTGACTATCCTATGAACTTGCTGATGAGCATGTATTGGCCCATTTGTTGGGGTAGTCCTGAGTCCCAGCTTGGGCCAGCTCGGGAAGCCCAAAATGATCCTGAGATTGTAACCTCCATTTCCTCCGAAGGGAATCAGACCCCCGTGTTCTTGGTTGACCCAATTCCTTATGAACCCAGACGGTCAACCCGCAGTACGAGAGGAAATTTGCCAGTACGTTACCTACAGTAATAGTCGAGTTAGTATCTAAACTAGTAAAAAACTTCTGTAATGTTCATTATGTACAACTGTTTGCAAATGTTTAATGTACCACGCGTGAGGACACGCATGTTTTAGTAGGGGGGGGTTGTGGTACCCCCAGTAGCCCGGATACCCCTGCTGGGTACCTATAATATAAAAGTGCTCTTTGTTTATATAAGAATATCTGTTATTATATACGTATGTAGGGTTGGTATGCTTAGGCTATACGTGATGCACTGCTTGTACTGTGAATGGGCATCCATATGCCTCATTCCCTATCAGTTTACACTGCCCAATTACCCCTTCTGGGACTATGGACTGTTCCCGACCTTAGTCTATTGGTAATGGAGAAGCGCGAGGCCCGGATTCCCCCATTGGACCTAAGAGGGGAGCCTGGTTGCTGATATTGTGCTGTCTCGGGGACTCCAATAATTACCCTGCTGCACGCGCGTCTGGCGGGAGCAAAGCCGGCGCGTGAAGAGGACCCGGATGAGAAAAATATAAGAAACTGCCGGGGGAACCGTTGGGAAGTCCTGAGGTGAGGGGCAGACAAGTCTGGACCTGCGCACGGACCTGTAAGCCCACCGGAGGTTGGGAGCGAGAGCCGCGGCCGGAAAGGGCCTGGACACTGGTCTGGAGACTCTCCTGTGTGACGGCAGGAAGTCCGGTGACTGCTGAGGAAGGAGGCGAGTCCGCAGGAGATGGAGGCGGGCAGTGGCAGGCGGCCAAGAGTCGGAGACTGGTCCGGAGGCGGGAGGAGGGTGCCGGAGGCGGTGACTCCCCAGGGGTGACATCCCATTGCAAGCCCAGCTGTTGGAGAGGTCTGTAGTAAAATACAAAGACACCACCCTGCATTATAGTACCATTGCCTCCTTGCCAGGACACAATTGAACAGTTAGCCTAAAGAGGGACAGTACTTGTGTCTGTTAACCCCAGCGCCGCAAACTCTAATAAGTACTTAACCCAGGCAGTTAGAGACTAAAGTAGAAAAGCAGGAGCTGTGACATTAACCCCTTACTTTCTGCTGACGGCTGAGGGAAGTGGTACTCAGTATCACCCCTGTTAAGACTATTTATCCCTCCCCGCAGTGCATAAAACAGGAGCCTTGAGGAGGATTATAAAGTGGACACTTCCTAATAGAAAGCCACTAATGTTTCTATGAGGGACTAACTACAAGTAGCAGGATTAAATTATCACTCTACACTGTAACCAGTCGACAGGCTCCGCATTCTTCCCCTTCTGCTAGCTAAAGCTAATCCCATGGTGGAGCATTAGGGACAGCAGGAAAGCACAGGACTGAGATTACCACAAGTCTTGCAAGCATTTAGACTTATGTTGCCCTAGGCTTACTATCATACCAGCACTAGTAATTCAAGTTGGCATCCGGAAAGGGCTTATCGTTCTGTTGGTAGCCATAAGTAGGGTGAAAACTAGGAGCTGCGTTACACCCACTAAATAAACTAGTTCTTGTCCCCAAAAGAACAGGACTGCAACTAATAAGGATCAGGAACAGGGCAGCAGGGAACTAACAATTCCCTATCACCTATTCAGTTTGTGTAATTCAGGACTGTCAGCAAAGCAACCCTTTAATAAGACATCTAAAGTGCACCACCGTACAGATATAAATGGCTAGCCCTTAATAGACTGAACCTAGGCATTAGGCCGGTAGTAGAAGCAGCTGCTTAGGAAAAGTTATCCGTTATAGAATATATAGAGTGGATTGCTGTATGTTTGTGCCATATCTTGCTTTAATCATTCCTTTACAGTGGAACAGTATTGAAGTCAGGCGGTTCCAGCATAATAAAATTCCCATTGGGAGGCGGGTGTTTTCTTGTGTGAACATTGTTACAAAATGTACTACATGTATTAACAAATCTAAATGTTTCCTTGTAACATTAACCTCTGAGTTACCGAGTGAATAAATATCAATTCCCTTTTACCCAAGTGGTTGAATGTGGTAAGAGTTTATCCAACAGTATTGTGAAGAAATACCTGGAAGGGTCGTAGAAGAATAAGTTCCCTCTATACTCAACAGTAATCAGTTACGTAACGTCCTCCCGATCCCGGGGTATCACACATTGTATTGCCCAGTTCACATTATACCACATTGAAGTGCCCCCAGTTCATCATTGTACTGCCCCCAGTTCATGTTATGCCACATTGCTCAGTACAGCCCCAGCTCACTCTACAAAGGCAGTAATCAAGGAGAAGCCTATAATCTAACAATGTTGAGCTCACTGATTAGCTCAGCTGTACCTGTGAGGGTAAAATGAGAGCATGAGAGATGGATCATATCAATGTGAAGCTTTACTGAGAGGGAGAGACAGCGATCACCACCTATATGAGCTCTGATGAGTTCCTATTATCAGGCTGGGAAATAGGTCAATTGCTTAGAGGGCAATCCCAGGAACTTGGTTAACAACTATATGACTTGTGTCAAGAGTCACCTAAGACTCTGGGCCTCATAACAATGGCACCCCTGTACTCACTATAGCTACACCCATGGGTGCCTATAAAGGAAGAGCTGGAGAGAAAATCTTTACCAATAGAAGAAAGAAAGAGAGTTAGGAATCATGTTATCCAACAATATTGCTCCTCTAAGTACAAATGATGTAGAAATGCTAGTGATAGATGCGCTATCTCTGCCACCCTGCCTGCCCAGTGAAGGTGGTTTTACTGAATGCCTTGGGGGTTCCTCTTACCATAACAAACCTGCTATTATGGACCACTCCTACTGGTGTTTAGTGGGCAGTTGACACTCACTGACACTCTCAGTAATGCAGCATATAATAGGCATTGTGCAGGATTTTCCGGAACTTTTATAACTTAATAGTAATACTCAAAAGAGTTATTCATTAGTGAAAAAATAACACACGCACACTTCCTCACATCTTTGTTCTCACTTGTTCCATAGAAGTATCTGGTGACCCCCAATCAGATTCCCATCCTGACCATAGAAATTGACAGGACTAATGGATACCCGCTCTTTTCCATCCTCTCCAGGGGCGGGATGTACTAACCTTGCGAAGTTCATCCCGCCATGCCTCGCATTCCTACTGATCGCATATGTACTAATATATGCGATCAGTAGCGCAAAGGACGGCTCTTCAGATAAGAGCTGTCCTTTGCGATCTGCTCTGTGCCGTGGACTTCCGGGTTTATGCCCCGGAAGTCCATCTGCGCATGTGCAGTGTGATGCGGCGGCCGCGGTAGAAGCCCATAGGCTCCTATAGGGTAACTCTCCGCATCGGAGACCCGGTGGCCAGCTGATAATACATATGAAAAATGCGGAAACCCCGGAAACTGGGTTTTTACCGCGCTTTCCGTTTAGTACATCCCGCCCCAGGAACATTAGAAACCAGCTTTTACTTAAGCTAAATGAAATATAAACACACTGTTGCCAAACTAACATGTTGTGAGTTTTAAACTATTAGGACTACAGGAGAAACAAGCACCGTCTGTTTCCTAATGTCTCCCTCAGCTATTTCCCCTTCAGTTTTGATAGCGGCAAGATCCTCATTGACCTCTCTTCTTACCTTTCCAACAGCCACTTCTCTGTTTCTACCCACGCACCTCTACCCCTCTACCTATTGGTGTCTCCAAAGGGTCCCTTCACAGCCCCCTTCTCCTCTGCCTGAACACTTCTTCCCTTGGTGACCTCATCAGCTCTTTTGGCTTCCAATCCCACTTTCACGCTGATGACATCTCTCTCCTCCCCTTCTCCAGTTGTCCTTCTGTAATCTTCTCTTGGATGTCACAGAGCTTTCTGTAACATACTATAGGGCCCGATTCCGAGTTGTAAGCTATGCCGGTGTTTACGCAGTTGGGCGATTATCGAGTTTCACTGCGCATGCATCAAGGTATATCACTGTAATTGCTCACAGCGAGTATCTATTCACAGTGTGATTGACAGTCAGGGAGTGTTTGGGGAGGTAACAGGAGGTGCTGGTTAAAAACGCAGGCATGTTGCGACTGTTTCGGGACCGTTTTTTCACCCTGCGCGGGGGTAAACATGGCTCCAGAGTCTCAGATCCTGCGGCCATTCTGCATGACCTTAGACTTACTCAAGACTGCTAATATGGAGTGGCCTGGGACCGACGTTGCGCTTTGTACCAGGCTTGCCTACCCTCCCGATTTGGCCGGGAGCCTCCCGAATTTCGGGTGCCGCTCCCGGCCCCCCGGAAAGGCAGGCAAGCCTCCCGGAAGCTTGCGAACCTCCCGACCTCCCCCCTGAAAAAAATGGAAACCCCCGCAGCGGGGGGCCCGGTGATGCGATTCACGCAGAATCGCGTCACCGTGGCCCCGCTCCCTGCTTCACAATGCTGAAAATAACAGCATTGTGAAGAGGGTGCGGAGTCACGATGACGCGGTCGTGCGGCCCCGCTCCCGTCCCCGCCCCCAGTGTGCCACCAAATGGCTGCCCCCGCCCCCGGCTCCACCCCCAATGGCCAGCCCGGCCCCCTGCTATTAGCCGACAATCAGCTCCCTCCCGGAAGGCTGGAGCTCATTGTCGGCAAGTATGCTTTGTACACAGATTCTTGGATTTGCAAAAACACTGTTAGGCGCCTCCATACTCAATACTGGTGGCTGCGGCATTTGCATATTGTTCACGCTGCAGCTGTACATGGAATTGCAGCTTCGGGGGGCATTCACATAAAACTCTTGCAGGCCTTCACTGGTAGCCTCAGCTCCCTTCTGTTTTCTGGTTATACCTTATAATACTTGTTAAAAAGTCCTGCTGATATTTCAGTACATATAGGTGTATCTTTCATTGATTTAACATATTTATTTAACTTATTAATAAGATTAAGGGTAATGTGTGTCCCTTTGAAGATTACAAGGCCGCCCATTGCAGCCTCTGAAGTGTATCGGTTGCCTACCGCTGCTATAGATGGTTTGTTAAATATCCCCATATGTCTGTAGCTGTTGTCCAGTCACTGCCAGTGGAAGTCAGAGGACAGTAACACTCAGGGGTCTATTTATCAAGCAGTGAAAAGTGTGGAGAAGTGAAGCAGTGAACAAGTTGCCCATAGCAACCAATCAGCTCCTACCTATTATTTTATAGACTGTACTTGATAAATGCTACTTGAAAGCTGATTTGTTGCTATGGGCAACTTCTCCACACTTTTCACTGCTTGATAAATAGACCCCTCAGACTTTTGTTGTATGAAACATAAAGGAGGTATCCCCGATCAGTCCTCAGCCCCAAAGATATGAAGGAAAAAAAGAAAGTTTTAAAATGTATATGCTAACACATTCTGATCTCTGGACCTCATTCAGAGCCGGACGCTATTTGCGCTCGCTCGTTCAGTAAAAAGGGGTGGCTATTCAAATGAACCGTTCGCTCTTTGCGGTCTATTCACGCCTCTAGGTCTGAACGAGCGAACAAAACTTGCGGTCGTTTTTTGGAAAACTACGCCCCCTGGCCGCTCGCATCCTACGTCATGTCCGCTATTTATTAGATTAATCGAGTACATCGACCAGCGTATGAACTGCTCGCTATTCTTGTGGTTGGTTTTTCCTACCGCAAACTTGCGAGCAGTTCTGACTATAAAATAACCCAGTGACGTGGTCAATGACGCTGCTGTTTTAATTATGCACACCCATAAAATGCCCGTTTTGACCTTTAAGCACGCCTGCGTTCTGATCTCCACTCCCCGTTTTCAAGCACCTTCCCCTGTTACCACCCACATACGCCTCCTCCTGTCACTCAAAATAGCAGGCATTCGCTATTTAGCGAACAAACGATTTTCGGCCGCACTGACTGGTTCGCGCATGCGTATTACAATCCGTACGCATGCGCCGTTGGGCAAACATCGCTCGGAAAGAACGAGCGGCCGCTTACGAGCGGCTCTGAATCAGGCCCTCTGTGTCCACCAGCGAAAGTAGTGTGAGTGACATAGTGGTTAGTATTGCTGCTGCACTCATGAGTTCTGTTCCAACCAGGACATCATGTGTGTAGAGTTTATATGTTCTCCACATGTCTGTGTGGGATTCCACCACTGGGAGCATGAAAAGAAAAAGAACATACAGGGGAAACATACAGACTACACACATACAGGGCACTGGTTGGGAACTAAACTCATAACCCCAGCACTGGGTGACAACAAATCTAACCACTGTGCAACCATGCTGCCCCTAGATAAATCTTTTGGAACTGGAACGGAAAAATTGATTATGCATTAGAAAAAGTTACAATGTTCCCCTCTCTCCCATAAGCTTGAATACTGCACTGCCCACTGGTCTTAATATTCAGTCATTTGTTAAATTGGGGCTTAAATGCTTCTGAACCAGGTAACGATGGTTTCCAGGGGGTGCAGAAGAGAGAACCAGTACTGTAACAGTCAGAAACTCATTATCCTTTCTATGAAGTGTCCTTGTACAGTAGGAATTTTCTCATCCAGAGTTGGGAAACCTGTTCCTTTTATTAGTTGCTAAGCTCTTTATACTTTTACCATATTGCAGAGGGTTAGAAGTAGAAGCTTTATTGTCTTATGTTATTGAAAACTCAGATTCCCTCTGCCTTTTCCCTCAGGTCAAGATTTGTCTAAGAATACATTCTTATTTCTCAATGTACAAAGTCTGTCTGGAGAGAGGTGAAGGGGAAAAAAAAAAGATTATGTCTGTAATATACTTAAATCCAATTTATTTGCCTGACTAGAAACTTCGACAGTTCTCAATTGCTTCCTGGAGTTTATATTTAATTCCTCAATGACAGTCGTAGTCATCATCATAAGTCAGATAATCTAAGCCACAGCAGCCCTAAGAATTGAACCAGATAAGTTTATTATGATAATTCAATAAGTTTACCAGTCAGAGGGGACAGAGACTTGGCGTGAAACTAAACAAGTTTATGGATGGTGACCTCAAATCGCTAACACTTGGCTGGTTTCACAAAGAAATGGACACAATATAAAAATATTACTTAAATTTAAAAAAAAAAGAGATGCTTTGCAGCCATCTTGCAATATAAAAGGAAGGCACTCCCAAAATTTACTGGGGGGACATTTACAAACACAAAAGAATACAGAAGCACAGTGCACATTTGTATGTGACATGGCACCTGTAAGCCACTTTTTCAGGTTTCCAGGATTGCGCCAATGCTTGTGGCATTTCTTGGGCTCGTGTCCTGTGACTGAAGTGTAGATGACTGCAAAAGTCTGTGGCACCAATAACAGTAACACTTCTGACACAAGGGATACATTTGTAGGTTGCTCAGGAAATCAGGTGTAAAATAAAAATATAGGCAATCATTTTATAGATTGTACTAAAGCAGAGGTTCCCGAACTCTGTCACTACAGTCCAAGTATTAAGGCTATCCATGCTTGATCCCAGGTGACAAGTGGTAGCTCCATCAATTTGATTCAACCATCTGGACTCAAGAATGGATATCCTTAAAAGTAAAACCTGGACTGTAATGGTGGAGTTTGGGAACCTCTGTACTAAAGGATAGCTAGGGGTATATTTACTAAAGTGCAGGTTTATAGAAGTGGAGATGATGCCCACAGCAACCAATCGGATTCTAGCTATTATCTTCTAGGTGCTAGATAAATAAGTAGAATCTGATTGGTTGCTATGGGCAACACCTCCACTTTTTAAAGATTTGATTAATTGCTCCTAAGTACCTAAGTAAAAACTTTTAGTATGGTGTCTTTCCTTCTACCCAGAGCCATATGGTCTGTTTCATGGAGCTCCACCTCTTATACCCGACCCAAAATGTGAGATGTTTATGAAAATGGGAGGACCAATCGCACCACGTCAACATCTTAAAGTGGCAAATAAAATAGAAGAGCCAATTCTGTATCAGCCGAAGCCTGGGTCTGCTGCATGCAGCCATTTTCCTGGGGCTCATGCAGGGATGTAGTCGGCATCCCGACAGTCAGGATGCTGGCGGTCAGAATCCCGGTGCCGGAATCCCAACAGTAGTTTGAAACCTTGTCTCTAGAATCCCGACCGCTGACATCCTGGCTGTATTATGGAGGGCTATGCACTAGGGCAGGGGTGGGGAACCTTTTTTCTGCTGAGGGTCATTTTGATATATATAACATTGTTCGCGGGCCCGGTGCAGGCCACGCTCCCTCCATGTGACATCACACGGGGGCGGGATCACAATCACTGGTGATTACAGCAATGCCTGAAGCATCCTGAGGATGTTCTGGGGAGCTGTAAGGGCAGCGGTGTGACTTTCTGAATTGTCCTAAGGATGCTTCTGGCGGCACTGCTGCATAGATTCTGGCTGCAGGGTACCATTCTAAGGCTAGCAGAGAAAAGCTCAGAGGGCCAGACCAAATGATTCCAAGGGCTTTATACAGCCCTCGGGCCGGAGGTTCCGCATCCCTCCACTAGGGGGAGGGTTAGGCTGGGGGGGGTGGATAGGGTTACTTACCAAATTCTGTCGGGATTCTGACTGTCGGCATCAAAACCCCTCCTGCACTGCGGGGAGTAAGGGGATTTTGAAAACTGTCTTATCTAAGTAGCAGAGGCGTAACTAGGTATTTAAAGGCCCCGAGCCCCTATGTACCACCCAATGGTGAACAATGTATAGAACACATGTAACTTTGACAAAAATGATGGGCCCCCCAGCAGTTGCACCCCTTGCACCTATGGCAGTTACACCCATGCTAAGTAGTAGTGCAGCATTAATTATAATACTGCAGGGCGCATAATATTATACTGTAAGGTAATAACCTTAAAAGGTTTATTTATAAACAAATAATTATTCTGTCATAACACTGGAATATTGTTTTTTTTTATTTTGGTTGTTAACCCACGAGGCAATTTCTTTGGCACAGAGTAAAAATCCAGTTGTTCGGTGGTTGAGTGAGCTGTCTGCATTACTGCGACCTGAAAATCTACAGCAAGCTCTCTATTTACAGTTATGTGCAGTCCAGTAAAATCCAGTAAGGACCCTTATCAAAGGACTGGCTCTTTCACATTTGTATTTTGTTGGGCACTGGAGATGGAGATCTATTTAGCATTAATGCAATTAATATGTGAGGTATAGGTCTTACCCTCCTGAGGATTCTATTCATAATTTAGCAGAACCATGCTCCTGTTCTTTGCCTAAACTTTGAACAATTTTCCTAGTAATTTGCAAAGTATTAGGGCTTATTACCCTGGAGTCATTATTTTAAGGTGTTTGAAGCTGGAGCGAATATGATATAAATTGTTGAAGTAAAGAATCTCAAACATCTGCTATTAGCTATGAAAGCGAAACCATAAAAGACAAAGTCACATTTGTGATCATTCTCAATAGTCTTTTTATGCAAGGTAATTACCAAAATAATCTACAGACACGGCTCTAATTATTAATGGAAAGCATAGCTTACAGACCTCTGTGCGCTTCGCTTGTACCAGCCAGATAGGGAGCAGTATAATGTAATGAACAGCCCAGGGCTTACAAAATGGTTGAATTCACAATTTCAAATCTGTTGTCACAGCTGATGCGCTGTAAAGGGAACTCGCCCCTTGTACAAATTTACTTAGTTTTAGGAACGTAAAGTCATTTGCAAATTCCTTTTTTTTTTTAATATTGAAAAGCACTCCAGAAAGGAGACTCTGCGGGACTAAATATTCATTTGTAGATTCGCTGGGAATTATAATTACAATTGTTGCTTTTATCGGAAGGGAAATGATTGCACCCTTGGATTTTATATTCTCTGTAAGAAACAGGATTCTTTGCCTTACACATAAGGGTTCGGTTATTTTTGTTTCTGACGCGCACTTTTTATTAGGATTAGTTTAACAACCCCATTCCACACTTTTGTCAGTTTAAGTGCTATTAAAGAGGAATTAAATAGATAAAACAAATATTCATGATGGCATGATAATACAGGGGGGGGGGGGGGGGGGCTCATGTCAAGTTGGACGTAAGCTGATTTTGCAGGGCTTTTTCCCAGCAAAATGCGCTATTTTGTACTGCGCATGCACAGTAGAATATAGTACATATCAGTCTGTACAGACTGGGACATACTGTATCTCCCCATTGAGGCTCTTGAATGCAGATTTGTATGCAGTTGAGCGATTATTGGTGGCCTGCGCCTGAGTCACACTGCGCATGCATCAATTTCCATTACCGTCGTCGCTTGCAGTGATTATATTTTCAAAGAGACTGTCAAAGCTGGATAATTGGCTGAGACAAGATCAGCTTAAAATTAGATCGAAACGACGCCATCTTGCGAATGGCCGCAAGACACCATCTTGAAAATGAGATCTGCGAGACGCCATTTTGCGAATGGCCGCTCAGTGCCATTTTAGCTAAACTCACACTTAAGTACATATGGCGATGCTGTTATTAGCATCCTGCGATCGCATATTTTACCATACCCCATACACACATTAATACACACAGTTGCGCTGTTAACATGTTGCACATTAGCGAATGCATAATATCCTGCATGCGAACGCTGTTTATTAGCTTCGTGCGCACGCATCTGCCCCAAGTTAACTAGCGTCTTTTCCCAAACCCCTAATACTTACACACTGAACATTCACGTAAAAGGTTCCATAGCTTCAAAGTATAAGATTCAAGTTTTATCCATTTATTACTAATACTGTGAAATAAAGGCTATTTGGTATCTAAGGTTTAACACATGATATGATAAGTAAACCGTGTTTGGTGTTGTATTGATCTGCACTTTCTCAACAGCTTTCCGGTATCATCGGTGTGAAGATCGCAACATGCATTCTCAACTTATGGACTGTAGAGAGTTAAAACACCAAAATGTACTTTGTAAAATTAACAGCTTAGGTTTGCATGAGGCGGGAAAACGGAGACAAAAGGCTGTCGGAGGCTGGTCTGTGTCTATTTGAATCGACCTGTTAAATATCCTGTAACAGAAGTACCGTGATGGAGAACCAATGGGATCGCAACAAACCTCTCTATTGTATAGTCTATTTCTGTAAGGGTATATATATATGTGTGTTCTGACCTCAGTCTTCCTGCTGATGCTGTTGATGGAGGTTTCTTGTTGATGCCGGAATCTGGTCCCAGAGCGCGTGCGTATGTATAACTGTACCTTGGGTCCGTATAATTTCTTTGTGCTAAATTGTATTTAGATCACAGAGTGTAACTATCTGTACTTTGCTTGAATAATGTACCTTGTGCGTTGGAAACACATTTTCTCAAAGGCTGAAGGCATTTATTTACTGTATGACTGCGTACGCAAATAGTGTCAGTTTTAGAAGGTATAGGCAGGTTTTAGAAGGTATAGGCAGGAGTGTGTATAGAGGTTTAAATTCAGTATCCTTAAGATTGACAAGCAGGGACCGTTTGTGGGCGGCAACTGGTGGGAGTGCACTCAAACGCAGGTGTGCCGCAACAGTTTTCCAGGCGTATCTCAGATTGCGATCCCATACGCAGTGAAAATGGTTTCAGCAGCTCTGTCCCGTAGGACATTATGCGCGACCCTAGGGCTAGTCCGATAATTGACTGATCTGTGACCGATGCTGCGTCTTTGTACCCAGCCGCTTGGATTCGCTAAGCCGCTGTGGGACTCTCAATACAGATCCCGGCAGCTGCGACATTTGCATATTATTGCACTAACCCTGATTCAGAGCTGTACAGTCATGAGCGAATTTGTAAGCAGCTGCGGGGTCGGCCCTTAGACAGACAGAACAGCCACCCCTAAATATGCTATCAGCACTAATGCTGCTCCTATCATTTATCCTAACCCTTTGGCTGTAGACAACACTAACAGTTATACCCCTTTTACACCAGAGCTAAAACCCAGGTTATTGCAGGGTTAACACCCGGGTAGCTCCTTGGTGTAGTAGGGGAGAGGGTTGGAACGCCGGGTCAAGTGACCCGGCCATCCAACCCAGGTAACTTGCAGGGTTTAACACGGGAGTAACCCGTGAAACCCTTGCAGTGTGAACGGCGCGCTCCGGGTCACGATGACCTGGAGCGCGCCGCATGCCGACCAATTGGCCCGGCTTCAGTGGCGCTTGGAGATGACGTAATCTCCAAGCGTCCACTTCAACGCCAGAAAAGCCGGGTCTATGCAGACCCGGCTCCGGTGTGAACAGCGCCGACTCGGGAATATCCTGGGTCGGCGCCGGCTAAATTCCAGGTCTGATCCGGTTTGGAACCCTGTTCCAACTCCAGGTCAGACCCGGAATTTAGGTTTAAAAGTAGTATTAGTAATCACACCAAAAATGCACTGTATACCGTACATGGAATAAGTGCCAAAAGAGGGAAGGAACCCCTATACAAGGAGGACATACAAACTCCATGCGGATATCAACCTGGGTCAGAATCCAACAAAGGCCCCAGCATTGTAGAACTTCACTGCGACCTTCTTGACTGAAGGAGGCAAATACAGAGGTTCGCAGGATCATGAAAGAGAAGGGAAAAAAGTAAATAAGAGAATAGCTTGTCTGTGTGAGGAAGCCCAAGTGTTCCTGCCAATGTAAGGATTTCCACTGCATTGTACATATCCGGAGGCATTAACCACTGCCTTTTGCCAGTATATGAACACTAGTCTGGGCCACAACCTATTAAACAACCTGCAGTTACAAGAGGACCGACTCACTAGCCTAAAGGTACCATCCTAGTACAAACAGTGAGGATGCCGGCAGGGCCGTAGCTAGGGTAGTGCGGCCGGTGCCATCGCACAGGTCACCACAAGTCAGGGGGCACTGTTGGGCCTGTCAAATTTCTGTTTATTATCATTCTTGCTTGTAGCTTCCTCTTATTTCATCCCCAGCATCTCCTGGCCTCCCCTATATCTTCCCTGGCCCTTCCCCATGAAGCCATGGCCCTTTTTTGGGTGCATTATGTCCCTTTGAAAAATGAGGGGGGCGCCAATGCTCTTTCTGGCACAGGGCACCAAAAAGTCTAGTTATGGCTCTGGATGACTGTCTACTAGTGTGGTAAGTGCTAGGCAGTACCTCTGTCCCATATAGACAGACGTGAGCAAATAGTTCCGGCAGTGGCGCAGTGCACGGTCAGGAAGGTTACTCACACATACAGTGGAAACAGACCAGTGTCTGGATACCAGAAGAATACACGAATTATAGACTGGAATGTCCTCCGGTGACCCTGTTCACTATATGGCTACATAAAAGGGAGCAACAGCAGTATCAGAAGCCGACGCCTGGAAAACCAGCAAATAAAACAGGACAGACAGCAGGGAAATGGAATACTACTGGATTTTCTGAGGGGTATTTGGACTTTCTATCGCTTTGCTGGAATCCTGCTTTGTGTTCCCTGAGATATGCTGCTCTCTGCTCCTGAAGAAGGCCTGGATTCCCTCTGACTCTTCTGCAGCTTGTACAGGATCCCTGGCACACAATTATTTGGTTATTGCAAACCACCACTCTTTGGTATTTGGCTTGCAGTCCGCACTTGCTGCATTGTTTAGCAGACAGGCTTCCTCACTAGTCTTGTAACTCTGGGCCTCAGTTATGAACAGGTTTCATCATTCACGAGTGATAAAACTCCTGGCGTATGATAATGGTGCTCCAGCCAATCATCTCTCAAATGTCATCTGTTTGAAAAATGACAGTTGAGAGCTGATTTGCTGGAGCCGCATTTATCATACACAAAGAGTTTTATCACCCGTTGTGAATGATAAAACTCGTTGATAAATAAGACCCCGGGTACACACTGACAGATATATCGGCCGATCAATTGACCGGCCAATATATATGATGCCCGTCAGCCAGTGTGTACCAGCGATATGTCTGAACGACATCGTTCACAGACATATCGCGTCGGCTGTGCTGTACAGCAGATGGGCAGATATGTCTGCAGACATAATTGTCCATCAGCAAGTGTGCCGACCGCCCGTACACATGCAGCGGGAATCGCATGGAGGGAGGTGCGGCCCCTGCCCTGCCACCTGCGGCTGCCTGGAAGATGACGGTCATTGGGTGTATATGAACGACCATCATCTACAAATATATCTGCTAGATGTGTACCCAGCATTAGTGTAGCAACTGGCAGTTTGCATTATGAGACTAAGGGCCTCATTTGTCAACAAGTTTGATCACGAGTGCTAACTCACTGCATATGCTAAATGGTGCTCCAGCCGAACAGCTCCAAACTGAGACTACGGACATGTAAGTATAAGACTATATGAGCGCAGGGTGTGCAGCCCCTTGGACCCGTGTGCACCCATACCCTGCACCCATTATAGATACGCCCCTGATGACCTACTGTATCACTGGACAATATAGGGCAATAAAACTGACAAACTAGGTTGGACATGGACTAGAATGAGTGTTGGGTACTCACTATTTCTTGACAGGCAAGTGAAGGGGAGTCATTTAAAGAGGAAGTTATATCAGCACTCAATGATCCTGTACTCATCAAAGGGCAAGCACAGAGACAGAGTTGCTGAAAGGAACAAGTAGCACTGGAAGCACGGATAGCACTGGGGACAAACATGAGGGACGAGGGCCTTGCTCGTGAGAGCTTACATGCTAAGCAGCTCTGCGCACTAGTAGATAGCCTCCCCCCAGTAGCCCTTCTGGCCACCTTATGACTACTTTTCCCTCTCTTGCTTTGAATTTGACTCCAAAACACAGATCTTTGGCAGGAATAGATGTCACTTCCTGTCCTCTCAGTGCTGGAAGTTGCTGAGAATTGTAGTTTTCAGCATTCATTGGCGTTTTACACTCCCAACACACTCACACAGAACTTTGACCACAGTGTCTATCAACATATTGGACCCACCTCTTCCTCACTGTAAGCACTGGGTCCTGGGGGTTACATATAGATCTGTGTTAGATCTATTTCTTCCATCAAACACCTTTATATGGATGCCACCAAGTAATCTACTACATTATTTCTCAAAAGAGAAGGAAATTACAGTGTTCAAACAACTTGTTAGGGTAACTCCATCGGGAGTGCTGCACTTCATTGCCCATTCTCAATAGCAGTTCCAGCAGATGTAACCAATTTCAAATTGGTCACCTTATTGGGGAATACCGATCTGCAACAGGAAAAATAATAAGAAGGTATGGTGTCTATGATCAGGAATGGTTTGCACCTAGGGGTTTTCAGAAATATTACCCCCCCATTGCTTTATGCCCCATACCTAAAATATACTAATTTACACCTTTCAGAAAGTTATTTAGCAACTCTCCTCATAGTGGGCCTTACTCTGGGTCAGACACAAACCCAAATGCTTATGAATATCTGCAAACTGCGCATGCAACGCAGAAAGCAATCGCAGTCTGCACGTGCCCTACCGTACATAGACACACAAAGATTGAAAATAATGATGAATTGATTGTTCCTCAAAGGACCTCTCTTTGGGTGAATGGCCGTTTCTATGCAGTTCCCGTGCAGACCCATGGAATGGAATAAATAAAAAATTATTTTTTATATATATATATATATATATATATATATATATATAACCAGCTGGGGTACCCAGCGTTGCCCGGGTTGGAGACTGGTCTCTGAAGTACACCTGCAGCTTTCGCTTTTTTACATAGTCCTCGTCTATTACTTGACCAACTATGCAAATTAGGAGTAAATGACAGTGCGGGCAGCGTATTCTCATACAGTTTGTAATGGGGGGGTATCAGGAGCAGACTGGCTTATAGAACAGAAATCAGTATAGCTTCCAAAATGAATTGCGTTTCAGAAATCTCTGCAGCACAGAGGGTGTGATTCAGCTGTGGACAGATATGCTATTGCAGCTGCAGTAGCTGTAATATAAGGCAGGAGGCATTACGCTTCCTGCATGCATTACTGATCCAAGCTGCATCAAAGGATGCAGCATCAGATTATCTGCAATCCCTTTGGCCTGGCTGAGTGACCATGCGGCTGCTGTAAGATGAGACAGTTAGTGAAATGCTACTAATGCTCACTTTTCAATGTCAAAGTTTATCATGCAAACACAGAGCTGACTGACTGACTCAGGGCTGACTGACTCCATATTGGAAGAGAAGAGAGTGTGACAGTGTGTGTAGGAAGCCAGCCCCTCTGCCCTAGAACCTGTGTAATTTAAGTGTCCCGGTTTTATGGGATTGTGTGACAGTGTGCAGCCCTGACAAAGTTCAAACCTAGGCAAAAACCGAATACTGGTCAAACTACACCACCATGCCAAATTTGGTGGAGCTAGGTCCAAAACTCTGGCCATGCATAAAAGGATACAGACACACACTCTCTTGTTTATTATATAGATTATGCTGCCACCTCAGAGTATTGCGATCCCAAACAAGCAAAAACCAGGCTGATTTGGCATTTGGAGAATGCAGACAGACAAAGGATGTCTTTTTCAGACGGATCTTTGGCATCCAGCATGGGTGCAAGTCCTGTTACTAATGATGACAGCTGCAGACGGAAAAATAGTTGGCGGTGATCATTTCGCAATGTAATAAAACAATTATGCACGTTTTTATGCAACTATAGCGCAAGACTACATTTGCACACTAACCACAGCTCAGTTCAGGTTGTCATGTGGTCAACGTGTTGGGAAGGTCACAGGACACACGTGGTCATTCTAACTGAATCAATCCCTGTCAATATTTCTCAATTGCCGGGAAACCACCTTCCTCGTCTCTGTACTACCTCTCGGCTCTGTATGGCACGTGAATGCAGGTGCCAGACTGCTTATAAATCTCTATGCAGGGGTATGGGCTTTCGAGCAGCAATTCATTTTAATTATGTTTGACATAAAAAAAAAAAAAAAAAGACCACCTACAGATGAGACAATACAGTTGTAAGATTCACAGGGTTTCTGCTGGGAATACTTCATAACTGAAGTATGTTCTCCCAAAGGAGTTTTACTACCATTTGATTTAATTTTTAATTTTTACATTTTAATCAAAAATAGATCAAACGGAAGACGCGTCTCTGGGGAGACATACATTCTGATTTAAAGCAGTGTATATTTCTTTTAAATGCAAGGAGCTGCATACTATGCATAACTCAGGAATGACACCGTGCGTTGGAAACACGTATCATGTTGGTGTTACTCATAGTTTTCCCCTAATAACGTAATGAGCAGTTGTCAAACAGACTACAGCATCCTTCCACAAATTATGTTCATTACCTTTAAACTCACTTCTTCCAATACGGAAGCCAGATAAAAACGGTTTTTGTTTTCTTCGTATAAGTACATTACATCGCATCATCTGCATAACAAATTATATATATATATATATAAATATCTGTACTGATATGTACCACTTTGCATTACATTACAAGGTCATAGGTGGATAGTTCTCAGCCAGATATTTTTGCAGTATATTACGCTGGCCTATCAGGAGCAATGGAACGGATATAAACTAAGGCTTGGATAGAGGTAAAGTGGATGTAGATACCAACCTATCAGCACCTATCATTTTTCAAACACAGGGCCTAATTCACTACCGATTGCAACTGCGATTACGCACGCAAACAGCCGATTGTTGTGTTTTGCACATGTATCGCAGCGCGCAAACCGGCCACTGCAGTGACTACACAGACCCATCGCAGTAATTGACAGGCGGGTGGTGACGGTGGTCGGCAAAACGCAGACGTGCCAGTGCATTTGAACGCCGTTGCAGGGGCTTGCATAAATTATCCACTGCGATGCCGTACGCAGCCCGAGCACTGATAGCGTGCGATGAGGTTAGCAATTCCTGAGTAAGGTCAGAGCTTGTGCAAGTGTGCGTGAGGCTGCCATGGTACCAATGGTTTTGCAGTCTTGATTACAGATGTGAGTAAAGTGAGCGGTCATTATATTATGCTGCAACAGCATAGCGATTGCAATGGATTAACATACTATCTCAGTGAGACTACGTGCTTAATCGCTATTGCAAATCGGTAGTGAATCAGGCCCCCAGCAAGTAAAGTGACAGTTAAGTACTTTATCTCTGTCCACTTTCTCTCTCTGAGGGTTAGTACATAGGCCCTTATGTTCCACGTTATTGAAGGAGTCACCATACGTCCCCCTCATTTCCTCTGCCGCAGAGTGTGCAGTTAGTATCTTCTCATTTCAGATCCTGCCTCTGATCACCCAACATTACTGAAAATCTCTAGGCAGAGATGTAGCAAACTTTCTAAAGAGGACAAGAGGGGAGATTCCCATAGCAACCAATCAGCTTGCTATAATTTACAAAGTACATTCTATAAAAGGATAGTTAGAAGCGGATTGGTTGCTATGGTCACCTTCTCCACTTATCCTCTTCATAAGGTTTGATAAAATACCCTCCAGAAGAAACGTTCTCACCTCACAACTGGTGAGGATTTTACTGGTGAACATCGCAACTGGTGAGGATTTTACCGGTGAAGCCTTTGTGGGTCGACTTGGCATGTTCTTGGCAGGTGCCACAAAATCGTGAGAGAAGGTCAAAAGACCGGTTCAGGGTGCTTCATTAAATACTTTAAAGGGAGAAGCAGGGCAGCTGTGCCTCTCCAGATGTTGTGGAGCTAGAAGTTCTAAACTGCCTGGAAACCCGCTCCCTTCAATCTGGAGTGCCAGGTTCCTTGTGTGCATTAAAGGGTTTTATTTACAGTAAGGAACAAATGAGGCTATTGGGGGAAAAAAATTTGGAAATGGAAACAAACATGGAGTGTTGCTAGGGAAAAGGTAAAATATACAACCTGGATTAGAGCGGTGAGAGGGGAACGGCAACAGGACATGTTTCGAGGATTCATGTCTGTGGAAACAAGTTGGATAATTGCTGACCAAAATAAACTAACTCACCTGTGCATGATTAAAGAAATCCACAAAACATAACCTGTTGGTGGTACTTGAGGACTGGAGTTAACAACCACTAGTTTAGTCCATTTCTAAAATGCACTCTAAAAACTTAGCATTTTATCCCTTTGCCACGCAACGCTGTTACTCGAATGCTAATTCTGCACATGGGCAAACTTTGCACTTAGCCCTAAATCACACACCAAATGCCATTGGCAGACTTCCGCTTGGATTTGGTTGATCGTATGAGATTAATTCAATATTAAAAGGCATTAAGTCTTCCCTTGATAACAACTGAGATAAAGAAAAAGAAAAAAAAAGAAAACTGGTCTTTGGTACAGCAAGAAATGGGACACAACTGTCTATTTGTAGCTTAAGAGGAACGTAAAGCTGGGCCTTCGGTCTTCCATACTGCAGTCAATATTTGACATTCTGCCCAATATATGTGGTCTAACCATCCCCCCCCCCCCCACACACACACACACACACACACACAGAGAGTGAGCAGGAAGACCGTGATACCATTTAAATAGATTTGATCATTATCTGTGTGTGGTCAACTTCCAACCGCACTAAAGCTGGCCACACATCTAAAGATTATCTGTCCAACCAGCCAACTTGTTGATTGGTTGGAATGAAAATCTGGTAAGGTATGAAAGCAAATGACAATCAGCAATTTGCTCCCAAACGCTGGAAAATGGACCAAAACTGTTGTTTGAACAAATTGTTTAGATCACACATTTAATAAACTTGTCTGACTGACCATTTTCATCTGTTTTCTGGCATTTAAGAGCAAATTGCTGATCATCAGTTACTCCCATACATTACCAGATTTTCATTCCAACCAATCAACAAGTTGGCTGGTTGGATGTAAGTTGGTCTAGTGTGTGGCCAGTTTAACAGTCCACAGTAAATGAGGCTCAGCCCATACCAAGTTCTCATCCAATTTGGTCATCACCTTTCAAATTGTAACAAAGTGCAGTAAGACATTCAGGTAATGAATGTTCATTAATTTAGCCCATGCTAGACTGGGAAAGCAAATGTATGCTATAGGTTACATGTTAATAAAAGGGGTGGAAGGGAGCAAAACAAAAAGCGAGTAAGCAAAGAAATAAAGAACCCTGTTCCCCAAATTATTGGATTAAAAAAAAAAAAATAAGAAAAAAAAAAACAGTAAAAAAATAAGTTTTTTTAAGCATAGTTGTTTTAATATACTATTTGGACGACATTCATGTGTATGAGGAAATACAAATATTTTTAGGTACTAATTAAACATTTTATAAAACAATTCATATAAAAATAGCATGTCATATATATTTTATTTATTTTTTTCTTCCAACAGAACCTACCATGTTACATAGAAGTTTATGTAGCTGGTATTTCAGTATCTTAAGGGAGAAATTTAGTGGTGGTTTCATGTGCAGTTTGCAAACAGCCACACATCACATTTGGTTATATAAGAGCCAAACCGCTGGATTTACTAAACAGCTTATCAGAGGGTGCTAACTCAGAACACATGTAATTTTTGCAAATTGGTTAAAAAAAAATCAAAAAATTAAGGTTGATTTTTATTATTACATGGTTCTGACGGGCTAGACAGCATGCATGTTGATTTGTCTAGTCCAGTGATTCCCAACCTCGGTCCTCAAGGAACACTAACAGTCCTGGTTTTGGTGATATCCATGCTAAAGCACAGATGGTTTCATCAAAATAACTGAGGTACTAATTAAGTTGCCTGTGCTCAAGTATGGCTGTCCTTAAAAGCTGGACTGTTAGTGTGCCTTGAGGACCGTGGTTGGGAACCCCTGGTCTAGTCAGTCCAGAAGAGAGAGGAAAAAAAAATTTTTTTTATTGAGAATACAACATTGACGTAGTAATTATGGGGTGCAACAATTTATTAAGTAGCCAATATTAATTTATTATCTTAGTATGCTGTCAATATGTAATATTTTATCCTTATGGGGGCAATATAAATTTATTTTATAAATTGGCAATATAAAATGTATTATTTAATAATGGAGACAGGGCCAACGATTATTTCATGATAGGGGTCACCATTTATGGTATATGTTTAGGATGCCTGAGGTCGCAATACCAACCGTCGGTTTCCCGACTCCTCAATCCCGGCTAGGGTTAAATGACAGGCGTCTAAAATGTAGACGCCTGTCATTAGCCCTACGCCGAGAGACCGGCACCCCGATCGAAGGGATGCCGGGCGCCGTGAGCGGACAGCCGCGGGGGGGAGGGTTAGGTTTAGGGCTCCCGGGGGGACTTAGGGTTATGCACCCCAGGGGGGAGGTTAGGGTTAGGCACCCCCCCCCCAGGGGACTTAGGTTTAGGCAGCGGGGAAGGGGGGTTAGGGTTAGGCACCCCTAAGGGAGGGTTAGGGTGGTAGGTTAGTTAGTACTTACCTGGGGACGATCAGGATTTCCAGCGCTGTCGGGCTGCCGCTGCCGGGATCTCTTCCACTGTCGGCCTGACGCTGCCGGGATTCGAACTGCCGGCCATGCGGCCGGCGGTATTACATACCGATTCCCCATTTATAGTGTACACTTGTAGCTAATTTGCATGCTGGCATTTGTGATGCATGATTTGAACTCTTTAAAAAGAAGTGTTGGTTTGAAAGAAAGCAATGTGATGTGCGGTATTGCCTTTAGTAAAGCTCATGGATTACAAACCACACATAAAACATGCAGGTCTGCTAAATTGCACTTTAGTAAATTTCACCCTTAGATTTTTACAATTAGAGATTTTAGATATTTTTTTTTTTCTTAAAGTGTAAAAAGAGAATGTGTGAAAATAAAATTCTGACTATTGTACATTCAACTTTGTTTTTCCTACAAAAAGAGCAGCACTTCTATAAAATGTCGATATTTCCTAACAGTTGGTATTTACAAAAGTATTTTTAAAACTACAGTACAACACACCTGATCAGTGGTTCAAATAGTATGCATAGGCCTTCTAATGCTATACAAAGACTAGAATACATTAGTAGGGAAACGCCCAAAGTATACGTGGCCTGGGAATTATCCAGCCTTACTCTTCAGTGTCTAGCTACATATACCACACTGGTCGCAGCTTGAATGGATCAATAATAGACATTAGTGATGGTTATAGAAAGGGCACACTCTAAACCCACAGACCTTTATTTCAGGAGCTGGATGGATTTACGCCTGGCCAGCACATGAAACAAGTGGCATGGAGTTCAGACAGCGCGGTTCCCTGGGTCAATGATCTCTATTAACAAGTTCAAACTACAGGCAACATCATGGCCGGATTAAGGTTTGTGGGGGGCCCAGGGCAACTAACTTCTATGGCCCCCTAACAATAAAATTGTCAATATGATATGCTGGCAATGTTATTAAAAAGTGTAATGTGTAAATACTCCCAGCACCACAAATACGTTGCACACAAATCCAGCTGATTGATTGGATGGCGGCCGCCCTTATATTTCTCTGGGTTACATACCCCGCGCTTACTCTGACTGGCTACAGGCACATTCTGCACGTGGCTCCAGCTTTTAAGGAACTACACCCCACAGAATAGCAGGGCAAGCTGTGACTTGTAGTCCCTCAACAGCTGGAAAACCACAAGCAGGCTACATTTGCCTTTTAACACAAGATAAGGAAAACAAATACAATTAAAACCCAGAAATCTTGCAACTTGAAAATTGCCGGCAGATGACTAGGTCAGATTTTCTTCTACTATAATAAAGGACGGTTCCGATCCTCAGTATAACAGTGGAGTGTCCTGGGGTAATCACATTTAAAAAATCCATATAAAAAAGTCCTCTCTTCGTGTGCAGGTCTAGAGCCGCAGAATGTGGTTGATATGACCCTGAAATTACAGAATTACATTAGAATGGGAAGTATTTAGAGATTAGAGCATTTAATAAGACATACATTTGTGGTTATGATAGCTGTATAACAGGAAGGATCCAGATAGGGTATTAGGTAACATGACATTTATTCTTCTTCATTCAGGTGACAGCTTTCATTGTTGCATACACTTCCTGACTCTGGGCCTGATTCAGACCCGCTCGCGAGCACTGAGCGCTCGCAAGCGGGTCGATGGTGCCCTAGTGTGCATGCGGACGACGGAGGGAGCTCCGTCGTGAGCATGCGCGAGACCCGCATAGCGACAGCCAAGCTGTCGCTATGGGTCTCACACCAAAGGGGGCGTGCCGTCAATGGTGAGTGACAGCACGCCCCCTTTGGTGGGCGTGCCGGGGGCGTTGCTGCCCAGACGGAGGCGTTCCCATGGGAACGCCTACCGTCTGGGGCCGGCCCCACTGACATCACTAGTGACATCACTAGTGATGTCAGTGGGAGTGCTTTTGACTCTGATAGAGCCAAAAGCACTCCTGGGCTTGCGGCAGCGAGACCCTACCGCAGGGTCTCGTCGCAAGCCCGATGGTCTTGACCATCGCGACCATCTTTTTGGCCGCTTGCATAAGCTGTGGGTGATCACCCACAGCTATGCGAGCGGAGGCCGCTCCAATTTTAGGTAGGAGGGCCCTGATACAGAGCGAGCGCTCAGGTCAGAGCGTCCGGCTCTGAATCAGGCCCTCTGTCCATAGAGGAGTCACTTAGTAAATACTGCTCAGGTGCTTGTCCCCCATAAATGGTCAAAAGGAGATACCCTAAACAGTCTGCATGTTAAAAGCCAAAATAAACCACATGTTCATAAATATATTAAACACCAGCAACTTTCTAATACCAAAAGACATCTTGTAACTTCATAAATATATACCGGACACGGGGGCCCGATTCATTACGGCGTACGCAGATTGGTCGATGGTGCGTACTGCGCATGCACAGCAGGTCAGGATTGCGATAGCACTGCGATCACGTACGCAGACAGAGTGAGCGATGGGACAGCGTTTGGGGGCGGTGACGAGGGAGCGGTTGCAGAAAGGCAGGCGTGCCTGTCCATTTGGACAAAGTTTCCTGGGCGTGCATAATTTAGCCACTGCCATGGTATTCTCAGCTTGAGGACTCACTGCGTGAGACGACCATTGCAAATTCTGAGACAGGTCAGAGCTGCTGTAATTCTGCGTGAAGGTCCGATGTTACCGATGTATACGCAGGACTGCGAGGTCTTACGGATGCGAGGAAGCAGTAGTGGACATCTCTATGCAGCAGTTGCAAACATTAGCATATTTTCGCAGCAGAACTGCCTGTGTAATCGCAGCTACAATAGCGATCCGTAATGAATCAGGCCCACTGACGTCACATGAGATCTAGGATAGCCTATATGCTTAAGCGACAGGAAGTCTGATGCGTTCTAGGCAACTATATATTCTTCAGCGTCAAGCACTTCTTCAAATATTCCAGATACTTAATATAATCACATATATAAAATTATTGGTTTAGAGTTCTTTAAAGTTATTGCTGCAGTATGATGCCATTTGATAATAAGACAGGTTGGCATTTCAAATTAAAAAGGTCTATGGTTCAAAAGTGAGCTGCAACAGAAGAACCAATTGACTGTATAATCTCTGCACAGCTAAAGCAACACTGACACTAAAATTACTTTCTCATTTAGAAAACTACTTTTTTTTTGGGGGGGGGGGGGGGGGGGGGGAACGGCTTGTGCTGCCATCCTGACCTGAGGGACCACATGTATATTACAGGCGGCTGCGAAGGATCATTCGCTTATGTCTGCGTAATTTTTTTTAGGACACTTCTGTGGGCAAAATAGTCATCACCCGTTTCCTAGCCAGATGTGTTCTACAGAGCCTTTACTCACATTAAAGTCCAGTCAAACTGCACCAGTCGTTTGCAAAAATTGGCGAGCACATGTCCAGAATTTGTCAAAATGGGGTTTTTTTTTTGCTCTTTTTCACATATCCTATTTTTAGATATTATCTTGCTTTGTTCTAATGGGTTAGGATATTATTGTTCCAAATCCTGGTTCTGTGCTCATGGCAGGAGAGGAGACACCACAGTGGTCTCATCGCTTCCCCGAGTCAAGCGGTCAATCCACAATGTAAAGTTATGGTCACGGTAGCAGCAGGCGGCCAGTTATGAAAAGAAATGCTGCGTCGCCATCGTCTTTTATGAATTCACAGTATTTACCAGCCAGATGTCTCACTTGAAAATCAAACCTTTTATTCCGTGGCTCCCTGCTGGCACTCCAGCTCCTTCCTGATGGAGCATCACAAGCAACATGATGCGGACATGAGAGTGGCTTCCCGCGAGAGGAAGATATACATGGTGCAATATGCAACTAGGGTCACCTACCCTCCGCTATTTAATTGTTACATTATACTATTTTATATGGATCAAGAAAAAATAAAAACTTAAAAAAAAATTTAAAAAAATTTACACATGAGGCTCTGCAGCGGTCAGCAACAACAACTGAGAAATTTACGGTGACAAAGGGCTCAATCCAACTACTTGCAATGTACTCACGGATGAAAGTCATTGCGACAACAGGCGCGCTTGACGGCAGCCCGGATTCGCTTAAAAGTGCTCGCAGCCCCATAGGGCTCCAAGCTAAAGTATGCAAATTTGGGCTCAGAGCGGGGCGCAAGGCGCCGGTCCGTTGCAACGCGCACTCTTTGCATGTAATTGGATTGACCCCAAGGTGGGAAATTGAATTATAATCTCTCACCAGATCTATTTGCATTATTCTTTTGCTGGTACATAAACCTCTTTAAAAAACTGGCAAGTGCGCCGTTGTTTACCATAAAGTGTCATGTGAATGAGCCCTCAGTATTTTGTGTCCATGCGATATTACAAGAGAGCATATTCGGTCATCATTACTCTAAAAGAACACAGTGTCCTCCACCATAAGTAGACATACTCGCCAGCTTTTTGTCTGCCCCCTCTCGATTGCGTAATCATTGCCCCATACCTGCTATATAATGCTGCAATTACAGGCATGGCAAAGGGAGTTCACAGCTCAATTCAATTGGGCTATCAAGCTGCCTTGACCATGGAGTGGGCGGCTGCAGGAGCCCCCGGGCGACTTACTCGCTTTTCCGGGCATCTGGGATTCGGTGGAGTACAGAAGCATGTGACAAAGCGATAGTGAGTGTGCATGTATGTGTTAATAAACTTGTACTCTCACAGTGTGTGTGGTCTTTTTTTTTATATTTCCTTTGCAGTGGAACTACAGGTACCAGCGAGCCTGTAATGCCCTGCATGCTGGTATGTGTGGTTTATGCGGGGCAGGCTTGCTGGGACCGGTAGTTCTCCTGCAAAAGACAATCTTATTCAATCTTTCGTTGCACTACACTATACACCATCAACCCGGCACCACCGCTCCAGGGGTGCCGGGGATAGCCCTGGGCTATCACCCTAGGCCTGGGTTGCCCTGGAGAGGGGGATCCCTTTAATGGGGGGGTACCCACCTCCCCAGGGATCCCAGCCTGGGCTGACTAGCGGTCAGGGGTAATGCTCTGGCCGGGGGACTGCATGTGTGTATTCCAGTGAGCACACAATTCTATGAATTAGCAGCTCCACCATTTTGTGAATGACAGCAATCTCACGCTGTGAGAGCTGAATCTGTAGTTAACCACAGGGTGTGATGGCATACCATGGGGGAGATGTACTAAGTATCGCTATCACGATGTGGTACATCTACTCTGACTTTGCGTACATACCGCAGTTAATTACCGCGGTATGTACAAAGGATTTCGCAAAGGACAGCATGCGCAGAAGGCTGCGGGGGCTCATGGGAGGGATCCGATCGGATCCCTCCCAGCCAGGAGTGTCAAGCTAAGACGCCCATAGTTACCTAGCAACGCTTAGTACATACGGGGAATGCAGTAAAACCCCCGAAAACTGCATTTTTGGGGGTTTTACCGCATTTTCGCCGTTAGTACATTTCCCCCATATCTGTGTTGAGCAAGGAACAGGTCCATTAAGGAGTCAGCCTTAATGATCGGAATGTCATTGGTTTTTCAAGTTTGAGTGTCAGAAATTCAATAGGTTATGTGAAATTTCAGATCATGTCTAAGAAGCCTTTAATGGGACATGTGAAACCGTAAGGTTTTTTGTCCATGGAATAATTAATAAAAAAAAATAAATATATTTATTTATTCATATTTTTTAGGGTGCCGTTCTGGTTATAAAACCCCTAGATTTATCCATGCAGCACACCCAATTGGTGGTTATTCTAAAAAGAAAGTAGAATTACGGAAGTCTTTGAGCGACTGAAAATACTGGAAGAGATAGTTTCAGCCCAGTGACTCTCCATCGTGTGGACACACATCATACATGCCCAAATTAATTTCAACAAACAAGTGCTCCCAGAGTATGATAGAGCAGACGGCCTTGTCAGACAAGATCAGTTATCAGCTTTCTGTGAGGCTTTCCTAAGCGCTCATCATCGTGACGACTCGGGGCAATGAAAGTAATAGATGGAAGAGCATTATTGTTAGCTAAATAATGCATTTTCCAATCTTATTTATAAGATATGCAATCAATACTCATACAAAGATAAAACTCCACTTGGCCTGTCTCCCTGCACCGCGCTCATTATTTGTGTGTTCAATATTTATTTAGTCAAATCAACATAAAATGCTATTTTGTTATTTCAATGTACTCTGCTTCTTAAAATGCATTGAAAGCCGTTTCATTTGTAATTATATGTAAAGCCCGCCGCTCGCCCAAAGGAAAGTCTATCAATCTTCCTTTATTATTTACAGGCCTTATTTCTCAAGGACGTAATTGGCGTTTTTATTAACTACATTTTATAGATCTGATACTGGAGAAAAAGTAAAATTGCATATTTTTTTTATTTTTTTAAATAAAAAATAAATAATAAAACTTAAATAATAAACTTTACTCACCGACTCTCCCGCAATACATCTCTGGCAAAGTTGGGGAGATAAAGTATTTTGACGAGTTTGCTGGGGCTAAAAACAGAAGAATAAATAATGTAACATTGCGAGACTTCACCATTTCATCTCTTGTAAAAATCTATGTAAACAATATAAACATACACAATATATACATACACAATATATAAATATATGCATACACAATATATGCAGAATATAAAGTTACAACAGAACAAATTTCAACTGTATTTTTTCTTTACTTATATACCACTGTGATAATAAATATTTACAACGTAAACCCTCAGTGTACTTAAATGTCCTATTACCCATACAAATATAGGGGATGTAGTCGTTATCCCGGCGGTCAGAATACTGTTGTCGGAATCCCGGCTCCAGAATCCCGACCGCTGACATTACGATAGTAAGTATTAGGTTTAGGGTTAGGCTGTGGGAGGGGAGAGTTAGGATACTTCCCTAGTTCTGACTGTCGATGCCACTGTTGGAATTACGACCGCCGGCATCCCGACCACCAGGATTCCGTACCCAACCCAAATATAGATACATTCAAAAAATAAATAAATAAATAAATAAATACCCCCTAGTGATAAGCCAATCCTTTTGCATGTAAAAGGTTTTCCCCTTATGGAATAAGTATTAACTTTTTAACATTTACTAACCAAATTTTAATGTCCTTTTGAATGAACTTTAACAGATTGAAGTACTCCTTGAATATGAAGTACTTTCTTGGGTACACATGCAACAAACTGAGTACATAGGCTGCAAAGGATTAGGTAAAATAAAGTGAGCACTGGTACCATACAATCCTGCTGTACCCAGTCATTAGGCACAAAGCCATTCACAGGCGCTGCGGTGTCGGCTGATATCGCCATCTGCCAGCCCACCATATCACATTTATTCAGCTGCTCCAACAAGACGCCACCGCCATTTGTAAAACTTCCCAGTCCTGGGCACGTGCGCTTCTGTAAGAAATAAAAGCGAGAACAGTATGCAACTTTTTGTGCTAAATGGAACATCTATTTTATTAGGAAGCACATACAGTTTTTACATAGTGTAGTACTCAATATTCAGCAAATTGTCTGTTTTTTGGAGAGAAACTACCGGATTTGCTGGTGCCAACAACTGACCAATGCTCGAATCCAATGTTATTAAATTGCACCCCCACCCCATAGGAACCCTAGGTCCTCATATACGCTGCAGACAATGGTCAGAGTAGAGTACTGTTTATAACCCCATTCCTTTATGAAAAGGATATTTTCTTGTCTGGAGATAAATAGAGGGTTTTAAAGTGCTTTATCGACACTTTGCTTAATTAGGGTTAATCAACATAAAAAAAAAAAAAAAAGCGCAGGATTAAGTTCTCAAAACTCACAAAGACAGCAACGCACGAGGTAAGTTCCACATAACCTACCAAAATGTGCCAGGATCTACAGACCTGTAGTTATAACTACATTGCTTATTATCATCCAATGAAAGACCCACTAATACCCCTTGGTTGTTCTAAAAGACTGTAGTCATTATCATTACATTACAACCAACACCGCCGAAGTTACACTCCACTAACCAGGCTTAACTTTAACCAATTAAAAACAGAAAAAATGGTCTATGCTTCAAAAGAAGGGTTTTAAAGTGCAGGATTATTGGTGGAGCCGCATAGTAAGGGGAGGGCCCACATCAGTTAGATGAATTTTCCCCGTACAAACACCATTTGTGTCTTTTAAATCATCAGACAGAGACTTCTTTAGATGACTGTCAAAGTGAGAATCAAGGGGGGGGGGGGGAGGGGGTTGAGAGTGAAAGGGTTAATACTCTTTACAGACTTTCACTAGATAAGATTTTCTTTCCAAGTTACTAATATATAAACATTTGTGCAGCAAAAGTACAATATGAAAAGTATTTAAAAAAAAAAAAAAAAAAGGAAACTTTAGTTCATGCTAACAGCTGAACTTAAAAGCATGCCCACCACCTAAGTCAGGGATGGTGAACCTCAGGCCCAGGGGCTGTCTGTATAAGGCCCACGGAAACATTTGGTCTGGCCCTCAGAGCTTTTTTCTGCTAGCCTCATCTGGCTAGCAGGGTGCATAGAATGGCACCCTGCAGCGTCGTATGGAGTGTCTTTAGGACGCTTCAGATGGTCATACCACTGCCACTACAGCTCCCCGGAGCATTGCTGTAAATGCCGGCGATTGTGACCCCGCCCCGTGTGGCATCACACGGAGGGGGCGTGGCCTGCAGCGGGCCCGCAAATAATGTTACATATATATCTCAAAATGGCCTTCGGCAGAAAAAAACGTTCCCCACCCCTGACCTAAGTGAACGGACAAATATCAAAAACATATGCTAGAACTATTATGGGCAGCAATATTTATTCAGGAGTATTAATGAGTCTGGGAATGTATCAAACCTTGCAAAACGTGGACGAGTGGACAAATTAAGAAGTTACCCATAGCAATTAATTGGCTCCTACCTATCATTTTACAGAACGTACTTGATAAATGCTAGCTAGAAGCTGACTGATATGGACAAACTCTCCACACATCCGAAAGCTTGATACATTTCCCCCCTGTGCTTCTGAGAAACACCCTGTGACATCACACTAGACATGTTCCAGCTTACCAGGCCGTCTGGTCATTGGCCTGAATGAGAGCAGGAGAGAAGTGATGCAGGATATTCCACCCACACCCTACTGCTACATTAAATAATGCCTAAACCTTCTGTGGCGTAAGGGAAGACGCCCAGTTTTACGGATCATTTTATCAGCAATTGCATGTGTGCAGATAACTGTACATAGGCTGTTTCTATTGAGATTCATTTATTTATTAAACTGCATGACCAGTAAGCTATAAAGCTGGGTACACACTATACAACATATCGTTCCGACGCGGATTGGAATGCTAGATCGTACACATTGTATTGTGTTAGCGAAGGTAGCTCATCGCAGCATCCCACCTGCGGAGACGACACAACGAAGGACGCAGTGCAGTTACATGCAACCATTCATCTCGCAGTCGTACACCAGATTGGGCAGTGAGTCGTTGCATCGCACTGTCGGACATCGTATAGTGTGTGCCCAGCTTAAGGCTTCGGATAAATTACATATATGAAAATTTTACTCTTAACTTTTACCCTACAGTTGGCTGCAGTGCGACCCTAAACTCGCAGTCCTCGAAAGTAACTTACAAACGACATTACCAGCTCCTTTTGACAATGTTCTATACAGGCCGCCATAGGACATTGCATACTTGTAAACAAAATTATTCTGAAATGAATAGAAAAGTGGTACATTGAAAAATAGAGCCAGACACTTCGGGCTTCCAAAAATATTTAGCATTTGCTGGAGAAATTGCACTGGCTACATATTAGAGGATGCTCAGCGATCCGATCAAAAAACAAAACAAAAACCAACACATTCTGGGACGACGCCAAAGCAGATGCCTCCGAAACTGGTCACTTCACACAATTAGCCTTTCACGCTCCTATATCCTTTTAATGAGGTTGTACCAGCCGACATGCAACACAGTCAAGGTGAACAGCAGCGACTTCACGTATTTATCACGCGCAGCCAGCCAAGCAGTAGCAATGTAAAATATATTAATAAAACTGAAAAGTATTCAGGCAGGATTGTCCAAAAGGAGCAGTCTTCTTTTTGGACAGGTGACCCCTTCTGCCCGGGATTAGATGTGAATCATTTAATCCACTGGTGGCTTTGAGCTCCCACAGCAAGCACTAATGGACGATACATTTGCACTTAGCATTGGAAAATGCTTTAAGAGATACCATCGAAATTAATTCTGGTCTACTAACCGCTGTGACCATACTAGAAACTTATCCCGTCTTCAAGCTCAGCAAAACATCTTATTAAAGACGGGAAAAATAACTGTGCTTGGGTCTAGAATAAAGATTTAACTACTGGATTATATGGACAAAAAAAAAAAAAAACATTTTTAACTGCAAATTCTGAGCGTTATACACATGGACACACAGATGTTTCACGGGATAAAATCAGATTTAAAAAGGGAAAATATACTTTGATTGAAGAGGGTATTTTTTCTCTAAGTGTTTAGTAATTATAAACGCAAGCCAATACATTGAACACATGGCTCTTCATATTTATTATCTAAAAAAAACAACTCACTTTAAATCCACCAATGGTCACCAAGAATGACTAATCTTTATCCAACAATAACTTTTCAATAAATCATTTTGTATGAAGTGGTGTATTATCTTATTCATCAAGAGTAATACAATATAACTAACATCCTTACAGGATGTAGTCAGAATCCCGACGTCACAATAATGATAGCGGCGTCCCAGCGGTCACAACCCCCGCAGATTCCGACAGTACTAGGGTTAGGCACTAGGGGAAGGGTTAGGGTTAAGTTTCTGTTAAAACACTTATCAAAAATCGGGATGCCGCTGTAGGTATTCTGTCAGTCGACATCCTAATTGTCGAAATCTCCTACCCACCCTTAAGTTGCGCACACATGAGACTATCTGTTCAGCGATTGATATCGCTGAACGATCTCCCTTGAAATTCCACACACAAACAATATCACCCACGACCAATGACCATTCCCTCCTGCAGGCACTGATAGATATCGTCCAGGTTGGCCTGCATGCATGGACGATTAACGATATAGTTATCGTCCATGCGGTAACGCGCATCGTTGGTCGATTGTTGGCAGCATAAAAATGAACGTTATCGTTCATTTAAATAGTCCCGTGTATACGCAACGTTACAAATCATAATAAAAAAAGTCTACATATAGCAAAAATCACCACCCTTGATAGAATTATCATGATTACTTATTTAGAAGGCGACACAAAGGATTTAGTAGTGCAATGCAAGGGGATAAAATTGGCAAAAAGTAACAGAAGTACAGACAGTAAATATATTCACACGCAAAATTTGATAAAAAAAATATAATAATATATATATTATATGTCGCAGTTAGCATAATTGTGATTATTATCTTTATTTATATGGCACCACAAAGATTCCACAGCGCCTTACAAAGTGCATAAACAAATGAGCACACATGAAAAACAGTTATTAACAGTAAAAAAAACCAGGACATGGTTTATAAACATTGCTGTATAACACTGAACTAAAGCAGCAGGGCGTGGACGATAGTGATATCGTCCATCGCCCGTGCATGCAGGCCAACCTGGTTGATATCAACCAGGTTACTATAAGAGATATCAATCATCCAGCACACCAGAAGGGTGCAGGACGATCAGACAGCGTTAACGTTATCTGATCGCTCCGCGTGTATACACCATTAGAAAGATGGGTGGTAAACTAGAATGAAAAAAAAAAAAAAAGTTTTACAGGCTTGAACTGGTAGGCATAACTAAAATCTAATGGAGCTTGGGAGGGCTTTCCGGAATGTGAAAGTGGTAGGTTGTGACCAGGGAGGAGGAGATAGAGCAATCATTAGCCGAGCAAAGAGGGCGGGAGGGAATGTGTGAGGAAATGAGGATGGAGATATAGGAAGGAGCTGTGAGGTCGAGAGCTTTGTAGGTGAGAGAGAAGAGATTGAATTGTAAGGCAGTGCAGTGACTGGCAAAGAGGGGCTGCACAGGTGGTGGGGTGGGAAAGGAAAACGAGGTGGGCAGCAGAGCTCAGGATAAAGTGAGAGGGAGGTTGGGCGTTAGGAAGGCCAGAGTGGAGCAGATTACAGTAATCAAGCTGGGAAATGATAAGGGCATGCATGGAAGTTTTACTAGTTTCCAGAGTGAGGAAGAGCTCAATTCTGGAAATACTGCAGAAATGGCTGGTTTGCGGGAGGGACTGAAAGTGTTGGGTGAAGGAAAGGGCTAAATCAATCGCTGGCTCAGATATCGGACATGTGGAATGGACAAGAAGTTGTCAGAGAAGGCGAGGGTAGGTGTACAGGGGGCCTTGGTTAGTGAAAGACAAGTTCAGTTTTAGAAATACTGAGTTTCAGGTAGCACAGTCATCCAGGATGAGTGGCTGAAAGACAGGTGATGGGGGAGAGGGACCCGGGGAAGAGAGGTCAATTTGTCCAAATAAACTGATAAGCTTGCCAAGGACGGAACCTTGGGGAAAGGATGTTCTATTTCATTATGCCAGATTGTGGCAAAGCCATTCTAGAAGCATATCAGACATATACTGAGGATCCTAGAAGGGCACACAACGTTATGATTTAGTTAAGTGGTGGGAAAGTGACAGCCCTCAAAAGCAACAGCTTTAGACTTCTGAACCAGGAATAAATGTTCCCCTTAAAGGATTATTATACTCCCCCATATATTATGTAGGTGGGAGGTTGTCTGATGTTATTTAATATAATAGCAATATACCACTCGTCATTGGGCCACTGTAGCCACATTCAAATGACAATTGGAACATTACATCCATGTTCTCAGAACGCTCATCATGTCTAAAAGATAAAACAAAAAACCTCAAAACCCACAATCATGAGCTAATTTCCCTACAGTTTGTCATGTGGATACAAAACGCTGAGGAAACAGAGGGTAGGAGAGGGGGACACCTATTACAGTGGCTTTTTCTTGCAGACTTTAAAAGTACCAAGACACTGGCCCTGATTCAGAGCCGGACGCTCTGACCAGAGCGCTCGCTCTGAATCAGGGCCCACCTCCATTAATATGGAGCGTCCTCCTGGACGCTCGTATAGCTGTGGGTCACCACCCACAGCATATACGAGCGTGCAGGATGATGGTCGCGATGGTCTTGACCATCGCGACCATCGAAACTGCGAGCAAAAGCCTGCGGTTGGGTTTTTCAACCGCAAGGCCAGGAGTGATTTTGGCTCTATCAGAGCCAAAATCACTCCCACTGACATCACTAGTGATGTCAGTGGGGCCGGCTTCAGACGGTAGGCGTTCCCTTGGGAACGCCTACGTCTGGCAGGCACGCCCCCAGCACGCCCACCAAAGGGGGCGTGCTGTCAGTCACCATCGACAGCACGCCCCCTTTGATGAGACACTCCGAGCGAAGGAAAGTCCTTCGCTCGTCGGGTCTCGCGCATGCACGCGACGGAGCTCCCTCCGTCGTGCGCATGCGCAGTGCGGACCATCGACCCACTTGCGAGCGGACAGCCGCTCGCGAGTGGGTCTGAATGAGGGCCACTGTTCATTCAATCACAGCAACAGCTTAATACATGTTATGTGTAAAATGAGGCATTTATATTTCTGCTTGAGCTCTGCAGACCACCAGTGCACAGAGGTCATACTCTGCCCACATTAGAAAGATTGCCAGGATCCGCTTTCTCCTACCCAAAACGCTTATCCTCTCTGAGCATCACTTGCAGACTCTTGGTATTTGGCATCCCCTTCACCCATCTGAGATGCTGTAGAACATGTAATCTCTCTCCCAGCATTCCAAGTCTGCTGCACCACTATGGCTTCACGTCTCCTCCAGAAGTCAAACTATTTACTCACCATTACCTTTAAAGCCCCTCAACAACACCCCTTCATACCGGTCAAATCTCATATCAAAATACACTACCTCTAACCTTAGATTTACCTCTGAACTGCGGAACCACCTCTCCCTCCCACCTGCAAGACTTCCCCAATGCCGCTAACCAATATTGGAATTCCTTACCACACCGGTCATCCTCTCCCAACCCTGATAAAATCTATGCTGACACTAATGTACCCTCACGGGTCACTCTCCACCCTAAATGTCACTTGTTAATCTAGTTTAAACTATGCCAGCAGTGGCCAACCTGTGGCTCTTGAGCCCCATGCGGCTCTTCCAATGTTCTGATGCAGCTCCCCTGACTGACACTGACCGATGGAGTGACACATGGGGAGGCTGCTGTTGAGACACATGAGGGGTTGCTGGAGTGACACATGGGGGGTCTGGATTGTATTATGTGAATCTGTTGTGGACGTAACTTTTTCAGTGTATTATTTGTGGATCTGGCTGTGCTCCTACAAAAATCATACCAGGGATGTGGCCTAGCTGGCACAAAGCCACAACCCTTTTTGCATGTGCGCCTTCGGAGAGCGCATGATCTCGGCTCTTTGACATACCTACAGATATTTTTGGGCTCTTTGACACTGACTGGTTGGCCACCCCTGAGCTATGCCCTCTTCCAATTACAATGTACTGTAAGCCCTTTTATGAGCAGACCTCCCTATGTCTTTATTGGGTTTACCTTGCATGTTCTTTGTACAGTGTATGTCTTCTTATTCCCACTGTCCAGCGCTGCAGAGCACTTTGCATATTACAAATCTACGATGATGACAATAATAAAATAAAAAGGAGTAAGACTGACATATGATGTTTTTTACAGGACTTTGTGAGACATGACGTTTCATGTAATACCCCTCTGATGAGATGTTGTGGACAGGTCACAGGCCAGGGGTGGTTGTGTTTCGGTTCATTTTCTGGTTCCTTAAACACATGCACCAGATTTCATTGTGGACCTGTCACTTAAAGCCCAATCCTAGGACTAAAACGCTCAAAAGTAGCACAGCATTCCAGTAAACCAAGGATCGTACAGGTTTGTACACATCCTGAAGGTTGAATTTCCCACCCTTCCCACTGATATAAGGCATCATCAAGCCCCCCCCCCCCCAGTCCACTCTAGCGGTCCAGATTAGATAGAAACGTTGTGTAACTGTTTACAATCCTCTCACAAATTTGCCAGAACCCTAATTCCCACTCTAAGATTTCCCAAAATGTCCTGAGCTACTCCTGGACATGCCCTTTTATCCCACCCCATAAGTCCCAAACTCCTGCGGCGGGTCAACAGAGCCAGCGATCACAAGTGCGGGCATGCTATTGAAAACTGCACAAAAATGGGTTACATTGGGTAGGGTGTGGTATATTAATTATTAGGGCAACATGCAGCAAGCCGACATTCATTATGTCGACACTGATGAAATGTTATGATTAGACTGTCGATAAAACATCACTGGTGACTTACCTCATACAGCGGTTCCAGGAGTATCTTCTGGGTCCGGCGATTATGTCAGAAGGACTTCCACAGGATCCTGCGTTGGTTCCGGACATAAATATGACTAATCCCAACTCCACTTGGATCCCCCTAAGGGTGGGTGGCGTCCAGATAAGCAGAAGTCCATAGGCTTCTATTGGGTAATGCCACCTGACGATGGGGTTTCCCGCTGGGATTTAGTACATATGGAAAATGCGGTAAAACCCACGAAAACTGCATTTTCTGGGGTTTTACTGCATTTTGAACTTTAGTACATCCTGCCCTAAAAGCGTTGATAAATCTCCCCCATACTTCCTTGTCCCCACCCTCCCCTTTTCTGCAAATTCTTCCAAAGACTGTAAAATTCTCAAAATTTCCACCTTCTAACAGATTTATAACATACAACTGGAACAGCACTACTTTACACCAGCCTGACCCGTTACCTCTAATCCGAGACTCACTTTACGACAATCATTGACATTTTAGTGCTCTTCGCTTTGCTACTTGTAAGAGAATAAAACACAGATTGTTATGCAGAAAAGGTTTTGTATCCAAGGAAACTTGATTAGCTGAGCCTCAAATCAGCATATCAATATAACTCATTTAAATGCATCTCGTCCTCTGCAAATAGTCACACACACCCCTAACAAAGGAAAACATTCTCCACATTTTTGATTATGAGTGGAACTAAACACAATAAATACAATAAAGAGATTAAAACTCTGCATCTGAGGCCTCTATACATGTGCAAGTGATAAATGGGCATTCACTGCTAAGATCAATTCTACAAGCTCAAAACTGTAAGCTAAAGGCGCATATCCACTACACGATAAAAATGAACGATTACGACATCGTTAAATCGTTCATCAATCGTGCAGTGAATATGCCGGCAACGACAAGCGATGCGCGCTCCTGCATCTGTCATCGCCTGAACATGCAGGCCAACCCGATGAGATCGTCAGGTTGTGCATATTCGGGGATGAGGGAGGGTGTCTGCACTGAATGACATATCGTTCAGTGTGGGCACATTATCCACTACACAGGATGATAAACGATTCCGATGTTGTAATCGGACAGTCGTTCTGCCCTCGTGTAGTGGATATGCACCTTTATACAACATATGCCAAGAGCAAAGACAGACGAGTGTCCAAGGCATTTATCCAGGTCACTGTACAGTATTACACTTACAATTCAGTGCTCCTTTAGGAGATTTCCCTATCATATTGCTATTGTCAGACCTCGCGTCTGTAACCACAAAAGTTCTAACAGGATCTGAGGAAAAAAAAAAACAAGAAAACACATTTCAGTCAGTTAAGCTGCTGTGACATCACTTGTCCTGCCAATCCACAAAGCATTTCTAGCAAATGAGTCAGTTACTCACATATAACTATCAAAGAAAAAAAAATAAAACACCTTTCACGGCAAACTAATACAAAGTAGGTCCGGATTCAGAGATTGACGTAGCCGCTGTGCAAAAATATGCTAATGCTGCAGGAGGCGTCTTGTGTGAATAGACACCTCCTGCAACCTCGTGTTATCCGCTGCTGCATCCAAAAGGCGCAGCATTGGAACATCTGTGTTAACAGTTTCCTCAGGATGGCCCGGGGATTTCAAGCTGCAGAAGACGCAGACACTGGCCTCACCACTCCCACAAAACTGAGGTAACACGTCTCAGTTTTGGAAAACGCTTCCTGTCAGGGTCCCCCAAACGACCACTGCCTATTGATCAGGCTGCGGCTAATTGGGTACTGCGTCCGGCGACGCAGGACCAATTCTGCACACTACGTGTCCTGCATATGCGCAGCTCAGTTAATATAAGGGATCTACGTAAACCATCGGTCTGCATACATCTCTGAAATAGGCCTATAGTTGAGGACATATTAGACATGTGGTGCTCATTTTGATATAAACCTCAGTTATTTCAGACATATTATTGGGGGTGATGTACTGAGCCTTGAAGAGAGATAAAGTACTAACCAATCAGCTCCTGTCATGTTACAGGCTGTGTTTAAAAAATTACAGCAGCTGGAGTTAAAGTACCAACCTATCAGCTGCTAACTGTCATTTTTTAAACACAGCCTGTAACATGACAGGAACCGATTGGTTGGTACTTTAACTCCATCCACTTTAAATGTTCCCCTTAGCACAGTAACACACAAAATGATATATAAATGAAATAATGTGTTTACATTCCATTTAAGTTTGTTTTGGAACTTTACCAAGTTATTGTTCAAGCGATAGCCTATCAAGTCATTACTGAGAGAGACACACACAGGCCGACAGACAGGTAATGAGGTTTACAAGTTCTTGAAACAGTTTCTCATTATAGATATGTATTAAAACAAATCTGACTCATTTTACAGAATAGTGCTGCATCTCCATGAATGTAGGCTTCATATATATGAAAATGCCCCCCGCCCACACCAGTATGCCAATTGTACACAAAGCTTAGGCACTAATTACTTTTGGGACTATTCCATCTACGTCTTGAAAACTAAAGCAATGGTTTTCATCTACCGTATACTGTATGTTACATTAGTGACCACATTCTTCTATAGTAACTTGTTCTGACACATTGTCAAATATAGTTTAAAAGGAAGTTGGGAATCTTAATTATATTGTGACACCAGGCAAGGAAAGCACAGAAAATAATGCTAATTAGCAGCCAGGATTATGTTAGTATCTTATCACCTGGTGATGTCTTGGTACAATTAAAAAAAAAAACCATTTTAATGGCTGCAGTTCACACATAGGAAGTATACATAGCCACATACAGAAAACAAGCTGGAATATTAATTTGCAAAGAAACACATTAAAGTAGTAGAATATAAAGAGCACACACACACACGACATGAGTGTTAAAATGGAATCGGTACGATTTACCGCCGGACCCCTGGCCGGCGGTACAAATCTCGACAGCGGCAGCCCGACAAGGATGCAAATCCTGATCGTCCCCAGGTAAGTATTCACTAACCTAATTCTACCCCCTAACCCTCCCTTAGGGGTGCCTAAGCATAACATTCCCCCCAAGTGCCCAACCCTAATCCCCCCCCCCCCCCCCCAAGTGCCTAAACCTAACCCCCCCTTCCCCGCCACCTAAACCCAAGTCCCCCGGAGGGGGGGTGCCTAACCCTAAACTCCAGGGGGGGTGCCTAACCCTAAGTCCCCCCGGGAGCCCTAAACCTTACCCCCCCCGCGGCTGTTCGTGCTCGGCATCACTTCGATCGGGATGCCAGGTGCCAGTTTCCCAGCGTCAGTAAAATGACAGGCCTCTAGATTTAGACACCTGTCATTTAACCCTCGCCGGGATTAAGCAGTCGGGAAGCCGGCTGTAGGGATTAGGTCCGCCGGCTTCCCAACTGCATACCATTAAAATAGTTATGTTCACTGTGAAATGTTACTGCTGTGCACCAGGTACAATATCAGCATAAAAGGTACTTCTCTAACTGAGCAGGCATAGTGACAGCTTTGCAGACTTGATGTGTAGCAATGCTCTGCGCAGCACAGCATTTCGCAATATCTAAAACTACTGCAATCTTTGCTTTTTGACCTTTTGAACCAAACCCATTAAAAGACATGATAGAGGAGGAATGGCAGCTCCCTGCAGGGGAGTGGGGAGATCATACTTTACATGTAGCACAGTTGCAGTAGAAAGTCAGCATATAACACTGAACAATGATGTATGCTCCATAAAGGAGCACGTAATCGCTCACAGGCAGGGCCTTCCTTCCACATGTTCCTTCCCAGCACTGTCCTTGCTTCCATTGCTCCTGTCCTGGTCTACTAATACCTTGCAGTTATTCAGATGCTGTGTGCTCACCCTTCACAGGTGGCAGTCTCATGTAACTCACCATTCACTGCCTGTCAACGTACAGCGAGTTAAGCTCACTGCATTAAAATGCATAAAATGTTGATAAACTTGATGCAGAATATGTAGACTAGACATATAATACAACCAAAACAATTCATAAAGCTGGCAAAAAAAAATGAATATTGAGAAACCAATGCATATTATTAGGGGGCTAAAAATACATTCAAAGGGGCAGTGTACTGGACAACATATAATTAGCAAAGACTAACATCCAACCTCGACTATATAAAGAGACAAAATGACCAAAAGCTCCAGAACCATTTGGCCCTAAGCATAATATAGCCATCACGTTAACTCATCCATATTATATTAAAGTTGCTACATGGACAGATACCTACACAAAACATCTCTCTCATACTTTATACTAGTCCTGTGCCCCTACTAATAATCTAGCCTGTCCCTGTACCTCTGCAGCTTTTTATCACTACACCATATGTAAATATATGCAGCAAAAGCCAGGGACCAATTAAACCTGACTGGAGTTTACACTGAAGAACATACAGCTGTGGCATTACGGTAGCTACACTTCTATACAGGAACCCCATTAATGACAAGTGCTATTCTGGTGACTAACAGAACACTGTGCATGTGAGCGGGCCTGTTAGTGATCCGGCGAGGAGCATAGTTCTGCATGCACGAGTGGACTTGCTCCGGAGTGCAAAAGTTTGACGAAAAACGGCGCCATTCCCTCTCATCATCAGATCGCAAGTTCTCACCTTAAATGCAATAGATTTTCACACTAAGGAAACCGGAATTCCAGTGTGTGTAAATGTGCTAAGATATGAACTTTGAGCTTAACAAGTAATATAAATTTCTGAACGCATACACTGTAAAAGTGGCAAAAAATAAAAATCTCAAGGAGTTTAAAACAAAATTAAATAAAAAAAAAAAGGGTCTGGAACACTTAAACATTACGTTTGTCATTGCACGTACGATGTGCTCCTAGCCCATTATAAGAGGTAGCAGCAGATTAAAAAAAATAAACAATAATAATTGCTACAACACTAGTATTATAGTGCTCCCGCCAGGCCGTTTTAGCGGGACGCTGTGCCCTGCCCAATTTTATAAAGGCAAAATGAGCCCTGCCCTTTTAGCAGTGCCCCCTTGCCCTGAGCCTTCTCCACGCAGACATGCCGCAACAGTTTCCGTGCTGTGTCCCGTACACAGTGAAAATAACTCCGGAATCACTGTTCTCGCAGCCATTCTGCGCACCCGTAGGATTACTCAGAAGTCTGAGAATTGACTGGTTTGCGACCGAGCTGCGTCTTTATACACAGTCGTCGCAATACAAATCCCGGCGGCCTCTACATTTGGATATTTTTACAAAGCTGCTGCGTACAAATTGTGCAGCTGCGCCAGCATTAGCGCACATTGACTCCAGCCGAAAGGCTTGTCGTACGAGAGGGGTCATTCCACATAGAGGGTGCAGTACAAAAAAAAGTCCTGTAACTGTGAATGGGTGCAGGTAATGAGTGTGGATGAGCGACTCAGATCTTATAAAGAGCATATGGGGCAGATAGGAGATATTGTGACTAGGCGAAGGGATGTATGTTGGTGCAGTCATTGATATCCTTCTATGTTCTTTATTGAACATCTACTTATACATTAAAAAGTTGTCAGCAGTGTCCTTTACCTAAGGAAGCCCGGGTCATAATAATAATAATAATAATAATAATTAAAAAAAAAAAAAAAAAAAATATACAAAAAGTTGACTCCCCATGATTAAAGCATTTTCTAGTTTTCAAAACTATGTTTAGTTCTAGAAAACTTTTGAAACATTAGGAGGCAGATTCAAGTCTCGGAGGGTGCGCTTAACAGGAATATTTTTAACGCATTAAATGCACCCTCTGGGGCTCAATATGTGGAGTAAGCAATATATTCCGGGCACTTAACGTGGAATCTATGGCTTAATGTGCATTAGCTGTGGATCTACCGTGCGGGGAAAATGCATAAAAATGGAATAGCTCCGGCAGTTAAACCCAGAGCTTTACCCATGTGCAACTAATTGAGGTCACAAGCTACTAATATGCAGCGTCTTCATTTATATTGGTTCAACTCACAAAATGGCCTCACGGTGTAAATAAAAACTAACACCCCCCCCCCCAAAAAATAAAAAACATAAGAGAACGTACATTGTTCGGATGATCTGGAACTCCATTTATACACTGCCGTTTCCGCACGTTAACCACCTGTAGATCAACTGCTGTGTCTTCACACACCTCCATTTCACTCCTGATGGCCCTGTGTCAGGAAAAAAAATTAACATTAGAAAAACTGAGGGCTTATATTGTTACCATACTAATTAGTAAAGAAGCGATTCCCAGGTTAAATTCAGCAACATAAAAAAACTGCTGTATGCCGAAAACATGCTCTGTCCTGTGATAAAATACACTAGCTAAAAGCACAGCATGCACTTTATGCTACCATGTAACCTGCACTTCCCAGGACCTTTCCCTTTTTCCCTCAGAACACGTTTTAGGGCAGTATTCAACTTGGCTGAGAAAAGCCATTATGATGATGATGTCATTTTCGCCTATTTTAATTATCCCCGTATTCAATTTCAAAAACTTTTCGTCGGTGTAAAAACTTTGTAAAAAAAACGGGGATAACTTTTCACCAGGTCTTACATGGGGCAAAAAAGTGCAGAATTGGAGTTTAGGGGTGCAGGCTTAAAAAAATAGCCTGCACCCCTGGGAATGTCCCCTAAAAAAGATCTGTATTATAAAAAACAAACAAAAAAAAAAAAAAAATCAGGACATCCCCCAAAAAAAATTAATTGGGGGACAAACTACTGAAATTAATTCCAGAGTGGGTTCACAAGTTTGCAGCAGGTTTTTACAGAATGCGGGTAGTAGCGGCAGGTGCATTTTTGAAGAATTTTTAAAAATAACTTTAGTGACTTAAAAATATGCTTGCTCCCATTTTCATGTACCCCAAATTTGATGGAAATAGATTTTTTTTTTTTTTATAACTAAGCGCTATTCTTCACCCCTTCTTCAATGCGGCATTTATGCACCTGCCGCGGCTATTACAAACCCCGACTTCCTACAGCAGGCAAAAATGGGGGTACCCATAGTGATCCCCCATGTCTAGACATCTTTAGGGAGGTCCCAAAAATAATTCCCAAAAATTCCAGTTTTTTTGCGATACTTAACCTTTCCGCCGGCTCCCGTTCTTGCCGATTTCTAATTGAATACGGGGATAAAGTGGGCCCCGTGCCCGATACTTTATCCCTGTCAAACCTCCAATGTGGAGCGAAAAGTCCAGCACGGACTTTTCGCTCCAATTGAATACCCCCCTTAGTGTTCCTTCTAGTGTGTGGAGGGGGCAAAGCGCTTAGCAAAGCTGGGCACTGCATGCGTGCCCAAAAAGGGCTGCGGTCACTAGAAAAGGGCATGTCCTTGAGACTTGCGCTCCCTTTTCATCATTGTTGGGGCGTGGCCAGCACTGACGGATATGCTGGGCTGCCCACGCAGTGTGAATAGATGTCGTGCGTATGCTATCTTTTAACTCTCCCGACTCGTTGGCGATTGTTTCACCGGAACATCTCCCCCCACCCGCGGAGACGGCTGTTTCAGTGGCGCGCCGTCTAAAGGGCATGGTGCATTTCAGCAGTGAAAAATAATCCCAGAGAGCCAAGTGGTTAACGGGTGCCGTAACCCTGTTAACGAACTAATCTGAACTTTTCACGGATTCTGTGTGTTAACGCCCATTAACACGTCAATTCAACAGGCGTTAGAGGTATTGGGTGAAAAATGGAGCCTAATTGAACAGCCTCTGGCAAAAAAAGCCTGAGGGTACCTCCCTTTTTCACCCGTAAAATCTTATCCAGTGTACTTTAGGGCGCCGGCAGGGCGCCGTCCGGGACAAGGGGCACTTCTTCATGTGCCTCTGGCGTGAGGGCTCCCGAAAAGGGTGTGTGGCTTCATGTCACACCCCTCGTTTGTCACTAAATGCCCAGCATTTACAGAGATACTGGGCTTCCCCCAAGCTCTCTCTTCACTGTGAATAGATGCTGTATTCAATGGCCGTGATCGCTGATATGCAGCTTGACATTGCGGCCCCTTGGGGTCGTCTGAGGGCAGGCTGTTTCAGTGGGGTACCGCCATAAGGGCAGGGCACGTTTTAGTCATTTGAAAATCGGGTAGGGCGCAGCACCCTTCTGAAAAAGCCTAGCGGGAACACTTATCGGTAATTGAGTTTCCCACTAAAAACGGACCCATCAAAGTTACGGCAGGCCGGGTTTCACCATAGGATAGAAATTCTCCTTTAGCTCAATACACTAGCAGCCGCTAATAGCAATTGGCAATTTCTGGGCCAAGACTGGTACATTTTGGGCACTGCTGATACATACTATATAATATTTACCGGACACACTATTAATACCTGCTCAACCTTAACAATTTTTTGGCTCGTGCCGTTCAAAGCAGATTTGTTACAGAAATGCAAAAAAAAAAAAAAATTGGAGGAAGCACAGCGTCCCAAGTGTGTTATACAAAGCTTTTATGAACAATTTTTTTTAAAAAAACAATCGTTTCCAAATACTCCATACCCACTTGTGTTGTTACTTTACATTGCGTTTTCTCCAGTTTATTGCGCAGGACCGAATAAAGGCAATTAACATTTTTTTCAATAGCAGTTGCACGCCCACTTAGCTTCTCTTGAAGTTAACGTTAGTCTAAGTGACCTGGCGGCTTAGCAAGAAAGTAAGGACCTATACCCACTGGTTTTTGTTTTGCCCACTTAATGCAAAACAAAAACCAGTGTGTATAGGTCCTTACTTTCTTGCTAAGCCGCCAGGTCACTTAGACTAACGTTAGCTTCAAGAGACACTTTGCAAGCTCACTGCCTGCGCATTGTCTAACAAATGCTACCCAGGATATTTGTTAGCTCTGACATGTGCTGACTCGCCAGACATACCAGCACAGTCACCATTATAACCCATTTACAGAGATGGCCCATGTTCAACTTTTAACAAGACCCATTGCCAAGTCTCAGTCTTTGTGTACAGCTGTGAGAAAGGGTTTACTGGGGAGGGGGGGCTGTTTCTTCTACATCATGCTGTACAACACAGACTTCAGTGTGTGGACCGTCACTACAGTAGGAGATGAGTTATGAGTGTTCATGTGTTATCCCCTACAGGTCTCCCTGGAATGACAGTGAGGGGGGGGGTTACAGGAACATGCTCTCTGATGTCCTGGCATCAATAAGTTCATAGATATGAGCTATAAGTTACTGCAGACATCACCCTGGGTGCACTTTGATCCATTGAAAGGGCAGATGTACCTTCAGCTTTATCATCTACATTACAATATGCAACGCAGAGGTCACATCACTTTCCGAAAGGTTTATCTCAGAAAGAAGACATTTAATACTGGGTGTGTGGAGGAAGGGAAGGGGATTGTATTGTTTTCTATACTGGTTATTTAATTGCCGCCAGTCACTAATTATCAGCCATGCCTTGCCAAAAGCCCAATAAAAACAAAAAACAAAGAACTCCAATTGTCCTGCAATAGAAGGGATGAAGGATTAGCCTGCACAATAAGTCACGGGGGAAATAGTACAGAAATTATACATGTATTAACGAAGTATAAATAAGGCATAGGATGAGTGCACTTCAAGGACTGTAGCTGGCCACACATCTAAAGATTATCTGTCCAACCATCCAACTAGTTGGTTGGTTGGAATGAAAATCTGGTAATGTATGAAAGCAAATGACAATCAGCAATTTGCTCCCAAACGCCGGAAAATGGACAAAAACTGTTGCTTGAACAAATTGTTTAGGTCAAACATTTAACAAACTTGTCTGACGACCATATTCATCTGTTTTCTGGCATTTAGGAGCAAATTGCTGATCATCAGTTAAGGCCCCCATACATCAGAGATGGATTGCAGCAATCGTGCAATTTGCAATCGATTGTGTATAAAAATCTGCAATGTATGGGCTTCACAGATCGCAGATTGCAACCAAAAAGTGATTGGAATTGTTAATCAGATTGTCCCAACATGTTGGATTTCACAAATCGATTGGGGCTGTAGATTGCTAGTGTATGGACATGATCAGCAGATTTGCAGACCGTTTCTAGCAAAGTGATGGGCCTTTCAAGATTGCCAGATCTGTGTTTGCTGCAATCGATCTGCAAATCACTGAAAAAGATCTGTAGTGTATGGGCGCAGATTGCTAGATTGGGAAATCCTAAAATCGGGCAATAAATCTTCAAATTGTTCAATTGTGGTTTTCAGATTGCTGATGCATGGGGGCCTTTACTCCCATACCTTACCAGATTTTCATTCCAACCAATCAACTAGTTGGCTGGTTGCACAGATAATCTTTAGATGTGTGGCCAGCTTAAAGGGGCCTATCCGTTACCCGACTTTGTGAACAATCTGACCAAAACCAGGAGGTTTTGGTCGCATTGTTCACAAAGTCGGGTAATGGATAGCTGGCAAGGACCAGCGATGCGTGTGCACGCTGGGTCCTTGCCATCTCCGACTGTCTACTGAACATGCCCGTCAACCTGACGACGCTCGTTAGGTTCGGCATGTTCAGAGATAGGAGGTCGGGCTCCTTCACTGAATGATGTTCAGTGAACGCCGTTCAGTGCGATGCCTGCACCTCGGCGACCTGAAGTTCTGAACGCTAGACATTCAGACTTTTAGGTCGCCTAATGGATATGCACCTGAACACAAAAAAAAAAAAAAATCAAACTAAAGTTTAGCCATTTGTTTATACAGTTGTGCATGGCAGCCATAGACCAGGGAAAGGTAATGTGTGGCTAGGGATGGCCATTGACGATTCATAATCAATGGTTTATGGCCAATGTCAAATGTTTTTGCCATTGATGGGGGAGAACTAGTCAGTCAAAAAACAGGGATGAACATTGGTTAGTGAAATCGGTGGTCACCCATTGCATAGCAAGTAGCCATCGATCGCTACTTGCTATTTTGCCATTGAAGGTAACCACATCCATGGCCATCCCTAGTACTTATGGCTCTCCAGCTGCTGTGGAACTATACATCCCAGCATAACCAGCCACAGCTTTAGCATACCCTAACATCAGACCTGTGGTAGGGCATGCTGGGATATGTAGTTCCACAGCAGCTGGAGCTCCAAACGTTGTCTACCCCCTGCTGTAGACAATATACATCTGATGAGGAGGGACTTACACAAGGAAAAAACTAGAATTTATATCTGCATTATAGGGGCTTTCCTACAGGAAACTTCATCAGTTGTGAAACTACAGTCCTGCAAAGCAGAGTGCTGCGTCTGTACTCTATACTACGGCGACAGCGGCTGCAGACATTTCCCGCGAATTGTTTCAATCATTCCCAGCCCAGAAAGAACACTGCACTCAGGAGCATTTGCTCACTGTGCCAGCCCCACATTGCAATCATTCAGCAGCAGGACCCTTACCTCCTCTCCAGCCAGCCGCCGATCAGCACAGGTCACCAGGGCATAGGTGCCTCACTGTGCCCGCAGCTGGGTGCAGCACAGTCCCCACGCCCATGTACCCAGGGCCAGGACACACGCACACATCCTTGTCTAGTGTTTCATAGAATCACCCGCCCGCGGCCCGGCCGCAGCATTCTAACCAATCCCCGGGCTTACTGAGTGATGTCATTAGCTACAGACAGATACAGATAGCAACATGGAGGAGGGAGGGGGGCGGAGGAAGGATCACTTATTAACCCCTGGTGTCCTGTACAGTTACACAGTGAAACACCAGTTAATTTTATAGGATTTATTTTTACTAATTCATTGTATTTCTCTTCTGCTCCTGTATTGCTTGCATAGAGCCGCAGGAACAAAATACTCTGATTACTTTCAAAAGTTTGATACCCTTATATAGGGATCAATCAAATTGCCAGTGAAGGGTTTGAGTTGTCATTGCCATGGGGTTGAAACGCCCGCAACGGCACCGCATCTTGCACCCCTTGCGGCATGCTCCCAGCCCGTATTCGCTCATATTTGCTCACTGTCCTATGGGGTTGTGATCAGTTTTGAGCGAGTTCCGGCTGCTGTAAAGTGTAGCTGTTGCCGCACTAACCGGCACCCGTGATGCATTTGCGGGTAATTGGATTGACCCCACAGAGGCATAGATTCAGGGCCGGCTCGAGGCATGTTCGACCAATGCGGTCGAACAGGGGTGCCACCCCATAGAGGGCCATTCCTGATTTCGGCGGGACAGTCCCATTTTTCGGGCACTGCCCCGCTGTGCCACCCACGGGGAAAAGTGTCCCGCGGGTGGTTGGGCACCTCCACCGTCGCAGCCGTGCCAGAGAAGAGGAATGGATGCCGCGCACGTCATCCATTCACTGCAGGAAGAGGGCTGGGAGAAGCCCAGCTACTGCCGTAGTGCTGGGAGAAGCCCCCAGCCTGACGTTTACGGGAGGTGTGCCGTACAGGTACACCGCCAAATAACGTCATTTAGGGGGCGTGGCCTATGATAATTAGGCCACACCCCATTTTGTCACATGCGGCTTTACTGCGCATGGTCAAGGAGCACAAGGCCCCTTCCCGCACAGGGCGCGGCTAACCCTGGAGCCGCCCCAGCATAGAGCAGAAAAGCACCCTCCCTGCATATTGTGGGTGCCAGACGGTACTGCATTTTTGGTGGTGAATAAGAAAATGACATCTTTTCTTAGGGGAACAATGATGCAGGGATTATACTCACAAGGGTTTTAGATGCAAAATCTCGGGGTCGTCTAGCTCAGAGGACAGTGCTACGTGTTTATTCACCAATTACATTGTGCAACAAAGAAATACTTTTATTTGTTTCCTTTCTAAAAAATAGTCTTTACTAATTTGAGGTCAAGAAAATTTTGTATGACTACTTGCACTGGGATGGGTACGGGATGGAGGGCGCTCGGGTTCGGAATGGGTATGGTATACCGTCAGCGGCAGCCCGACAGGAGCAGAGTTTGAAGCAGCGGAAGCCCAACAGCGCTGGAAATCCCGATCGCGGATAGGTAAGTATAGACTACCCTAACCTAACAACCCTAACCCTCCTTAGGGGTGCCTAACCCTAACTTCCCCCCCAAGTGCCTAACCCTAATCCCCCCTCTAAGTGCCTAACCCTAACCACCCCCTTCCCCGCTGCCTAAACCTAAGTCCCCCCGGGGGGGTGCCTAACCCTAAGTCCCCCCCGGGGGTGCCTAACCCTCCCTCCCCCTAGCCTAACCCTCCCGGGGGCGTTCCTAACCCTAAGTCCCCCCCGGGAGCCCTAAACCTAACCCTCCCAGTCGATATCGCTGACTGATCATTCTGCACCTTCCCGGTGTGCTGGATGACCGTTATCGTTCATCCAGCACACCACCAGCGACGGGCCAGCGATCCGATCACGGGTCCCTATGTAACCTGGTCCATACCGACCAGGTTGGCCTGCATGCACGGGCGATGGGCGATATCGTTATCGTCCATTCGTGCCCACGCATCGCTGGTCATTGGGCACCAAAAAATGAACGATCTGAACGATAACGATATGGTCAATATCGTTATCGTTCATATCGTGCATTTTTATCATACCGTGTGTACGCACCATTAGTTGTGGAAATTTTCCTTTCAGGTACTTGAAAGCTTTGCCATTTTTGTTCATCCCCTTTACAAATATCTTCATAAGTCTGAGTTTGATGTGTAAAGGGGGCAGAATAATTTTGTTTCAATGAACCAGAGGACTGTGATGGACATTTTCTTTCATGGCCTACAGTGACTAAATGGCCTGCAATGACTCAGCATCCCTAGTATATGACAGAATACCCCTATATCATCATAAATGGGCTATATCTTGGAATCGAGAGCTGAGTTTTAAAAATCATATTCATTCTTCGCAGAGCCGTAACTAGACTTTTTGGTGCCCTGTGCCAGAAAGAGCATTGGCGCCCCCCTCATTTTTCAAAGGGACATAATGCACCCACAAAAGGGCCATGGCTTCATGGGGAAGGGCCAGGGAAGAGATAGGGGAGGCCAGGAGATGCTGGGGATGAAATAAGAGGAAGCTACAAGCAAGAATGATAATAAACAGAAATTTGACAGGCCCCAACAGCGCCCCTTGACCTGTGGAGCCCTGTGCGATGGCACCGGCCGCACTACCCTGGCTACGGCCCTGATTCTTCGCATGCTGAAATCAATCAGAAGTAACTATTTTCACATTGGAAATATTTTAACTATTGCGAAGTGTTATTTAGAGATGCAAGGGTCAAACATTCCGTGGACATACAGTGGTGCTTGAAAGTTTGTGAACCCTTCAGAATTTTCTATATTTCTTCTGAAATATGGCCCAAAACGACCTCAGATTTTCACACAAGTCCTAATAGTAGATAAAGAGAACCAAATCAAACAAATGAGAGAAAAAAAATTAGACATGCTCATTTGTTTTTTTGGAGGAAAATGATCCAATGTCCCATATCTGTGAGTGGCAAAAGTATGTGAACCTTTAGGCTTAGCAGATATTTTGAAGGTGAAATTAGAGTCAGGTGTTTTTAATCTATGGGATGACAATCAGGTGTGAGTGGACAACCTGTCTTTTTGGGTGGTTAGGTTTAGGCACATACAGAGGGGAGGTTAGGGTTAGGCACCCCTAAAGGAGGGTTAGGGGGGGGGGAAAGGCTTAGAAATAGTTAATGTACTTACCTTGTCAGGATCTTCACTGCCGGTCTTCCGACGTCGGGATTTGAACCGCCGGACTTAGGTAAATCATACTGATCCCCTATAAAAGGACCTGATTCAGCAAGGATCACTATTCGGCTTATACGCATGCAACGCACTTGCTAATATCAAGGGTCATATGCAAATGTTTGCATTCGCAGCCTAACATAAGGACACCCACTTCCCCTTACATCCGTATACTTTGGCAACATAGCAAAATAATCGGTAACATCGGACCCACACGCACAGTTAAGGCAGGTCAGACCTCACTCAGAAATTGCTTACTTCAGATCACGCTATGATTCCTCAGGCTGCGTATGGTATCGCAGTGGCTAATTTAAGTACGCCCCTTCAACGCCGTCCCAATGCACTGGCACGCCTGCATTTGCCCGACCACCCCCCCGTCACCACCCACAAACGGCACTTCCTGTCAATCACTCTGTGATGGTCTGTGTGGTCACTGCGATCGCAGTCCCGATCGCACACTGTGATGTGTATGCATGCGCAGTACGCAACAATCGGCCGATTGAGTGTGTATAAGCAACTGCGATCTTTGCTGAATCAGACCCAAAGTCTGATGTTCACGACATATGTTTGTGGAAGTGTATCATGCCACGAACAAAGAAGATCTCTGAAGACCTCAGAAGAAGAGTTGTTGCTGCTCATCAGAATGGAAAAGGTTACAAAACCATCTCTAAAGAGTTCGTTCTCCACCAATCAACAGTCAGACAGATTGTGTACAATTTGAGGAAATTCCAGACCATTATTACCCTCCCCAGGAGTGGTCGGCCAACAAAGATCACTCCAAGAGCAAGGCGTCTAATAGTTTACAAGGTCGTAAAGGAGCCCAAGGTAACCTCTAAGCAACTGAAGGCCTTTCTCACATTAGCTAATGTTAATGTTCATGAGTTCACCATCAGGAAGACACTGAACAGCAATGGTGTACATGTCAGGATTGCAAGGAACATTGCTGCCTGCCTGCAGTTTGCTAAAGATCACCTGAACAAGCCAGAAGACTATTGGAACAATGGCCCTCATTCAGAGGCGGTCACAAGAAGCGAGAGCTCGCTCTGAATGAGGGCGGCCGCTTGAATTTTCTAGTGGGGCCACCTGGTCACAAGCTAAGCTGTGGGTTACCACTCACAGCTTGAGCGACTGACCAGGTTGATGGTTGCGATGGTCAAGACCATCGCGACCATCGGGGCTTGCGATGAGACCTTAAGGTTGGGTCTCGGCAACCGCAAGCCCCAGGGAGCTTCCTGCTCTGATTGAGCAGGAAGCTCCCCAATGACATCACTGCTGATGTCAGTGCGGCCGCCCACAAAATGGCAGGCGTTCCTTAAGGAACGCCTCCATTTGTGAAACCACCCCCCCCACGCCTACAAAACGGGGCAAACTGTCGATCAACATCGACAGCTGCCCCTTTTGTAGTGAGCTCCGGAGTGAGAGAATTTCTCTCTAGCTCCGGGGCTTGCACACGCGCAGTGCGGCCGCTGTGCGTGCGCAGGGCCTAAACATCGACCCAGTTGCGAGCGCTCAGCGCTTGCGACTGGATTTGAATGAGGGCCAATGTTTTGTGGACAGATGAGTCCAAAATAGAGCTTTTTGGTTTAAATGAGAAGCGTTATGTTTGGAAAAAAGAGAGAACACTGCTGTCCAGCATAAAAACCTCATATCAGCTGTGAAACACGGTGGTGGTATCATGGTTTGGGCCTGTTTTGCAGCATCTGGCCCAGGTTTAACTTGCCATCATTGATGGGACAATGAATTCTGAATTATACCAGATAATTTTAAAGGAAAATATCATATCTGTCCATGAGCTGCATCTCAAGAGAATGTGGGTCACGCAGCAAGACAACGACCCAAAGCACACAAGTCATTCAACCAAATAATGGTTAAAGAAGAATAAATTTAAAGTTTTGGAATTGCCAAGTCAAAGTCCTGACCTTAATCCAATCGAAATGTTGTGGAAGGACCTGAAACGAGCATCATGGGAGGAAACCCACCAACATAAAAGAGTTGAAGCTGTTTTGTACGGACGGAGGAAAGGGGTAAAATCCTCCAAGCCGATGTTCAGGACTAATCAACAATTACCGGAAATATTTAGAAGCAGGTTTTGCTGCACAAGTGGTTTATACCAGATACTGAAAGCAAAGGTTCACATACTTTTGACACCCACAGATATGTGATGTTGGATCATTATCCTCAATAAAAAAATGAGCAGGTCTAATTTTTTTGTCTCATTTGTTTGATTTGGTTCTCTTTATATGCTTTTAGGACTTGTGTGAAAATCTGAGGTAGTTTTAGGCCAAATTTCAGCAGAAATATTGAAAATTCTGAAGGGGTCACAAACTTTCAAGCACCACTGTATCTGACCCTCACTTGTAAAGTTGGTAGGTATGTTCTATTCACTGGAGACATGTATCACACAGTGGTTCTCAACTCCAGGCCTCAAATACCCCCAACGGGTCATGTTCTCTGAATTTCTTTAATCATTCAAAGAAGAATTAATCTATTTGGCAGGGTCAATAATTATACCACCAATTTCCACAGATATTAATCCCTAAAACATGACCTATTGGGGGTACTTGAGGATGGGGTAAATTTACTAAGAATCGGGATTGACCCGATATGCAATGTGATTCATCTCGCTGTACCTCGCCTGAACTCGGGTGATTTAATCACTTTTTTCCCCAAAAATTTACCAACAGGCGATTTGATCCTTATCGATTTGTCCGATGGTGAATTAGGTCGAATTTCTCGGGTGATTTGTAACAAGCTCGAGTTAGCTATCTCCCCCGAATTGGACGTTTTGCAGGAGATTACTCACCTGAGATTGCAGAGTTTTCTCTCTCTCTCCCGAGCACGCAGCCTGCACATATCAGTGAGTTATGTGTAATCTGCTTGTGTGTTCTACCTGTTAAAAACGGTAACATTATTTTAACAAATGACGTAGGGTCCCCCCCTAAAAAGCCTAACCAGCCCCGGACTTGTCAGCCAGGCCTGGTTCCTAAAATTCCAGGGAACAAAACGAGTAGGGTTCCACCGTAATTTAGGAACCAGCACCAGGCTGCAGGGCCAGTCCTGGTTTTAATTATAGGGGGGAAACAATTGCGTCAGGGTTCCCCTAAAATTAAAACCAGCACCGGACCCAATCCGACCGGGGTGTAATGCCACCCTATTACCTGGTCTCCAGGGCCAAAGCATTCTCACCCCAAATTAGTCAGGCCAAGCCAATAAGGGGTACCACCTCTCCTAAAACCCCAGGCTTGGTCTGAAGCCCGGGGCTTTTCCCCGCACCCCTGGGCTGTGGGTACGAGGGTAATAATGTGTAAAATCAAAGAAAACTATTGTATTTTACAATAGAACAACAGGTGCCAGCCTGCCTGCCCTTTTGCACTTGTGGAACTACAAATGCCAGCGGGCGGCCGGTACCCGTACCGCCACTGTAAAATAAATAGCTAAATAAAGACATAACACACATCGTATTTAGTACAAGTTTAATACACACATACCTCAATCACACATACTTAACTGTACCAGCCAGTCAGTCCACTTGTCCCAAGTAGAAATCCGTGTGCATGGCCCTGCAAAAAAGATCCTATACTCACCTACATCCTGGCGCTGCTCTCCGTAGCATCCACTATCTTGTTAAAACAAAAAACGACTTACACGAACCAAGCCGAACATATGTAAGTATATGCTGTTACATATACTTACACCTCTTGAAATGACAGATGACCGAAATCATCTGTAATTTCTCTTGGGCCGCTAGCCAATCAGCGGCTGCTTTACATGTAGTGGCTGCTCATTGGCTGGGACCCACGTGGAACCAGCCAATGAGTGGCATTTAGTTATTTTTCTTGACTTTCTTTCTTATATATATATATATGTTTCATTGATTTTTAAGTTGGTCCCATTGTACTTGCATTTATTATTTAATGTTTTCAATATATATTTTGTAACATGTATAGATTATATTTTTTTCTTTAAGTTTTACATGTTTTGATCTGTCAAATTTAATCATGCCATGTCATTCATTGTACATAAAGAGTCTGCTGTGTGGCTCCTTAACAAAATAAGATCTAATTATTTGATGATTATGGGCCTGATTCAGAGCCGTTCGCTATTTGCGGTCGTTCGTTCAAAAACAAGGGGTGGCTATTCAAATGATCCGTTCGCAAATTGCAGTCTGTTCACACCTCTAAGTCTGAACGAGCGAGCAAAACATACGCTCGTTTATTTGTTAAAAACGCCCCCTGGCCGCTCGCACCATACGTCATGTCCGCTATTTATTAGATTAATCGAGTACATCGACCAGCGTATGAACTGCTCGCTATTCTTGTGGTTGGTTTTTGCTACCACAATTTTGCGAACAGTTCTGGCTTAAAAAAAACCCAGTGACGTGGTCAATGACGCTGCTGTTTTAAATATGCACACCCATAAAACGCCCGTTTTGACCTTTAAGCACGCCTGCGTTCTGATTTCCACTCCCCGTTTTCAAGCACCTTCCCGTTACCACCCACATACGCCTCATCCTGTCACTCAAATTATCAGGCATTCGCTATTTTGCGAGCACATGAATTTCGGCCGCACTGACTGGTTCGCGCATGCGTATAACGATCCGTACGCATGCGCAGATGTGCGAACATCGCTCGGAACGAGCGTACTGCCGCTAGCGAGTGGCTCTGAATGAGGGCCTATGTTTTATTGACCTTTATAAATGCTTTAGATTTCCTACCAAATTTGTTCAGAATTTTGGATTGTTCTGGTCAGGTTTCTGACTAAAAGATGAACAACTAAGTATCTGGAGCATTGGCTCTTCATGTTCCCCCACCTACTGTATCATTGAAACTTTGGAGCTCAAGTTTACATTCCAGTCAAGGGCTTCTTCCATTCGGTACTTGGGTGTCCAACTTATGAAGCATTATGACCAACTGTTAAAAAAAAATCCCTCCCTTTTGCCAGCTTTTAAACAGGACTTTGCCATTTGGTTCCCGTTTCACTTTCTGGTTGGGACGGATCAATGCTGTGAAAATGAATGTGTTGGCCTGGTTGCTATATCTTTTGCAGACATTACCTGTGTCTGTACCGGGGTCCTTCCTCTCCTCATTGCATGGTGCCCTGTACTAAATCTATTTGGAATTGTTAGAAGCCAAGGGTGAACTGCTTCATCTTCAGGAGGTTTGGGTTTTCCTCTTTTGATCCAATAATATCATGCTGGCTTGTCACTTTGGATCTTAAAAAATGGGTGGCTATTGAGAACTCTTTTGTTCAGAATGACATTTTGAGCTTTTTTTTCATGGCTTCCGAGAGTCTACGGGCTAGCCTCAGCCTACTACTTCCCTATGATTTGGTTCATACATGACTCATGGTAAATGGTTAGGAAGCATGACCTTACCGCTCACCCGTCTCCATTGTCTCTCTGGCACCTACTTTTCCCAATGGCATTTACTGATACTTTTGCCCAACCATGTGTCCTGGCTGGAATCACACAGTTTTGGCATGTTACCAGTGATTTTACCCTGAGCTCCTTCTCTGTATTCTTTGTGATTAGTATCACCTCTCCCCAGATCTCTAATTTCAATTCCTGCAACTGAAGAGGTTCATAGAGTCTTTTAGCCAATCTCCTAAGCCAGAGGTTCCCAAATGCGGCCATCAAGGCTCCCCAATAGTTCAGGTTTTAGAGATATCCATGGTTGAGCACAGGTGACTTAATTAGTACCTCAGTCAACTTGGTTCAACTGCGCTCAACCATGGATATCTGTAAAACCTGAACTATTGGGGAGCCTTGAGGACTTTGGGCCTGATTCAGACCCGGGTCGATGTTCTGCACTGAGCATGCGCACGACGGAGGGAGCTCCGTCGTGTGCATGCGCCAGACGCGACGAGCGAAGGACTTTCCTTCGCTCGTTGTGTCTGATCAAAGGGGGCGTGCTGTCGATGTTGATTGACAGCACGCCCCCTTGGTGGGCGTGCCGGGGGCGTGCCTCCCTGACGGGGGCGTTCCTAAGGGAGCGCCTACCGTCAGAAGCCGGCCCACTGACATCACTAGTGATGTCAGTGGGAGTGATTTTGTCTCTGATAGAGCCAAAATCACTCCGGGCCTTGCGGTTGAAAACCTCAACCGCAGGCTCCGGCTCGCAGTTTCGATGGACGCGATGGTCAAGACCATCGCGGCCATCAAACTGCACGCTCGTATAGGCTGTGGGTGGTGACCCACAGCTATACGAGCGTCCAGGAGGACGCTCCATAGTTATGGAGGACGGCCCTCATTCAGAGCGTGCGCTCTGCTCAGAGCGTACGGCTCTGAATGAGGGCCTTTGTTTGGTAACCCCTGTCCTAAGCTTAGACACCTTACTACTTTAAAAAAAAAAAAAAAACTTTTCTCCTTGGGCTGTCAAGGAACCGTATCCATCCTGCATTACTCAATTCTACTCCCTGCAGATCGACCTGTGGCAGTAGCGCACACAGGGGGGGTTTCTGAGTACCTAGAAGCCCCCCCTGCCAGGCCAATCCATCCCCGCAGCACAGTATTTGTTTTTTTAAAGTGAGACAGAGAGCTTTGTCTCTGTCTCATCAGGCCGTTCTGTGAGCTCCGACTGGGCAGCTTCCGCGTAGCTATGGAGATGGCTGAGAGCAGTACAGGGGAGCTGCTGTGGCTGCAGTTCCTCCCTGACAGCTCCCATGTGCCTTTGAGTGCCAGTGATGTCACTCACTGCACTCCTCATCTGCACTCCGGACAGCATGTACTTAGCACAGCCACAAACATCATCACAGGTACTGTACCTCCCAGCTCTGTTTACCATGGGTGTAGGGGGGAGATGGTCTGTAGTCCGAGTGTGTGTAATGTGCAGTGCAAGGTGTCTGTGTGTAATGTGCAGTGCATGGTGTCTGTGTGTAATGTGCAGTGTAAGTGTCTGTGTGTAATGTGCAGTGTATGTCTGTGTGTAATGTGCAGTGTGTCTGAGTGTAATCTGCTCTGAGTTTCTTTGTGTAATGTGCAGTGTGTCTGTGTGTAATGTGCTCTGAGTGTCTGTGTGTAATGTGCAGTGTGTCTGTGTTGAATGTGCTCTGAGTTTCTGTGTGTAATGTGCAGTGTGTCTGTGTGTAATGTGCTCTGAGTGTCTGTGTGTAATGTGCAGTGTGTGTCAGTGTGCAATGTGCAGTGTGTGTATGTGTATAATGTGCAGTGTAAGTGTCTGTGTGTAATGTGCAGTGTGTGTCAGTGTGTAATGTGCAGTGTGTGTATGTGTATAATGTGCAGTGTGTCTGTGTGTAATGTGCAGTGTAAGTGTCTGTGTGCAATGTGCAGTGTAAGTGTCTGTGTGTAATGTGCTCTGAGTGTCTGTGTGTAATGTGCAGTGTGTCTGTGTGTAATGTGCTGAGTTTCTGTGTGTAATGTGCAGTGTGTCTGTGTTTAATGTGCTCTGAGTGTCTGTGTGTAATGTGCAGTGTGTGTCAGTGTGCAATGTGCAGTGTGTGTATGTGTATAATGTGCAGTGTAAGTGTCTGTGTGTAATGTGCAGTGTGTCAGTGTGCAATGTGCAGTGTAATGTGCAGTGTGTGTATGTGTATGTGTATAATGTGCAGTGTGTCTGTGTGTAATGTGCAGTGTAAGTGTCTGTGTGTAATGTGCAGTGTGTGTATGTGTGTAGTGTGCAGTGTGTGTAATGTGCAGTGTAAGTGTCTGTGTGCAATGTGCAGTGTGTATGTATGCAATGTGCAGTGTAAATGCCTGTGTGTAATCTGCAGTGTATGTCTGTGTGTAATGTGCAGTGTAAGTGTCTGTAATCTGCTCTGAGTGTATGTGTGTGGGAGGGGAGGAGGGGGGCAGTCCAAATTGGGAATACAACTATACTTACACAATTCATTGCAAAAATGTAACTATCCATGTGTGAGAGGCATGTGGGTGGTACATATATACAGGACAGGCACTCAGAAACAGCAATAGATAACTTTGCCGGGTGCCTCCACAGTCAATAAGATACAATAGCCAGAGGTGCGGCACTCGCAGATGGACAAGCAGACAATCAGGTCAGTGGTAGTAGCATAACGTTTCAGTTTTATAACTGTCATCTTGAAGACAGTTATAAAACTGAAACGTTATGCTACTACCACTGACCTGATTGTCTGCTTGTCCGTCCGCGAGTGCCGCACCTCTGGGTATTATATATATATAAATTGTATACACATACATACATATGCAGAAACCCCCCCTTACAAATCCTGCGTTTGCCCCTGTGTGGAATTATTTGAGTTGGCCTGGGAGTGAGATTTACGTAGGTCCCTTGAAGAACAGGTACCTTATTAGACATCAGGTTGCTAAGTCCTCAAAAGATATTTCTGTGGAGGGTTAATACTTTTAAGATTTACACAAGATGGTATCTGGTTCCTTCCAAATCACATCGAATGTATGCCAGCTCCACTGACTTATGTTGGAGACAATGTGGTCATGTGGGTATTTCTTTTCATATTTGGTGGGACTGTCCGCTTGGAGTAAAAGGTCAGCCATTTAGGGGCAACTTATTGGCACTGCTACACCATCTGATCACCTGGTAAGCTGGTGCAGCATATTTGTACTGCGGATTACTCCCAAATTGCTAGCGATTGGAAGAAGCCTGACTCACCAATTTGTGAGGCCATGATTGCTCACTTCATGCATGTAGCAATAATGGCATATAACACAAGTCTGCTCCATAAGAGGGTCCACAAAGGCTCCATGCCACCTTGCTGCACCTCTGCTGGGCCCTACTAAATAGTACAAATGTCAGGAAAGCTAAAGAAGGGTAACTCGCCAAAGTACTAATATTGGGAAGGAAGGGGCTTAAGTAAATTTAAATAAAGTGGAAAGCTTTAACAAAGAAAAAATTACTGGTTGGGATATAATATTAATATCTGTGTGGAAGAGTTTATTAACACCAGATAAAACCAGCCAGGAAATCATACAACCAACAGCAGAGAGGAAATACAATGGAACACCAGCCATTAGCAGGATCTCACAACATTCTAATGCTCCTCTGGGAACATTCTAATAGTCGCTTTGCCAAGTGAATACTTCAGAGCTGTGTCTGGCAATGCTGTACAAGTAGAAGAGTGAATCTAGAACATTCTAGGGGATGTTAATGACAATGGGGGAATTGTATGAATTATAACGGAGTAGGCAATGTGGAAGCATCAGAGACCGAGTTGCATTCAACTTTGCATTAGGCCCCCCAGTGTCTGATGTGGAACACGACCCATTTTCTACAGGTTTACTATTTACATGACATCGAATCCAGTAGGACGCTAATGTCTCTTTTATTATTCAGGTTGGTCGATGGCAATGAGGTGTGCTTGTGTGGCAACCAATGGAAAGGAATAAGTAGTATTATTTATTTTATTTATTTATTAACAGTTTCTTATATAGCGTAGCATATTCCATTGCGCTTTACAATTGTAAACATTAATAGAACAAAACTGGGTAATAACAGACAGATATATAGGTAGGAGGGCCCTACTCGCAAGCTTACAATCTATAGGGAAATAGGCATTGATACACAAGGATAGGTGCTATATATTGCATTTTGGTCCAGCCAGAATGCACAGTTTCTTGGTGGGCTGCATGATCCATTCACACCGGAATGTCGGCAAAATGTCTTGAGGATGGAAGAGAAAGACGATGTGTGAGGTTGTGTGTGGACTATGAAAGGGGATGTAATTAGATATGGAAGCTATGAAGGTTATGTGGACGTTTTTGGGATCTGATAAGCTTGACTGAAGAGGTGAGTTTTCAGGGATCGCTTGAAGGATTGGTGACTAGAGGAAAGTCGTATTGTGCGTGTTAAGGCATTCCATAGAGTGAGTGCAACCCGAAGACAGTCCTGTAACCATGAGTGGGAAAAAGTAATGCGTGGGGATGAGACGCAGATCTTGTGCTGAGCGGAGAGGTCGGGTAGGGAGATATTTTGAGATGAGTGAAGAGATGTATGTTGGTGTGGTTTGGTTAATAGCCTTATGTGTAAGTAAGAGTATTTTGTATTGAATACGGTAAAAAACCGGCAACCAATGGAGGGACTGACAGAGCGGGGCAGCAGACAATGAACGTTTGGCAAGGAATATAAGTCTTGCAGCTGCATTCATAATGAATTGTAATGGCGATAGCCTGTATTTGGGAAGACCAGTAAGGAGGCTATTGCAATAGTCAATGTGGGAAATAATAAGTGCATGGATTACAGTTTTTGTAGTGTCTTGTGTGAGATATGGTCGAATTCTGGATATGTTTTTTAGATGTATGTAACATGATTTTGAGACAGATTGATAGTCTTCTCACAGTTTCATTCATTTGTGATATCTGTCACACATGTGAAGCAGGTCATGCATTCATGTGCTCCAAACCAGTCCAAGAACCAGTTAGGGAAACTCGCATAGATGGGATGACACTTGCATTAGCATAAACTAGTAAGTAGGCTCTCAGCAGGCAGTTGATGTGTTCCCTCAAGCCCTATATTATCCTATTCAATCCGAAAGGGATGTGACTGCTCAGCCTCTGCTCCAAAAAGTTGGTGCTTTCCAGTCCGCCCCACCGTACGTGCGTCCAAATTTCAAAGTGTGTGGCTACCATACCAACATAACAGAAAATAACTTGTGTCTCCAAGAAAAGGGTTTCAAATGTTAATTTATACTGATAAAATATTTATTGAAAAAGCTGAATACATCAAGATAACTAACAGTGACTTAAACAACTATTTAATTACCAATATTAACAAAAAAGGAGAAAACAAAATAAAAAACAAATCCGTAAAATTCTATGTAACCAAACCCAGCTGTCTCAAAGCTCAGTGTTCTAGAATTATACCTTCAAGTTATTTCCTGCCTGGCGTGATGACAGAGTGGCAGAAATTAGAGCCACATAAAGCGGGATGAGGATTAATATTATTTATCCCTAGATATTTTATAGACAATCTTCATTTGTATGCACTTTCCTTTGTGAAAAGGAAGATTTATATAGATATATTAGACTTGTCATAATTGACTTTAATTCCAGAGAGGCTTCTGAACCCTTCAATTTCCTGTAATAAATTAGGTAATGAGATGAGGGATTGCGAAAACATCCAAATGACACAGCCTGCTGCATAAGAAACGACCCTACTGACTGTGAGCGCCTCCTCCACCAGAGGAATGACCAGATGGTCTTCACCCACAGCATCACTGGCTTGATCAATATTCACCGCAAATCTTTTTGGTGAGATAGTTTGACTCTGTTCTGCAAACTGCTTTAAACAAGAATTAAACGTATCCATACAGAAAACATCACTGCGTTTGACTTTGATAGATCTTTTCTTTTTAAATGTTTCCACCCAACATAGCTAAACTTTGCGGTATTGACAGGATTTTACTCTCTGCAGCAATCACCCTTAAACTGTCACCAGATCCTTTGGTTTTAAATAAAAGTAATCTCCAACATTAAAATGCACTGTTGATCATCATAACTTGCTAGATAGCAAATTATTTTTCCTACCCCTACATATATGGCGACATAGTGCATGCTGTAAAAAATCTGCGAAGAATCCAGGATTGTTGATCTATCAGCTAGTATTAGCGCTACCAGACACAGGGGCGTGGAGTCTAACGCACCTGTGCTATACGCCACCTACCCCCACAAAGGGGTGCTGTCATTGCTGTACCCGTTATGCAGGTTGCGACCCCCTACACTGGTTCCCAAGGTGATAGGCTGGTAAGGAGTAATATATAGAAGTGACAACAAGCTAAGGTCTAGTGCACAGGGAGTCATGATATTGCCACTTGAGTACAGCTGAGCGGAGTCACGAACGAGTCTACGTGGTGTGGCTATTAAAAAACGAGACGGTAAAAAATAAACCAAACTCCGTGAGTTCAATGGGAGTGGGGCAGAGGCGCTTTAAGGGAGGAGGGGACCCGTGGGCGGGCTCTGATTGGGACCTTTCCTCTCCAGCGATGCAGTAGACTCTGGCATTGTACTAGAGTCTACTGAGCATGCACAGGTCTTCGGGAACATGAAACCCGCGCCTCCTTCCCGGGACAACTCTACTGCGCATGCGCGAATCACCGGGAAAGCGACGGGCCGACAGAGTAGTAAGTATAATTATATGGGTGCAGGGTGTGCGGTGTGTGGGACCCCCTGGATCCAGGGACCCGTTTGCACCGCACACCTTGCACCCATTATAGATACGCCATTGGAGTGGGGAAACATTGACCTTGGACTATCCCAAAATGGTTTTGCAAGTTTCGCCACTCTTGCACAGATAGTTTGCTGTCACACAGCGTTCAAAGAAGTTGTGTTTACCCTGTGCAGAGGTTGAGAGGCAGGGCTGCGCTGCAAGTAGTCACTTAGCAATTTGTGTCTACATTGTGGCACCACCAGAGGTTTACGGACTGCATTGTGTTGCTATCAGAGATTTGGGTGGAGGTGGTCTGCATTGCCATGTCATCAGCTATTTTGAAGTCAGCAACATATAGTACCTCTTTCAGAGTTGGTCGTAAGTGGCCGCTCAGTCGTACGCATCCGATGTTTCCAAACCACGCATGCGCATGGTTAGTTGTGCGCATGTGCATACGTGACCTTACGATCCAAAATGCTGTCGATCGTACGGCTTACGAGCAGGTTCGAGGCCTGGCTGATCATACAGCTTGAGGTTGGGTACGCAAGCCCCAGAGTACAATCGATACTATCGAATGTTACTGATGTTAGGATTGATGTTTCTATTTTGAGCCACACAATGCAAGCAGCTAGTAATCGTTTGTTGTAGCTAATAGCACTGCTACTTGGCTTGTAATTGATTCCGTTACATTTGCATTAGTGAATAATAAATATTGTCAACAAGCTAGTAACAAGCTGATCGATAGAGCATGGAAACATGACATGTGGGCATCAACACAACACAAGCGGCACAACGACTGACAACGATTGACTTGATCGCTAGGTGCTACCACTCGCTAGCTAGAGGAGGTGTATTGTTCACGTATGGGCGTCACTTTGGTTGCGACCGGCCGGCCGTGCGATTGCTTAATTTTTCAGTTTCTCGTTCGTTAGGCGTACGACTGAGCGGCCGCTTACGACCGACTCTGAATGAGGTCCATAGTCACCAGAGGAAAAGGGTCTACATTTTATAAGCTCCAGATTTGGGATTGTCTACATCAGTGATTCCCAACCTCGGTCCTCAAGGCACACTAACAGTTCTGGTTTTGGTGATATCCAGCCTTGAGCACAGATAAATCAAAATAACTGAGGTACTAAGTAAGTCACCTGTGCTCCAGTATGGCTATCCTCAAAACCTGGACTGTTAGTGTGCCTTGAGGAACCCCTGGTCTACATTGTAAAAAGCCACCATTTCATGTACAGTTGCAGGTGGGGTATTTGACTAAGGTGGTACACTTGTAAAACCATAATTTGGTGTCCTAGGTGAGCTCAAAGGGGACAGAGACCACCCCATGAAGCAAAAGGGAATGCTTTGTAAATCCAATACTGATTTTAAGGGTCTGCACTGTTAAGCCAAATCATATCTCTGTGGCCTGCATTATAAAGCCATCAGAGATTTGGTGGCCTGTATTGCTTAGTAGACTCCAGAAACACATTAGTATTGCATTACACTTTTGGACAATTTGACCCTACCTCTTGGAGATCCTAGAAAGGATTTATCGTATTAATGGCCCAGCCCACTGCTCCAGGGAAGAAGGTGCAATGTGGGAGGGTGGCCTGCTTTTCCAGCAGTGAGGGAGATCTCTCCAAAATTCAGGAGTCTCCCAGGATAAGAGGCAAGTATGCATTGTATAGTTGTCTCTAGTATGCATTGTGTTTTCTATAAATGTCAGTGTATAAAGCTCTCTGTATTATATAGTGGTCACTAAATGTAACATTGTATATTAGTTGCTAGGATGGATTGTTTATTGGTCACTAAAATAGTCTTATATTTGTTACTGGAATATCCTCTGTTTTGTATAACTGTCAATACGGTATACTATGTTGTATAAATCACTAGAATGCTCTATATAATGTATATCAATTACTAGGATGGTCTGTGTATTGTATATTACTTACTAGAAAGGTTTCTCTAATGCTCTCTAAAATGTAAAAAGGACCCTAGAATTTCATCTGTATTGTAAATCCATAACTAGAATGTTCGTTCTGTTGTATGGAGGTTACCAGAAAGTGCTCTGTTTAGTAAATCAGTCACTAGAATAGACTAGGCATTGCATATTGGTCTGTTGAGGGTGATGTATTTGATGATAGCTCATTGAAATGCAAACTGGCTTTACAGAGGCAAGATGTTGTTCCCATCATCATCCAATTCCTCACCCTCATCAGTGTGTACATCATCTTCACACAATATTAATTTGTCCGCTGGAGTCCACCATTACAGCCTCAGGTGCCTCTGTAATTTCTGGATGTAATTGGTAGTAAAAGTCCTCCTTGTGAAATTCGTAGTTCATTTTGATGAACATCATCTTGTTTTCATCAGCTGTTGGTAATAACAATTTTGATATTTAACTGGCTTTATAATACTATGCCCACATAAAATAAGCTATACCCACTTGTTGACAATGGCCATTTTCAAGTTGATGCTAAGGGGGAAATCCAATTACTCGCTGGGTTTACCCCGTAGTTAAATACCACCGCCAGCCAATTCAATCAGTGGGTTTACCCCACGCGTTAAGACCCAGAAGTGGACTTCTCCTTGAAGCTTCAGTAGCTATGAAGAAAAGTCTGCAGAAAAAGGACCCTCTGGGGTTTAACACGTGGGGAATACCCATTGATTCCACATTTTATGCGGAATAATTGGGTAAGCATGTGTTAACCCAGGGTTTACCGTGTGGGGAAAATGCTGTTTTATTGAATTGTGGCTAATTGGATTCCCTCCTAAAAGTGCCTTTGCCACTTACCTTTGCTTGACCTGAAGTTTAAAAGTTACCTACCCCCTCTCCAGGGTAGGTGTAGTAGATTTGTATGCTACATAATTCATGAATGTTAAAAAGACCTAAATTTGTCTACTCAATGCGTCTTAAAAATTTAAAATAAATTTAAAAACGTTATATTTTCTTTGTTGCGAGCTTGGGCCCTGATTCAGAGCCGCTCGCAAAAAGCGAGCGCTCACTCTGAATCAGGGCAGCCGCTTTCTTTTTTAAAACCGGCCTCCTGGCCGCTCGCTAAGCTGTGGGTGACCACCCACAGCTTTTGCGAGCGGCCAGGTGATGGTCGCGATGGTTGCGACCATCGGCTTGCGATGAGACCCTTGTGGTAGGGTCTCGTCTGCTGCAAGCCCCAATGAGCTTCCGGCTCTAATAGAGCCTGAAGCTCACTACTGACATCACTGGTGATGTCAGTAGGGCCGCCCTCAAATGGCAGGCGTTCCTTCGCCCTGTTTTGCTGCGAGCCCCGGAGCGAGTGATTTCTCGCTTGCTCCGGGGCTCGCATATGCCTAGTGCACACGCCGCGCGTGCGCACTGCCCGGCCATCGACCCGCTTGCGAGCGGGTCTCAATCAGGCCCTTGGTCTATGTCAAATTGTTAATGGGCTGGTATCATAATACCCTTGATGAAAACCCTTGCCACATCTCCAGCAAGCCTTCGGGACTGGGAGCATGCAATCACCCTGAAAAGAGTGTTGGCATAGATAAGGTAGTTGAGGGGATGGCTTCAGGCAGGGGCGGATTGAGAATTTAAAGTGGCCCCTGGGAAAAACCTGAAAGCGGCCCTAAGTGCACGTGCCGAAGGCTCGCGTCTGAAAAGGTGGGTGTGACCTTACGGAAAGGTGTGTGGCCGCGTATGAAATGCTATGCCCGGAAGCTACTCCCCTTGTTTTCATCATGCTGGGGGCATGACCACCGCTCCGGGAGCTGATGGATATTCCCCCAGACCCTCTCTCCAGTGAATAACACAGCATGTGAATAAGTATTTTCTTACCTATATGATTTCTCTGCAACAAGGAACCCATGAAGAAATTGATCCACCCTGGAGAGGCAGTATCTTGAGTCAGTATTCTCTATTCGTGTAGGAGATCACACGGTCCGGAAGCCGCCTGCCACCTAGGTCTCTCCATTACATTCCACTGTCTAGCTCCAGCTCCTCTTTGCCACCAGGGCCATCTCCTTTTTGCAGCAGCACCATCTCTTCTGTGCTTCCAGTGTCAACCCTCTCCCCACATCGCAGCATCCTCCCACAGCTCAGCAAAGCCCTCTCCCCTCACATCCCCTTCAGCACAGCCCTTCACAGCACAGCCCTCCTCATCACAGTCCCCCTCATAGAACAGTCCTCCACAGCTCAGCCCCATCATTCATCACAGCCCTTTACACCACTGCCCCACTCAGCATTCTCCCTCATATGACAGCCCCCTTCACAGCACAGCTCCTCACAATACAGCCCTCCTCGCCACAGCCCTCATCACCACAACCCCTCACAACACAGCCCTCCTCATCACAGCCCCTCACAACACAGCCCTCCTCACCACAGCCCTCCTCACCACAGCCCCTCACAACACAGCCCTCCTCACCAAAGCCCCTCACAACACAGCCCTCCTCACCACAGCCCCTCACAACACAGCCCTCCTCACCACAGCCCCTCACAACACAGCCCTCCTCACCATAGCCCCTCACAACACAGCTCTCACCACAGCCCCTCACAACACAGGCCTCCTCATCAAAGCCCCTCACAACACAGCCCTCCTCACCATAGCCCCTCACAAAACAGCTCTCCTCACCACAGCCCCTCACAACACAGCCCTCCTCACCACAGCCCCTCACAACACAGCCCTCCTCACCACAGCCCCTCACAACACAGCCCTCCTCACCATAGCCCCTCACAACACAGCTCTCCTCACCACAGCCCCTCACAACACAGCCCTCCTCACCAAAGCCCCTCACAAGACAGCCCAACTCACCACAGCCCCTTACAACACAGCCCTCCTCACCACAGCCCCTCACAACACAGCCCTCCTCACCAAAGCCCCTCACTACACAATCGCCCGCATAGCATAGAGGGTCTACACAGCACAGTCCCCCCTCATATGACATCCCCCCTCAGAGCACAACCCTTTATTACAGCACGTCACAGCACAGCCCCCCTCCTCACAGTTCCTCACAGTACAGGCCACCTCTTCACAGCCCATCACATCACAGGCCCCCTCATAGCACAGCACCTCACATCGGAATCAGTATGAAATTCCCAGCAGCGCCTGGCCGACAACAACAGAGTTCCCGGCAGCGGAAGCCCGACAGTGCTGCAAATCCCGATCGTGGATAGGTAAGTACTAACCTAACCCCCTAACCCTCCTTAGGGTGCCTAACCCTAACCTCCCCCCCAAGTGCCTAACCCTAATCCCCCTTCCCCGCTGCCTAATCCTAAGTCACCCGGGGGGGTGCCTAACCCTAAGTCCCCCCCCGGTGTGCCTAACCCTAAGTCCTCCCCCGGGGTGCCTAACCCTAACCCTCCCCCTAGCCTAACCCTCCCGGGGGGTGCCTAACCCTAAGTCCCCCCCGGGTGCCCTAAACCTAACCCTCCTCCCCGTGGCTGTCCGCTCGCGGTCTCCCGGTGTCAGGGAAATGTCAGGTGTCCACATCTAGACGCCCGCCATTTCACCCTCGCCTCGGGATATGACAGTCGGGAAGTCGGCTGCCGGTATTAAGGCAGCCGGCTTCCCGATTGTATACCCTCACATCACAGCCCCTCACAGTACAGCCCCCCTCATTAAAATCTCTCACATCACATCCCCCCTTTAGCACAGCACAGCCCTTCACATCACCATTAACTATTTATTTTACAGTGGTGGTACGGGTGCTACCCATCTGCTGGCACCTGTAGTGCCACTGTAAAATACAATAATTTACTACTATTTAACCATTTATTACCCCCGTACCCAACGCTCCAGGGGTGCGGGGAAGAGCCCCGGGCTTCAGAACAAGCCTGGGGTTTCGGGAGATGGGGGGGCCCCTTCTTGGGGGACCCACCACCTCCCCTGAGATCCCCAGCTTGGTCTGACCGGCTTGGGGTTGTAATGCTTTGGCCACGGAGCCCCGGTGAAAGGGTCTCCCGGCTGTGGCATTACACCCCGGTCGGTTTGGTCTGGTGCTGGTTTTAAATATAGGGGGTACCCTACGCAATTTTTTACACCCTATATGTAAAACCAGGACTGGCCCTGCAGCCTGGTGCTGGTTCCTACATCACGGTGGAACCCTACTCATTTTTTGCCCCGTAATTTTAGGAACCAGGACAGGCTGGCAAGTCCGGGGCTGGTTAGTCTTTTGGGGGGGACCTCACGTCATTTTAAAAAAAAATAATAAACCCTACTTAAACAAGTAAAAAAAAAATACATACACAAATCACAATTATTTGTGTATGTTTCAGCCAAACTCTCAGCTCAGGAGGTGAGTGTTTAAAACTTTTTAAAACTTCTATTTCACAGTGAGTTTGCTACAATCCCACACAAGATTGGAAACTTGAATCTTAGGAAATTTGCGAGTTGCATCTTTTTCATCTAAAATACTTCCTAATTTGGCCGATGGTGAGTTTTTTCGAGTTTGCAATCTCACATGAGTTTTAACAGTGAAAAAAAAGTACTCACTACAAACTCACTCGAGTTTGTCTTTAGTAAATTTGCGAGATAAAAAAAAGTGTAATAATAAAGCTGTGCAGTATTTGTGGGCTACATACAAAAGCAGACAGTATTTACACTACATGCAAAAAAATTTATGTATTTACACCATACTTGCCAACAATCAGTTCCCTCCTTCCGAGAACAGGGTGCAGCGCGTGCGCACTGGGTCACCATCGACCCGCTTGCGAGCGCATAGCGCTTGCGAGGTCTGAATCAGGCCCAGTGTGTACAGGGTGAACAGATGTTTAATAACAGTACACAAATGGAGACACAGGGCTTGAGGATACTGCGGGCCCAAAACTCAGAACCATGTGATGATCCTGGTGAGTTGAAGGGGGTACGTTCAAACCCTGCGTATGCTGATGGTGATAAAGTAAATCATGCGATTAGCTGGTGGGCTTGCCGTAAACCCAGTTTGGTATAGTCCAGTGCTAGAGGCGGCGTCCCGCTTAGACTTGGTCACTTACCGGTAAGTGTGGTGGTTGAGGGAGTTAGTTGCATGTGCCTCATCGCTGCGGTGCACTGGTGTGAGACTGGGGACACTGTAATGTGTGCTCGCTCGGTCCTGGCTCCTATAGCGGGATCACGTGAAGCTGTATATCACAGGCTGTGGTAATCTGGATGTTGGCCGGGATGGGCTGGCTGCGTCTTCTAGTGTTGCGCACCGTGACGCTGAAGGTGATGCCGACGGGGTGTTGTTTGTCGCTGGCTATGTCTTGTTGCGCTGCCCACTGTGACGCTGATGGTGGTGCGGTGTTATTCGCCGTTGTGGGTACCTCCGAGTGTACTGGTGACAGGATGGGGGTTTGCTGTTGCAGCGATCCAGCTGCCCCATACTTCCAGTCCAGGGAAAACCTTGTGGAGTGCTGGTGACAGGTCGGGAGCGTGACGACACAACGTGCCTCATGGCCTTAACTTCCAGCCCCCGGGTCTTGCTTCTTTTGCTTCAGATGGTGATAGACTTTATTCCAGCTCAGAGTTAGTGTACCGTATTCTGGTGGGTGAGCGTGGATGTTAAACAGGTGGTGTGCCTGTTTGTGTCTGACCCAACGCGTTTCAGCACTGAGTGCCTTTGTCAAGGATGTCCAGGTGTTGGTGTAGGGTGTTTAAATCACTTCCTGATGTGCGATGATTGTTGGAGATGGGTGTGTCCGCCCTCAGAGATCATGTGTCGAATAGTTAATTATTCTAACGAGAGGCTCCAGGTGCTGTGGTTACGTGGGGGTGTGTATGTCAATGATGACAGCATCTGTTCCTAGTATGTTGTGCTGATTTAGGCGGGTGGGAAAGTTCTGGCTGCTGATCTAGTCAATGGGTTATTAGTTCATCGGTATGAGTTGATGGTAGAGAAGGCTTTTAATAAAATGTAGTCATGCTGAGAGCTGGATGATTGTAGTCGTCCGGGTTAATGATAATGGTGTTGAGGACTGTGGACCTGATTCACAGCCGCTCGCTCGCGCTGTGCATTCGCCCGATGTTCTGCGTACGCGCATGCTTCGTTCTGCGCGTGCGCGAACTACGCACTGCGATTGCAACCCTCTCGCTCGTCCAGCAAAGGCAGCCCAGGGTAATGAGTGACAGGAGAGGCCGTTTGTGGGTGATAACAGGGGCAGGACACTAATAACGGGGGGTTGGAGATGCGAACGCAGGCGTGCCTGAGTGTTTCAACGCCGTTTTAGAGGTGTGCATCACAGTACACATCAGTTGCCTTTTATTTCCTCGCACTGCTTGCGGTAGGGTAAAGCAACCGCAAGCACTGCGTTAACATCCGATGGTGCTCGATGTGCCAATGTTTTAATACACTTCCTGGAGATGACATGTGCTGGTGGGCGGCTCTGCCTGTGCGATTGGGCGTACGCTCAGACAAAGTGGCCGCTCGCTAAGACATGGTGGGCGAGCGTTCACTTCCCGAGGCGTCACTTTGACAAATTTGCATACGCAACCAGCGAGTGTACGCAGATAGTGAGCAGGTCTGAATCAGGCCCTGTGTTCCTCTGTGTTGGAGATCGTGTGTGGGTAATTCCTGATTGGGAAAAAAATAATTGGGGGGGGGGGGGGGGAAACATGGGTGGTGTGTGACCAGCGTGGGGGTTTGTCGGGTGGTGATGTTTGGGGGGGGTGTAAACAGATATAAAGGAGGACTTGACCCAACACCTCCATTATATCTATTTACATCCCCCCCTCAAACATCATCACCCGACAACCCCCCCCCCCGTCACACACTACCCACGTTTTATTTCCCAAGGAATTTGCGCAGTGTTCAATCAATTTTCCTCAGCCAATAAGAATCGGCCTGATTCTCACTGGCGTTTGCTGTCACAGTGACAGGCGACAGAGGCAGCCACGGCTCCAGTTTGACGCAGCACATTGATTCTTATTGGATGCTGCTAACTGCCGCTGAGCGGGCCGACGCGATCAACTGGTCGAGATCGACGCTTTGGCCACCTCTGCCCTACATTATGTGGAGTAAAAGGCATTTGTAAACAAATATTACTCAAATGATTGCAGGTATAAAAATTAGTGTGTATGTAAATGCAGAAACGCAGTATTAATGTACTGTAAAAAGCATAAAGGGCATAATCTTTCCTGTTTACAGGATTCTGGTTAAACCAATAATAATATGCAATATTAGGGGGCAGAATGTCATACATTTTTTAAGTTCATTTTAGTTCTGATTCTAAAGAAAAAAGAAAGTCTCTCTCCCCCCCCCACCCGCAGTTCACATGTCAGTCAATCATCAGGCTCTCGGCGCTCTGCTAGCGCAGTCTAGGAAGAGGCTGTCATTGAGGCGCCGGCCACACTCTCCCAATCTCCCTGATCAATTGTTCGGCGCTCGACTGTTCCCTGGTTCCCGGCGGTAACATGGCGGCCTCGGTGTTGGAAGCCGCCTCGGTCGGGCACTTTGAAGAGCTGCTCCAGAAGAGTGCGAAGTACGTGGTGGTAGGGTGTGTGAGTGTGAGGTGTGAGAATACTGACACGGCTGCCAGCTGTAATAGAAGTGACAGCATGGCGATGGCCTTCAGTGGGGATCTGTCCCTGCAGTGAGCAAGTGACGTTACTGCTGCGGCGCATGGAGGTCAAGGGAATGCTCTGCAGTATGTGCCCGGACCCCCAGGCTGTGCAGTCTGTGCCCGGACCCCCAGGCTGTGCGCTGTGCAGTCTGTGCCCGGACCCCCATGCTGTGCTGACTGTGCCCCGGACCCCCGTGCTGTGCGCTCTGTTGACTGTGCCCCGGACCCCCGTGCTGTGCGCTCTGCTGACTGTGAAGAGCAAAGTCACACACATGACCTGATGTTTATAACAAACCATCCCATACTGTTCTAGTAATGGACACTGGAAACCGATGGTTGGAGACCCAACAATGTTCCTGATTCAATGGAAATGGTTTTTCCATTTTATATCGAGTTTGCAATGGTTGTCATGGTCACATCTTGGTTTCCAAGTGGTTAATTCAAATGCGGACACCTGGAAGTGGTTTGCGTAGGTCTGCTCCATTGCACATGTGCAAAATTCTGACTCCCATTGTCCATGCATGGTTAAACCATTGACTGACTAGTTTTCATTGTGATGGCATAATTGCTGCCACTATTCCCAGCACCCCGGGAGTTTTCCTGTGTGATCAGTGATAGCAGTCCGCACTGGATGCTGGTCACAAGAGAAGTATATCTAGCATCTTGTAGTAAAATAAAACCTACCCTGGAAAGGGGTATAAATAGAGGGAAAAAAACATAGACTCAGATGTAATAGGTCATTTATGAAGTAGTAGATTCCTGTATGGTACTAAGTCAGGTCGCCCAGTTGTCCAACACATGGCAAAAATTATATACAATTTGAATGCGTGAGCAGTGGATGAAGTGGGGGTATGGCAAATGTAGAAGTTGCGGCAGTGGTGCAACCAGAAGCAACGCGTCGTCAGTGATATGGGTCGAGGGTGTGCAGAAAAAAATGAGCATGGGCACGCATCACATGGGGTGTGTCAGGCAGTGATTGATGGGGAGAGAGTGAACGGAAGAGGCAGAGGGTGCCAGGGTGACGGTGAGGCAAAAGGTGACAGGGAGAAGCAAAGAGTGATGGGCAGAGGGTGAGAGTGAATGGCAGAGGGTGACGGAGAGAGGCAGAGGGTGGCAGTAAAGCAGAGGGTATCGGAGAGGCAAAGAGTGATGGGCAGAGGGTGACAGGGAGAGGCTGAGGGTTACGGTGAGGCAGAGGGTGACAGGGAGAGGCAAAGAGTGATGGGTAGAGGGTGACTGAGAGGCCGAGGGTTTCCGGGAGAGGGAAAGAGTGATGGGCAGAGGGTGACAGGGAGAGGCTGAGAGTTACGGTGAGGCAGAGGGTGACAGGGAGAGGCAAAGAGTGATGGGCAAAGGGAGACAGGCAAAGAGTGAAGGACAGATAGAGATAGAGGGTGAAGGTCTGTGGGTAGTAATTATAGGGCGCAGAATGACACACATGTCCAGTATACTGTGTAAGTGTGATACTCCTCGGGGGTGTCAGATAAGGAAGGCGATAAGTGACAGAACAAGGCACTGTAACACTGATACCATTTGCACCTACCTACGTACAGTGTAGTAGGTCAGCAGTGCTGTGGGGCAGAGTCTAGGCAGCACCGTCTGTCTGTGTGCACTGTGAAGCTGATGAATGCTTGTTTCCTGTGGCTGCGTGTGCCGGTGGGCAGGGGATAGGATAGCAGAGCACACCCAGGAAGTGGGAGAGATCTCCGGGACACCGGATGGAGGAGGCAGCGGTTGATAACAGTGCAGGTGTCACCTGGTGAGGGACGCTGCGAGGGTCGTGGCCTCGTTGACAAGGGGCATGGCCACGCGGCCCAAACCCCATGCTACAGTGAGTTTATTACCGGGGTGGAGGAGGTGCGGGCTGTGTAGTGTGCCGGCTCCCTCACAGTGTCAGGAGCCGAGAGCTGCACTTAATATTACAGTGCAGTACTCGGCTCCTGTCACTGGGAGGGAGACTGCACCTTGGTGTCACCCCTCGGCGGGTGACACCCTGGTGGGTCCGCACCCCCATTATGATGCGGCGACTCCACTGACCTGCAGACTGGCCGGGTGGCAGAGAGATTGGCCACTGAGAGGACTCCAAGAGGTCCCCTCCTCCCGCCGGCAGCACTCGCGAGCTCACCTTCCCAGCGGCGCCAGGCAGCGGCTGACAGTGCAGATGACAGTGGGATTGCTTCTGACAGTTTGCACTGTCCGAGGCAATCCTGGAGAGGTGGCAGCGCTGATAGTCTGATGACTGTCAGTGCTGCGCTCATCAATAATGATCCGATCGTCAGGGAGGTCCCAGCGGGTTCCCTACTCCTGCATCCGGCAAAGTAACAAAAAAAAAAGGTTTGTGCTTGAAGTGCCGGTATGTCATACCGTTACATACCGGCACACTTCGAGCACTGAGTGTGAGATTACTGAAATAAGATAAAAGGGCTGCGAGGGTGGTCTATACAGTAACTTCCACAGAGAAGTAAAATCTCAGTTGCATTAAAAATATAGGGCCTGATTCGTCACGGATCGCAACTCCAACAGCGTATGCAGATTGTCTGATGGTGCGTACTACGCATGCTTCGCAGTGCTCCTGCGTGAGTTAGCATTGTGTTAGCACTGTGATCACCTACGCAGATACAAAGCCATTGCAGACCGAGGGACGGGTCGTCAGCGTTTGGGGTGGGGACAGGGGAGTTTTTGGAGAAACGCAGGCGTGCCTATCTGTTTGAACGCCATTGCATAGGCGTGCATACTCACTGCCTACAATGAGGTTAGCAATATCTGAGTAAGGTCAGACCTGCTGTAATTCTGTGTGAAGGGCCGATGTTATTGATGTGTATATGCAGGACGGATGTGAGATGGCGTCTCTATGTTGTCTGTGCAACGGATTTGTGATTGCATTCACCAGCATATTTTCACAGCAGTTCTGTGTGCGTAATCGCAGCTGCGATCGCTATAGTGATCCGTAGTGATTCCGTCCCATAATACCCAACACATAATAAGTTATACTAAGCCTAAACACAGCTTTAATGTCACCAACTCCTGGTTAATTTAGGACATAAGTGAAGCTAAACCAAGCAGTATATCAGGAGCGAGCGGAGAAGATTAATAGAACCTGGGATTTTGTGAAAGTAGACGCCTCCTGCATGCTTTTGTGATCCGCTGCTGCATTTGAGGTAGGGATGGCCCCCCCGGGAGGGTTAGGCTAGGGGAAGGGGGTGTTAGAGTTAGACACTCCGGGGAGGGGGGGGGTTAGGGTCAGGCACCTCCCCCAGGGGACTTAGGTTTAGGCAGCGGGGAAAGGGGGATTAGAGTTAGGCACTTGGGGGGGGGGGGAGGTGAGGGTTAGGGGGCAGAATTAGGTTAGCGATACTTACCTTAGGGACGATTGGATCTTCACCCTTGACGGGCTGCTGTCGGGATTTGAACCGCCGGTCATGCGGCCGGCGGTAATGCCTGCTACACCCCGTTGGACCCCTGTTCCCGAGAATGCTTTCAATAGCTGCCCCCAAATGGCCAAAGTATGTCAGTCCTGCTATGGCTTAGGGGGGGACTTTGACTGCCAACGCAGTCAGTGATTGTCCCATGCTCAGTACAGGTCCTGCGCCCATCATTAAACATTGTTGTTGAGCGTAAACTATCGGGTTTGCTGACATCTCTGTATCAGGCCCTATGATGTGAGGATTGCACGGCCCACTATACGGAGCTTCAGCTGTCTGTGACGGTGTGGATGTTATACTTTCATATCTCACATATCTGCAGGGGAAAGTCAGGTTACTACTGTACAAAAAATGTTACCTTGCCTCATATGTGAAAGGTTCCATTCTGGGGTGTAGCGGCTCTTTATACCACTTCTGACCAGGTTTATTCATACTGTGTACTGTACGGTATAATGACACTATAATATGATAATGTACACGTGATAGTGTCCCTATAATGTACAGTAGAGTGCAACGTGTAAAGTCCTTTGCATAAAGATGTTCTCAGAAGAGTAATTTCTTTAAAAGCCACCTCTGAAAGCATCACATGGAAGAGCTTCTAAAACATGATTATCTTGATTTTCAGATCTCTGCTCGTTGTACATTTTTGGGCACCATGGGCTCCTCAGTGTTCCCAAATGAATGACGTTATGGCCGAATTGGCCAAGGTCCACCCTGAAGTCACATTTGTAAAGGTATGGCATATTTACATCGTATAGCTCCATAAATAACTGTACGCAGTAGTGTGGTAAGTGATTTGTAAGGCATCACATTGTAGTAAGTTAGGAAAAACTAGTGTGACACAGTCTTAGTTACATATAAGGGAGCCTGGACTGGCTGTATGTTGGCCAATTACATCTCCTTTGCAACCTGTCTACACAAGAATGATCTTATTCAGAGTTGGACAGAATCACAGAATTAACCCAAATAGACCTATTTAGTGGTATATGTTCTGGAAGCCGGCCATCGCAATGCTGACAGCCGGCTTCCCAACTACTTAATCGTGGCGAGGGTTAAATGACAGGCGTCTAAATCTAGACGCCTGTCATTTTACCGACGCCGGGAGACCGGTGCAGACAGCTATGGGGGGGCGCAGAGGTAGGTTAGGGGCTCCCGGGGGGGACTTACGGTTAGGTACCCTCCGGGGGACTTAGGTATAGGCGGTGGGGAAGGGGGGGGGGTTAGGTTTAGGCACTTAGGGGGGGATTAGGGTTAGACACGGGGGGGGGGGGGGGGGGAGGGGAGTTTAGGGTTAGGCACCCTAAAGGAGGGTTAGGGGGTAGAATTAGAGTAGTTTATACTTACCTTTTAGGACGATCAGGATTTCCTCCTCTGTCGGGCTGCCGTTGCCGGGATTTGAATCGCCGGCCAGCGGTAAATCGAATGCCTATTTAGTGTTGGTTGCATTAGCAGGGTTGTAGTTGCAGCTCCCTCCCCTGTTTGGACTGTTCTCGTCTGATACTTTGAATAATATCTCTGAGTTACTGAGATTCTAGGTAATGGTTTCAGTCCCATTCCACAACTAATGGTGCGTACACACGTAGCGATTTAAAATAACAATTTGTACGATATCGATATTGTTACCGTTCAAATTGCTCTTTTAAATTGTCGATATCGATCATCCAGCACACACATTGACCAGCGATGAACGGCCACGTATGGACGATAGCGATATCGTCCGTGCATGCCGGTCAACTTGCTCGATATCGAGCAAGTTACTATAGGAACACGCGATCAACGATCGCAGGTCACTATATAGTCATCGGTAAGTAGGTTGTGTGCTGGATGATCGATATCAATCATCCAGCACACCAGGGAGGGTGCATAACGATCAGCCAGCGATATCATATTGCTGGCTGATCGCTACGTGTGTACGCACCATTACACCTGGCAGAGCAGGCTTCTGTGCCCATCCCCAGTAAAAGGACAGTTTATTAGAGAGGCGCATTAGACACTGTCTCAGCCTATTTGAAATAGATGAGCAGGTAGACTTCGATCTTGAGTAGGGGTGTGGCACTCCAGCTGTGGTTGAACTACACATCCCAGCATGCCCTGCCACGGTATTGCTTTTAGAGCATGCTTAACCTGACAGGGCAAGCTGGGATGTGTAGTTCCACAGCAGGTAGAGTGCCAAACATTGCTTACCCCTACTGTAGAGGAAATGGTATAGAAATCTGAGAGCCTAGCAGCTGGGGCATAAAAGTACGACTTCATATTCTATTTACACGAAGTAAACTCTTAAATCCTTTTTTCAAACTTCTTTAACACTAGTTTTTATTTCTCCAAGGGTTATTCAGTATTTCTGTTTATATATGCACAGATACTACCCTTATAAAACCAGTACTAATATTCTGACTGATGCCTTACTTGTTAGTTCTGGAGTCACATTTGATCCGTTCTCTATAATGAAGTACGTATTATCCTGAAAGCACAGTTTTGAAATTAATTTGATGTTAAAAGACAAACAGAACACAGAGATCTTTACCTTTTCAGTGCCCTCCTGAGGGGGGAGAGGACTTTGGTAAAGAAGAAATCCACTTAAAATTCAGATTTTTGGTTTGGATTGAGCTATTATAAAATGCACTCTACATAGCAAAGGTAACTTTGTGAACGCCACCCAAAAGCAAAACATTAAGAGGTCGTCTTTAAATGGATTTGCATAATTATGCACACCCAGTATTGATGAGCTGTAACCCTGTGTCCAAATTCACTCATGGACGTCTTCCATTGCCAATACATAATAGTCTGTCAAAATTGGCATAGAGCTGTCTCCTAGTCTTCTATCCTTTTCCTCCAGCTTTAAGCCCCATACACACTGGACGATGTGTGTACGGGGCAATGTCTGATGCGGCAGGCCCGGCTGGGGTGCCAGCATGGGTAAGTGCATCCACACTTGCCGATGCCGGCAATGACAAATGACGGCGAGGGGGGGGGGGGACGGACAGCTGGGCCATTCTGCATTCGGCAGCATGGCATCGTTAACGATATCCCTAGATTGAGCTGCATGTTCAGACGACCGGGGATATCGTTAAAGACCCGCGAAAGCACACGTCCTTATTCGCCTAGTGTATACACACCGGACGATATCGTTATCGTTCATGGATATCGTCCGGTGTGTACGGGGCTTTATACTGATGTAAGGCAGGGGATATACAAACTTGGGCTTCATAGAACCTTCCAGGAAATAACATGGGATTAATTAGAGCAAAGGGGGTCTTTGTCTTTTTTTATGGAAGGCCTGATTATTATCATCATATGAATATTATCATTTATATCACATCACGAACAGCAATCACTAGTGCAGTGGTGGCGAACCCTGGCACTCCAGCTTTTGTGGGACTACATATCCCAGCATGCCCTGCCACAGTTTTAGCATTCCCTATAGCAAAACTCTTGACAGTGCATGCTGGGATATGTAGTCCTACAGCGGCTGGAGTGCCAGGGTTCGCCACCACTGGTCTAGTGTGTACCCAGCATTTAACTTGAATTCCCCCCTAAATTTCTACATGAGTGTGTCCTCATAGGCAGATTAAGCACTGCCAGTGATGCACTATGGATCTAGGTATCTCTTAAATGTCCTTTACCTAAGTCCACTGCAACTGTACTTTGTCCGTGTGTCACACAAAAGCTTTGTTAGAGCATGTGGACACTCATCTGTCAGAGTCACAGGCTCGTACAATACTTCCCTTCTCCCTACTGTAGTTGGGGCCAGCTGTACAGGCTGCCAATTGATCTGATGGTGATTTGAGCTGAGCTGATAACAACACATTGGCAAACTGCAGATCAAGTTTTTTTTTTTTTTTTGGTCATTTTGGGCCGATCTATTCATTAAATCTATACATTAGATTAGATTTAGGACTGACTAGACTCCAGAGCTTTCCGATTAAGTCCTCTGGCAAGATCCATTTGCTTGCAAAAGCTGGCACATCCCGGGCCATAGACCATCGTTTACCTCCTGCATGTGAAATCCTATTACACTGCAGAGAAATATTTATTATTGAAATGTTTTAAAATAATTTTATTCCTTTTTAAAAAAAAAAAAAAAAAAATTGCTCACTATTCGGATAAGATCACGATATTAATGTAAGATATTCGTTGCCATGTTTTATTTTATTTCGTTTTTTTTTTTTTTTCTTCTTTGTAAAAATTCACGTGACTGGAATATGCATATCTTGGAAACACTCATAAAGGGTTATTCATTATTGTAGTAGACCCGTGCAATAATGTCTGGGTTACCTCTGCACTGAAACCTCGCTGCCTCCGTCTATTGACGGAATAACCTGCCATCGCCTGCTGCCGTTTTGTCTTTAAGAATTACCTAGCGTTACCGCTCATTGCTCTAAGCAGAAACGAGCTAGCCCACCGAAGATGCCGCACGAAGGGTTAAGCGTAAAATTTACTAGGCATCAATAGCGTATTGAGAAAAAATATTCTCCTTTCCCCTTCTCTTTTTCTCTGTGCTTCATAATTTGCAGAGAGCTGAAAATGTCAGCCTTGATGTACTGCCTCTCGAAATTAGTCAATAGAGCAAACAGCTAGAATTGCTTTGGGCAGAAAATAAGCACTGTAATCATGACATAACTGGGGTCAGTGATTTATGGATTTCAATATAGTAGTAGCTGCATATGATTGAAAATTTACTAGGTCACTAGTGCACCAAAAAATTTTATTCGCAGCCTCCGGGCGTCTTTTGATATGTGCAACAAAATAAGAACCCTTGAACCTGTTTTGTCACAGTGCAAGCGCAGTGGCTGACAGGGCAGGCCGGCCGGCCTCATTTAAATGCAAATGACTTGCAAACTTTTGCATTGAACTCCATTTTAAACATCCTAAGTATCCCTGGGAGGATTTCCTAAACACGTGCCACGAAGAGGGACATGAAAATAAAATCACTTCAACATTTGTATTTTATTTATTTTTCCTCTTTTTTTTCTTTTTTTTCATCCTTTTTACCATTCGTAGCTGGAAGCAGAAGCCATTCCTGAGGTATCCGAAAAATACGAAATCATCTCCGTCCCAACGTTTTTGTTTTTTAAGGTAAGAAACACAAAGTACATGTCCTTGTTTTATTACACTCTGATGTTGCTTATTGAGCATATAATCAGTGGGTGTGTACTGCTAAAGGAGTGCCCTTTTAATATAACGTGAGCTTGTGAGGATATTATCAGATATATGTAATGGAAGATAATGGCTTATTCAAAAACACTACATAATGCCTCAATGAGTCTATAGTTACTGACAACAGAGAACAATAGCAGTGGGAAGTGTCAAGTAACCTCATACGTGTAAACTTGTTATGACATAGAAACTATAACATACATGTTTGAAGGTAGTTCAAGTTGTATTTTAGGTTCAGGGACCTTTAATCTGTGACACAGATAGGCATATACCATCATGGATATACACACAGTGACAATCTCTAATATCCATTCTTTATTATCACATAGTCTCACTAATGTTAATGCTTCTGTTACAGTTGTGGGACTGTCTGATAGGGAGAACTGATCTGTCTTTTGTGGGTGCACAGCCCCCTCTATTGGTCATGTCGGTTTATCGCCTCTTCATCTGCTTTTGGTAGATATTTCTGCTTAAACACTCAATGGACATTTTAGATTTCTCTCCCCATTATGACTGACTGGTTTTCAGATTTTGGCAACGGGCACAAATATTTTTTTATTCTTTAGTCCACATAAAATTAATTTTTCTTCTACTTTTTTTTTTTTCCTTCTTCATTCTTGACAAATTACATTTACTGATTTCCTGTTATACATAGACTTTATATAAGGAACATAAAGTAAAATAAGGAATAAAATATAATTACAAGTTGCCCCAAAAATTGGTAGTGTGTGTTTGTAAGGAAATCCATGCAAGCACACGGAGAGGACATATAAACTACACACTGATAAAACATTGGTCAGGAATCCTCAAAGATTCTTCAAGTTATTTGAACAATAAATATTGTATCCACATGTAGTAAAGTAGTTTTCCTGTATATAGAGATACCAAATATGTGTACTTTCTATAAACTTGCATCATTCATTATAGGGTTGTGGCTTTCATTTTTATTTTGTGTGGTCAGTTAGCGCTGTCTCTACATGTGTACATTACCCAAGTGCACTCATCCTTACAGTGCAAGTTTGAGTAAGGGGTATGGCCTGAGTCACAAGGACCGATATTGATAGGGGAGACGAGCACTTTTTTATGACCCACAATCTGTGTGACACAAATGTATGTGTGATGTAGTTTTGCGGTGCAGGGGTAGTTTTTATTTACTACTTAATTCGTTTATTGTGGTCTCTTCCTGTAGGAAACCCTTTTAGAGTCAAAGGGACAGTCTAGTGCACAAGTTCTCAAACTCAGTTTTCAGGACCCCAAACAGTGCATGTTTTCCCGGTCTCCTCACAGAATCACAAGTGAAATAATTAGCTCTACCTGTGGTTCTTTTAAAATGTGTCAATGACTAATGACTACACCTGTGCACCTGCTGGGTGACCTGTTTGGGGTCCTGAGGACCTAGTTTGAGAACCTCTGGTCTAGTGGAATTCCCTGGCACACTAACCGTTGACTTAGTGTTCAACTAAGTACATACTAGACAATTATAGAGTAGATCTGCCGATAATCAGGAGATTGACATGATTTATTGTTTATGTTGTAGGTATGAGTGTTTCAACGTTTTGCTGACAAAACGGTTAAAAAAGAAAGTCCAAAAACGCATTCCTTCGATTATCCGATTGGTCTACCTAGACAGAAAATATCGGGCAAAAGGTCTCGATATTGTGCAGTGTATGGGCATTCTCAATAATCTGACCATATTTCCTTTTTCCCGTGAAAACGTCATCTTCCTTGTGGGTGAACATATGCAACTTCAGGGCCTGATTCAGCAAGGATCGCAATTGCAAAGCTGCACGAAGGCTATAGTTATGATGTATGCACGCCGGCTATAGATATGTATGCACGCAGGCATATACTGTAGTGTGTAGTGCACGCAGGCAGCTTTGCAATTGAGATCCTTGCTATTATGCAAATGCAGCAGCAGGTGTATGACACCCCCTGCTGCATTTGTGACCCCAGCATTGCGACGGAGGTCGCAGGCTGGGAACACCATCGTGACCATCGGTGGACAGCGCCTGGCCTCCGGCCGGCTTAATAAGCCTTAGCTTACTCAGGTTGGCAGGCTTGCAAGCCCAGGACACTGCGTTGATCAACGCAGATCCTGGGCTGGCCACTCCCGGGAAACAGGGCGGACACGCCCCTGTTTCAGAGAACACTGACCTCCCCCGCAATGCCCCTTAAATGCCTCTGTTTGTAAATCAGGAAGAAGCATTCAAGGGTCTGCGTGCGACTTCGCAGAACCCATTCTGCACACTCGCAATCGGGATAATCGGGGATCTGCGATCAGCATTGCACTGCTGAATCAGTCCCTCAGTGTGGTGTGGCAGGAAATCGGTAACTAAAAAAAAAAAAAATCGCATGTATAGCTCAGATATTGGGGCTTTCGATTTGCTGAAAAGTTGCCCAGATTGTCTGGGCTACCAAAAAAAAAATAATCGCATAGCGTGTAGCTAGCTTTAGACTTCTAGTGCCTACACACTAGACCAGGGCTGGCCAATACGTTGATCGCGATCTACCGGTAGCTAGCGGAGCTCCTGCCGGTAGATCGCGACCAATTTGCTGCAGGAACTGGGGACGCTGGTCTGTGAAGTGATCAGAGACTAAAGAAGCCTCTGTCTGATCACTTCAGAGGCCAGCGTTCACAGTGATGCAGTACGTGGGTGATGTCATGATGTCACCCGTGTTTCTCGCAATGAGAAGAGTCTGCACGCCTAGATCTACTTAGATCCAGGCAGCGGCAGGCAGCATCTACGCGGTAGCGCTGAGCAGCGTGAAGAGAGAGGTAAGTACTGCTCAGGGGAGGAGGCACAAGTACTGGGGGCATTACTGGGGGAACAGCATTAGGGGCACTGTATAAAGGGCACTACTGGGGGGTACTGCATGAAGGGCATTGCATAAGGAGCTCTAATACAGGGGCATTGCATAATGGCACAACTACAGGGGCATTGCATAATGGGCACAACTGCAGGGTGAACTGCATAATGGGCACAACTACAGGGGCACTGCATAAGGGGCTCTAATACAGGGGGCATTGCATAATGGGCTCTAATTAAGGGGGCATTGCAAAATGGGCACAACTACAGGGGGAACTGCATAACTTGCACAGCTACAAGAGGCATTGCATAATGGACACTACTACTGGAGGCATTGAATAAGGGGCATTACTACTGGGGACATTGAATAAGGTGCACTACTACAGTGGCCTTTGTCAAGGGGCACTACTACAGTGGTCTTTGTATACAGGGCACTACTGTGGGCATTATGTATAAGGGGCACTACTATGTGGTGTAATGTGAATAAGATTGTGCTGCTAATGTGGTGTAATTTGAATTGGGGTTACTATGTGTGATTTCGGCAGGACAGACGTCCCTTGCTGTGAGATCAGGCCTCCTTTTTCGGGCTTGGTAGATCACGAAAGGTTTTTAGTTTTAAAAGTAGATCACTGAGTCCAAAAGTCTGGCCACCCCTGCGCTAGACGATGTGCTCACGGTGCGATATGGTGAGCAATTTCCCTTGAACTCTCCCCGGCTCTCCAGGACATGATATGGTGCTAATAACTGTCCAATCTGACTACGGATCTCTCTTGCAAAAAGCTATCTATTGCACCAAATTGTGTATGAGATTGGCAAACCTTCCCTGCAGTAGGTAAGATCTGAAGATACGATGTACGGCCCACGGGTACGCGCATCGGCATTGTGATCGTGATTGGACACTCACGGTTTGGACATATTTTACACGATCTGTCGTTCCCATGCAAGTGACCTGTAGATTGAAATTCAGATTTCATGAGCTCTGGTCTGTCCTAGAAACCTTCCTGCACTGAATACGGAAACGCTCAGGAGCGTCTGCTTTCTCAGCACAGATGCGTGTTTACAGATGTCCTCGTACACTATTGCCGGAGTCACGCCAAACAACCCTACTCGGCGTGCCAGGTCCCGTGCGACTCTGCTTGCGCCAAGCGTCTCTTTCGCTTTAATGTGTGTCTTAGTCGCAATGCGATGCGACAAAAACGCTTCACGAGACTGCACTGATTCATTTGATTTCCGGAAGTTGAATATCTGAGTCTGAATCTGTATACGAAGTGCTACGATGCCGCGGCTTTATTTCACGCCAAGTTCCATCGTGCTTCGAATACAGACTGTCGTACACAGATGTCCAAGTGTCGATCAGTGAAGCTGTTTTGTTGCATCCGATGAAAAAGAGGCGGCTCACTTGCGCCAGGTGTCCCGCGCCTCATGGCGTATTGAACCTAGGTGGATGAGAACACTTATGTAGCATCGCCAGGGTGATGGCGGAAGGCATGAACCAGATGAAACTGTTCCTGCACATTCAATGGATCTTGGGCTGTTACAGAAATAGCTCTGCGTGCTGCAGTGTAGGGAGACCAGTACCGACTGCCACTCGCGTCATTTTAGATGCACTGCAGGGGATCATATATTGTTTGAGTTAAGATTCTGAGGTAAATGTGATGGGTTCCGTTTCTGAGGTGGGATGTAAAGCGACAATTTTGGTTTTTAAAGGCTAAATCAGGATAGTTCAGCTTCCAAAAAATATGCTGCTTTAAGTCCCACAGCAAAATTGTACCCTATAACATTTCCCTCTGTGTTTGTTGGTTTTCTTTACTAGTCTTTCTATGGATAAGTGAGTTATTGGGATAGTGGCATAACCTGCCAACTCATACCAGTTATATACTGGTATTAAAGGTAATAGGATAACAATGACAATCTGTAGCGTTACAAACCTGCTTTTATACAGGGCTCTGAGGGCATACACGTAATTTACTGTGTGAGGCATATTTATTCCCGGTGAATCCTGAGGTGATGACATGCCTGTAGTTTATTCAGATTATTCGGTATCTTTTAGGATTACTGGACACAGATGAGGAATAGTGCACCCCCTACTGGTAATTATTGCTGGTATTTGCGTTTCCCTGTTATATGGTTACTGTGCTTCTGACCTACGCCATCTTTACAGTATGGAGTTTATTATCCCACATGGTAACATCTGTGATGTATTCAGGAGAATAGCTCCTAATGCTAGGTACACTGATCTGTAAGTGCAGCCATATAAACAGATTTTGCCTCTTTGAATGGAAATTGACAACTAAAATGTAGCTTGCCGTTGCTATTAGTGATCATTAAGTCAAGATGAGTAAATGACATTACCCAGTACTGACAGCTGTCCTTTTTTGACATATTATTTGTAATCAAGGGAGAAGTTAGTTTGCAAATTAAATTTTCTTAGAGCTGTAATCCTGCTGCATAGTGAAATTTACACTTTCACAACTACTTCATGACCAGACCTTGTATTTGACACTAAAATACATTTATTCCACTATGTACTTTGGGGGGGGGGGGGGGGGGGGATATGCTGCATATTATACCTAGTAGATGTATAGATGCTTTATAAATGAGTGGTACCCGAGAGGAGTAATGCCTCTCCTCATTGTGCCTGCTTTTTCATGTGCAAGCTTTTCATCGCCCCGGACCTCTCAGCATGTTCTGTGTTATGTCTTAGAACTCTCAGAAGATTGACAGGCTGGACGGGGCCCATGCACCTGAGTTGACCAAGCGAGTTCAGCGCCATTCATCAAACGCCTCCTTTCCAGCTGCCCCTAACAGTACTCCCAAGGAGGATATTAATGTGAGACTGAAGAAACTAATCAGCGCTGCCCCTTGTATGTTGTTCATGAAAGGATCTCCTCAGGAGCCCCGATGTGGTATGTATAAGGACGAGGGGTCTTCTGTATCAAGCTGGGGGACAGAGAACAAAAGATGTATTTTTTTTATTTTTTTATTCTTGTCATGTCAACGGTTACAGACAGTCACTGCACAACTAATACCGATTAATAAAACTATTGTGACTCCACTGGAAAGCGGAACGTAGAATGGCAGGGTGTTAGAAATATTGGCGAAACGGAGAGCACGGGACAAGTAGATGTAAAATGATCTTCTATTGGCAGATATTCTGTGTATGTGTAGTCCCAGCTCCCCACACCCCTTTCCAATCACACTTTGATCCCTAATACCCAATTAGGACTGGAACCCTCTATGTCTGCCCTGTCCACACTGCAAAGCCCATTTGTTAGACTATTGTTCATATGGTGCCACTTTTCCAATTCCCCACTTTTGTGCATTGCACCCTTGAGATTGCAGTGCGTCCTGTCCCGTCTACATCAGTCCTGCTTGTTGTGGCTGAAGTTTGACTGTTGTTTTGTCTGGAAAAATAATGTTTTAATGAATCTCCTGCTCAAAGAGTACCCCATATAATGTGCAATCAATAAAATGTATCCAGAGCCGGCTCCTAACCCCACCTAGCAAAATTGAGGTTGTCCCTCCCCAAGACCTTTGCATATTGCCTTATACTAACCCCCCTCCCTCCAGCATCCCATTCTCTGTCTGCTGTCTGAGCCTCCCAAGTCTGGAGAATATTCAAAGTGAGTGAGGCTGATGTTAAGCTCTAGGCGATGGGATAAAGACTGGAAGATTGATGGCCTGTATTTCAATTGTAAGAGTTAAGGCTACAGAGCGTAAATGTTGCGCTGTGGGACAAAACTATAGAACTGTTTTATTTTAGTATTGAAACAAGGAAAGATGAATTACTACACAATATTATACAGCTTTTCCAGATTTCTTATGTCCTCTAATAATATTGAGACAAGAAAGGGAATCCTGATATCTTTTGTTTTTCCTCTGATTTTTCTGCTCCGTAGGGGTGATAGTCTGCACCGGTTTTCTTTCAGGTCTCTGGATATACTTTTTTACGATTAGGGAAATAACATTACGGGTTATGACTCTTGGGTCATTGACCAAGACTAGAAACCAGAAGCTGATCTGCGCTCTCACATCCCATGTTTATAGTCCATGTGTTAATTTTACTAACCTAAAAATCGCTGCACCACATGCCCTATACGAACAGCGTTTCTTATCTCTGTATGTCTCTTTATATGAGTATATGTATTGTTTTAGCTACTTACCAGGGTTAATGACAACGTGCGGAACTCTGGAAGGTGAGCGGGCCACCCTTGGGGCCCCTGAAGTGTACCCGGTTGTCCATCACTTCTATAGACACTGTAGGTCAGTGGTCGCCAACCTTAATTGGGATCTGACCTACTCGAGAATAATTAAACCTCCTGAAGAGCTACAGGTTGAGTCTCCCATATCCAAATATTCCGAAATACAGAATATTCCGAAATACGGAATATTTTTAGCATGATTGAAATAGTGAAACCTTTGATTTTTGATGGTTCAATGTACACAAACTTTGTTTAAGGCATAAACTTATTAAAAATAAAGTATAAAATTACCTATAGGCTGTGTGTATAAGGTGTATATGACATATAAATGAATTTCATGTATCTACACAAACTTTGTTTGAGCCACAAAATTATTGAAAATATTGTATAAAATACCCTTCAGGATGTGTATATAAGGTGTATATGAACCATAAATGCATTCTGTGTTTAGATTTGGGCCCTATTCCTAAGACATTTCAAAATGGTATGCAATTATTCCAAAATACGGAATATTCCGATATCCAAAATACCCTTGGTCCCAAGCATTTTGGATATGGGAGACTCAACCTGTACTAACCTTTTTGATTTAAAAAAAATCTGGCTAATAACCGCAAAGATCATTTAATGACAATGAAGAAAAAAATGTTTCATAGAAAACAACAATGCATTTCATTAATACAGTGATATTGTTGCACATATCACTTTTACTTACTGGCTCCAAGGAGGTAAGTACAGTGGAGGAGCAAAAAATATAGGAAGGGCTGCAGTGTGATTTTTTTCGGCAGGGCTGGAGTCACTCGACCCAAATGCAATCGACTCCTGTGAAGTCCAGATGGCGTCCGTCACGTATTGTGTCGCCCTATGGCAATCACCTGACGCGCCTCCCCGTCGCTCCACCCACGGCTTTGTCAGAGGTCACTTCTTCCTAGTTGACTCAGCAGTACTGCAGCTAGGAGAGCTATCCAAATTATGGCCGCGAGCTTACTGGTAGCTCACGAGTTACGAGTTGGAAACCACTGGTGTAGGTGACTTGTTAGTAGGATGTTTGAGCTGTTTAAATACATTAGAGGAGGAGTTGGGTAAAGTAACCGTTAGTTACTTTAGTTACTAACTATACTGACTGGTGCGATTTGTTTCTCGTGATTCCATCACAAAAACAGTAAACTCGGACATAGGTAAACCATTATTTTCAAAACCGATTAAATAACCTACAGACTTATTTCAGTGAGAAATGATATAAAGAGACCATTGTTTGCCAAAACACAGCTTCACCCCCTGTGTGTTTTCTATGTAAAACCAAAAGGGCCACAGGAAATAGTTTTATTTGTCTCCGCACATAATATTACGTCTCGTTATATTCATCTTTCTTCGTTCCAATGCTAAAATAAAACCCTGCGATAGTTTTGTCCCAAAGCACAACATTTACACTCGGCAGCCTTAACCCTTAAAATTGAAATACAGGCCATCAATCTTCCCAGTCTTCATCCCATCGCCTGGAGCTCAAACAAAGCTTTCTGGTGGGGCCAGTACAGTAAAAATGATTGAATGTATTGGAAACAGAATAACCAAAAGCAATCGGCCTACAGCTATTTACTAATGAACTCCCAGATGAATGGCACATTTTCACAATCTGTGTTTTACTCCAGGCTGTACATGAACTTAATACTTGGAGGAGCAGCATACAATAAATAAACTGCTGCCGCTCACACCTCCGCCGTATGCAGATCACGGCGGAGGCATCGCATCTCTTGCTGTAAGGGAAAGCCCATATTTTAGCTACATCTATAGGAACGGAGGTCACATAAAGGGTATTCGCGTACCGTGGGTTGTAAATATGACTCTGCTTGGATAAAGGAGACTTCTTAATGAAGACGCATGGTTCGTGTTACACTGCAAACTTCCAGGATTATGGAAATAACAGCCTGGGATTGTTCCTTTACCTGCCATCCTGTTTCTTAATTTTGCTCTTAAAAATCCCTAATTGCCAGAAATGTATCCCTCGTATGCAAGTCTAATGAACGTAAGCTCTACTTTTTCAAATGGAATAGGTAAAGTCCTAAAATACTCGTGATCATTTTATATTTATCTTTAAGATTAGCGGATGCTGTAGTTGGTATAGGTTCTAGATAGATAGACATTTGCCTTGTAATTGCTGACTTCAGTGTTCTTACAGGTTATAGCATACAAGTGTTACAAGCTATACAAAACAAGCCTAACCGTAAAGCAGGAAGGACCTAGACCCGCAGGTGAAGGTTCAGCGGGCCTATTACTGAGCTAGAGCAATGACTCGGCAAGGTGACCTTGTACGAATGCGCACTCCTGAGAAACGCGAGATCCAATTAGAAATGCCTATCTGCGCTAATCACGGCGAGGATGTTACATTTTCTATAGCATGTGGCTTGGGAGAAGGGCATGAAAAAGTAGGAAAAGTGACAAATTCCTTAGCAGAATCATATTAGAAGACTGTTAGTGGGCATAAGGAAAGTACTGGAAGTTTTTTGTGTCAAATGACTGATTTGTGCATTTAAAAAAAATAAATAAAAATAAAATCTTTTTCCATTTAATCTTAAATTAAACAAAAACTGCAAAAAATAAAAAGTTGAAAAAAAGGCCAAAAATAAAATGTAATTATCGGGCTAATTAAGCTAAATGAAAACTACCAAATGCCTAATTAGGGGGATGTCCAAGGGGTTTACAATCTTTAAATAAAGATTTTTTTCCAACCTTTTTACACCATTGGGGGTGCGCAAAAAAACCCACTATTTTTCTCTGAAAAAACAGTGCGAGTTTGGAATTGGATTGCAATGGCGTGAGAACCGCTCGCACCTAAGTGAATTACCCCCTAAATGTATAAATTGTTTAGTCTTGAATATGGTAAAAACAGAAAACTTTGCTGGGACAATTGTTTTTGATGTTTGTTTTTGTGTCTTCCAGGGTTCAGTAGACAAATATTGGATATCTTTAACAAGCATAAGATCCAATTTAGCAGTTTTGATATATTGTCTGACGAGGAAGTGCGGCAGGGACTGAAAACCTTTTCCAACTGGCCCACTTACCCCCAGCTGTACATCAATGGAGAGCTCATCGGGGGCCTGGACATTGTCAAGGTGGGTTCCAGCGCCATCCCTGAGTGTCATTGTACACCTAGGAAACTGCTTATGATGTTTTCTATATTCTCCTTTTATAGGAGCTTGAGGCATCGGGGGAGCTGAGCGCAATGTGTCCCAAGGCACAGAACCTCGAAGACAGGTATGAGGCGTGTTTATGCTGCTTGTATATAGTTACTGACCATACAGCTATATTTGGATAAAGGTTACGGGAATGTTGCTCACACACCTGTGTATATAATGTCGCTTCCCCCACACTGCATCCACAGTATGACCATCTATTTTATCTTCAGTCATTGGCCCTCATTCAGAGCCGGTCGCAAGTGCAGAGCGCTCGCAACCAGGTCGATGTTTAGACCCTGCACACGCGCAGCGACCGCACTGCGCCGTGCGCAATCCCCGGAGCGAGAGATAAATTCTCTCGCTCCGGAGCTCTCTACAAAAGGGGCGGCTGTCGATGTTGATCGACAGCTCGCCCCGTTTTGTAGGCGTGGCGAGGAGGGTGGTTTCACAAACGGAGGCGTTCCTTAAGTACGGCCGCACTGACACAGTGATGTCAGTGGGGAGCTTCCTGCTCGATCAGAGCAGGAAGCTCCCTGGGGCTTGCGGTTGCCGAGACCCAACCTTAGGGTCTCGTCGCAAGCCCCGATGGTGCGACCATCAACCTGGTCGGTCGCTAAAGCTGTGGGTGGTAACCCACAGCTTAGCTAGCGACCAGGAGGCCGCACTAGAACATTCAAGCTGCCGCCCTCATTCAGAGCGAGCGGTTGCTTCTTGCGACCACCTCTGAATGAGGGCCATTGCTTTCATGGGGAACACGTGTCCTGTAGTGTTGGTCAGTTACTCTGCCGCATCTGTGGTTACTAACCGTGCACAACTAGGGTAACACCTGAAAGAGTGACCTCACAGCCCCTCCGGCCATTGCACGAGCATTGTCTTGCTTTGTATTGAGGTTTTTTTTTGTCTGAATTGCAGACGGGCGGTGACCGTACTGCCTGGCTTTGCATTTGGACATATGTCCCGCCACTCTCTTTGTAAATCTGCTGTTCATTTTCCTGCTTCACATAAGTGCTTAGTTAATATTTTGTGCATATACAGAACAGGCGGCATCCTACTGAAATAAATATTGGGTAATGCCAGCTTATGGAGGTGCCAGTGTTAAGTCTCTGACTCCTGCACTGCTACACATCTCTGCAACATTTTGCAAAATCCAGTTTTCCAATCCGTACCTTGAGCTCCTTTTAAAAACCGTACAGAGCGCTGTATGTTTGCAGTAAAATATCAAAACATTTAAATACTTCAGCAAATACAATAAAACGATGCAATTTCAATGCATAAAAATGATGTAGACCCACAAATTCAACAATTTAATTCTTAAACCATATAGAGAGATTGTGACTCAGCAGTCTCAACCATGTATCATCGAATGGGTATAAGCTAGTGATATCTAGATAGAAGGTCGACACTAGACGGTCGACATGCAATAGATCGATTGGTTTAAAAGGTCGATAGGTTGAAATGGTCAACACACAAATACCTGTCGATCCTTTTGTCCATGTCGACCATTTGGTGTTGACCTATTGACTGTCGAACTTTTTTTTTACCACACCCAACCTAGCAACCCAGTCCCGTTTTAGTGTTGAATAAGTCAATATTCAGTTGTGTATTAAACTATCCAGCAGATGTTAATAATGGTTAGTAAGGCAGAAATTGCTTTAAGGCGGTTTAAAAGTCAATGCCCAGCACAGTCAAGCTACTAAATCCTGTAATAAAGAACTGATGGTGTACTGGAACGATTGTGCACTTGAATAAACAGCAATTTGATAGTATGAATAAATGGTGAGCTTGTAGCCTGCAGGTGCCTGCGGCTTAACGCTGGGGCTGCGAGGACACTGACTTGCTGCTTGCAGTGTTCTCCATCTATGATGATCTGTGGCTCTGGCTGCTGGGACTCTGACTAGCAGCGCGAGTGCTGTAAACAAACCGTGTTGCCTGTACAGTGCTGGACACTAATATGCAGCCTGATGTGATCTCTGCTTGGGCCACCTGCGATGGTCCTCGGCTGGGGCTGCCGAGATGCTGACTAGCAGCGTGAGTGCTGTGGACAAGCTGTGCCCACTGCACAGTGCGAGGTGGCCAGATTGGTTACGGAGGGTGTCCTAGCTGTGATAGCTATGCCCACCGGCTGAGTAGACGGTGCTGGCATGCCAGTAGGTGTGTGGAGGTTGTTCCGCAAACGGGCAGAAAAGGGGGTGTGTCTTGATGCATTTCTTGGCCAATCAGGGGCTGTTTCCTCAGAAGATGCCTTGCCCCAGCTATAAGGTTAGCAGAGGGCTCCAGTATTCCCTTTAAACCGCTCTAGTTCATTCATATCCCAGTTCTTTCTAGTCTTTGCTGGTTAGTGCCGGCATGCAATATTCAGTCAGTGTAAACTGAACATATTACTGCCTCTCTGACCATGTCCAATCACAAAGGATTTTTACAGATGGACAGAATCTTTACAATATACAAAAATGTTAAGTTGCTTTTAACTGGACACTTTAGCTAGAAATAGTAAAGTCTCTTTTTTTTTTTTTTTTTAGGCTGAAGGCACTTATTAATAAAGACTCGGTCATCCTTTTCATGAAAGGTAACAAGCAGGTATGTTGTGTCGGATGTGTTTTTATGTATTTATTTACTTTTAGGAAAATACTTTAATGGTTTGGTTATTTTGCATGTGTGTTTCTAGATGGCTAAATGTGGATTCAGCAGACAGATCCTAGAAATCCTGAATGGCACAGGGTGAGTGTTTTTCGCGCACGTCAACCCTACCGGCAATCTGTCCTGCGCAAGCCATAATTGATACGCTTTGCTGGCCAGTTGTAAATACTAATGTGCTGCTCTGGTTATTGACAAAATGTCATTTCTACCTCCTGAAGTTATTTTTCTTCATAGGCGCGGGTTGGCCATTTATTCCATTGCACAATATTCATTTATGTTGTAGTGGAAAGTATGAGAGCCCCGCAGTATTACAGGAACGCAGAATCAATTCACGACAGACAAAAAGATCTTGAAATATAGATTACAATGTCTGCTTGTGTGCAGTGTAACATTTGTCTTACATCTTTTTAGTGTCTCTACTTGTGTGGTTGTTATATATATTACGGAGGCATATCATCTAACGTGTAAAAAAAAATAAAATGTTAGATCAGGTGTGATTCCAAAAGAGCCATTAACAGTATGTTACACAAAGATCAATTCATCTTTATATAAAGAATAAAGCGCTTTTTTTTTTTTCTCATTGATTTTTTTTTTCTGACGCCATCCTGTGATGTATCGCCACAATGCATGGTAAATAGTTGGTTTGTTAAGGGGACTTATTTATTAAAGGTCTTTTTGTCTCTAAAGAAGTCCCCATAACCCTGTAAGAAATATTTACTATCATAGATTTGGGGAAAGAATGTTCCTGCTTGCTGTACCAGATGCTTAAATGTTCTGTGAATTATTTTTTTTTTTATTTATTTGTATTTTTTTAGTGTGGAGTATGAAACCTTTGATATTTTGGAGGATGAAGAGGTGAGCGAGAACGGAATGTAGCGGTTGCCGAAAGTATATTCTTTGTTCTGAAAAAAAATAAAAAATAATAATAATAAAAAAAATAAATAAGAATAATAAAAAAAATAAAATAATAACCAATAATAATGCCTCACCCACATTTACAATCAAAACATATAGGTGATAGCAGAAAGCTGGCATTCTGCCATTTTATTTGATATTATGACCACTCTGTAATTCAGTTAATTTTCTGCCAGCAGATTGTTCAGTTTTGTCATAAAATGGATATTCGGACACTATACACTGCAGTGCAACCTATACTAATACCTGTGAAACTAGTCTCAGGAAGGAGCCTGTGATTATTGTGTATGCGGCTGTCACTTATCTGTTTATTCTGACATGGGATCTAGGTCTGGCTTGTAGTAGGCGACATTCATCCAGACATGAGGGTGAATAATGATTTATATAAGCGTAAATGCTTTTGCTGACTGGCAGCGGCCATGATCAAGTTTTATAGCAAAAGTTTAGGAAACCTTGAAACAAAATAGTGCTGTGGGTCAGCCAGTGAATTAACATTACTAGTGAATGAGCATTTTGCATGTATAATTCATTAACACGAGCTTTAAATGTCTCAGACAATTATAACGAGTCTCATTTTATGCCTTGATTAATCGTTCATGCAAATATTTAATTTCTTCAACATTTAAAAGAAAAAATATATATAATGTCTGGCCAATCGAGTTTACGTTGGACCTCTAAATTTACACCTCTGGAAAAGTGATATATAGGCTACAATAAAACTAAGTATATGACAAAGTAAGTTTTTAATATTGCAGTTTTAATTAACATAAATAGCTTTACCACACATGTTTAGCCAGACAGCAGTTAAACCTCTATAAGCAATGTAAGACTTCAGCTTCGGTTGAGCAAGTGTTCCAACGTTTCCTGACACGGCCTGGTCTGGATTCCCTGTGCTTCAGATACTCGGGCATTGCCAGGGGGCTTAGATTGGGCACCAGTAATTGCTTTAGGTGGTGAATATACGGCCGATGCATTAGTATGTCACAAGTTGTGTGATCCTGTCAGTATATGGTTTCGCTTTTCTATATTGTATTTATATATAATTTTTGTTTTGTCTTGAATAAGGTTCGACAAGGATTAAAAACTTTCTCTAATTGGCCGACTTATCCACAGCTGTATGTAAAAGGAGAGCTTATTGGAGGATTGGATATTGTAAAGGTAACTTATTACTATTTTAGAAGTGTATATTAAATATAAGTGAGTGCAAGATGCAGGGTATAACGAGGCTATGCTTTCCGAATAAGCCTCTTAGACGATGCCATGGGGCTATGAGCATTTAGGTAGGCTTGTTGTTTGGGGTCTAAGAATGTATACCCATCTTTGTTTATAGTAAGTGCATTGAAACAATATTTCTTCTTCGGGGTCCATAGGCTCCACAGGGAGACCTCGAGGTGTAGGTGGTGGATCTGGAATCCGGGCACCACACAGTTAAAAGCTTTCAGCTCCCAGGATGCACTGGTACACTCTTCTCTATACCCCACCCCCCGAGCCAGAGGCACCTCAGTTTCGTCGGTGCCCGGCTGGAGTTGGTCACCATTACGTGGGGAGGGAGCTTAGCCCTAAAGCTTTCTATTTTATGATTTCATTATTTTATCTTTTACTACTTTGAGCGCGCAGCAGCAGACTGTCCATAGGACCAGGTGAAGAAAATAAATATACAATGGGGTGCTCCAGATAAATATAGAATAAATTCAAAAGCTGCTCACCTAAAGGATAGGCTAACCCTGGATGAATATAACAAGAAAAGAAAACAGGGAGCACTAAATGAATATCAATATGTATCAAATTGAAAAAATTAAATAAAAATGTATTACGATTAAGATCTTTAATAAGATATGTGAAGAGTAAATGACCAAATAAGGTCTGTAAGACTATATAATAAAATCTGGCATAAAAGTTTCTGACATGTAACAAATACAAACAAATGAGGAGATACAATTGTAACATATATAAAAGATGCAATATTCGACTCTTAAATGGAGAACGAATAAACAAATAAGTGAAATAAATAATAATAGTAGTCCTGTTGATAGACACAGTCCCAAAAAAATGCTGTATTTAGTTTGAATGGTTTGTCATATTGTATGATGTCCAGTTAAGGATCTGAGGCTGTATATAGATCTGATTGTTCTTACCCGATGGATATTGTGACTATATGGTTGTAGTAGTCCCTTTGATTCGCCCACTGCCCGCTTCACAGCTGATCCCGGCCGGGAAAAGGAGCATAGTGTGCATTGTAAGTCTGCTGTGTCTGGGATTGTGGGTGTCGGTAACTGTTGTGAATATACAGCTTGGTCCGGCTGCGAGTCTGCTGTGTCCAGAATAAATGCACTCGCAGCTGCTGGTAAAGTGCTAAAGAGTGCTGGTCAAGCCGTGTTGTATAGTGCACGGAGATGTGACCATGGTAATCCCGGGTGAATGCCGGTATCCCAGCAAAGTGGAGTCGGTCTTGGTGAGAACACTAGCGCGTTTCTCAGCCTTGTATTGACTGGCCGTTTCCTCAGAGGCAATGTGTCTCACTCTAGAAGACCTCCCAGATATAGATTTTGATAATTGGATAAATTGATGCAGATGGAAACTCCTCTGTTCTGGATTAGCAGTGACAGCATATGATCCTCCATTAAGGCACACTAACAATTGTGCTACTAGAGTCTCAATCTTATTACAATAATAAATTAAAATAATATATATGTACACATAAACATACAATTAGCAAGCAGGATTATACAAAAAAAATGAATACAAATAATAAAATGGACAATAGATTAATAAATAAAATAAGCGTTTATTAAATGATTTATAATGCAGTCTTATATCCTCATGGGTTATGTCAATATGCTGAGATAATGTTTACTATATAGTAGATGTATATATGAAAAATATAGTGTCCTAGAATAAAATTACTACAAATAATAACAGTATACCTCCTTATATAGTGTGTTGGTGTCTCAATTTATGTATGAGAACTTATGAGAAAAACAAAACAATAAAATAACACATTGAATTAAATCGATTATGATAAACATTAATGTATTTCAAAATTTAATTAATAACGATGACTGACGGAACAATCTTGGACATTGATGAATTTCAACGATCTGCTATATTGGTGTCTATTATAAATTTGATGTGTCTATAGGACATCTGCGCTGCCGCTCCCCGGGGTCCGTGCTAGCCAGGCCCCGTGGGAGGACCCAGACTGCAGCCGGACGTTAAGGGGACAGGTAAGAGCGAGTCACCGCTTGCAGTGACCCGCGTGTTAGCAGTCATACCTCCGGTCTCGGGACAGACCGGAGGTGTTGAGTGTGGACGCAGGCTCTAGCCACCGTGCTTCACTAGACCACCAGGCACAATTGGTGCGGAACCATCGTCCCGGGGGTTAAACAATAAGCAAGGGGAGACAGCTTCCCCCTTAAAGCGACTCAGGGCGCCTTTCCTCTGAGGTCTGGTTTCTCTGAGCTGTTCTCCTCTGACCACGTCCCCTCTGAGGTCTCCGGCGGCCATTTTCTTTCAGTGGCATAGTTGCAGCGCTCTCAGGATAACGCAAGGTCCAGTCCCCCTACATACCTCTCCCTGGAGTTAGCGTATGTAGTGCTATAGCCTACCAGACACTGAGTCTGTGTAGTTGAGGGATGCAGTCCCCACGGCAGAATGCCGGCTAGGGATTATTGATAGGCGGTGAATTACCGACGCCTATCATAATCCTGACGCGGGACCAAACAAATGTAAGTACGGTCCGTGCGTCCTCGTAGCCGTGGGGGGAGGGTTAGGTTTAGGGCACCCCGGGGGGATTTAGGGTTAGGCTAGGGGAAGGGGGGGTTAGGATTAGGCACCCCCCGGTAGGGTTAGGGTGCGGGGAGGGGGGGTTAGGCTTAGGCACCCCAGGAGGGGGTTGGGGTTAGGCACTAAGGGGGGAGGTTAGGGTTGGGCACCCCTAAAGGAGGGGGAGAGGGGAGGGTTAGGTAGTTTACTCACCTCCGTCAGGATCTCCGCTGTTCGGCCTGCCAGTGTCGGGATTTCGACCGCCGGATTCTCGTCTGGCGATCATTCATACCGATCCCGTAGTTGATTGTAGTGCCAATTTGCAGTGTTCTTTCTGCATTGTTTGTGACTAAAGCTAGCACTGCCTGTCTGTCTTTTTTTTTCCTAACTGTCAGCAATATATCTAGACCTCTTCTGCCATAATACTGGTGTAGTTAGGGTGGTTCCTATACCTCACATCTATAGAAAAATTTGTGAGGTTTGTCGCATACTGTTGTGTGCTGCACTGTGCCATATTTAGGCAGTGGGCTCCTGCAGCTTACCCAAGCATCAGACAGGACCAGTGTATTGCTCTCCTACTAGTATCCTATATACTTGTGGTTGCATTATACCCAGTGCCATATTGTGTTATATTACTCTGCAGTTATGTCTGACAAGGGTAACGAGCTCACTTCTGCACCCATTCTGCTATCTTGCAGATTATGTGCTGCAGGTTTAAGTGAGGAGGATTTGGTTTGGGATAGCTTATGTGTGAGGTGTTATAATCTTCCAGGCATCTCAAACCCCCCAGCACCGGTACAGGACTCCCCTTGGGCTGCCTTTTCTCAGGTTCTGGCTTCCATTGCGGGCCGCTTAGCGGTCCCGGCTGTTTTCCCCCTATGGGGTTACCACAGCAGACCGTTATTCCCTCACAGGAACTACCACAGATTATACACAAAAGGGAATACAAGTGCACAACTCCAAATTAACTGATTATATATAAATAAATACATTTTTGCAATAAATAGAGGTTTTTGGCATAATCTTGGCCATGGTTATGGGCCTACCCACCACATCCGGGTAACCTCTGTAGGGTAGGTCACTAACATACTTGGGTTCAAATCCAGAGCGCAGGACCCCCCCAAACTAGCTCAGCTAAGCCACCCCAAGGCACCGCTATAATAAGAAAAGGGAAGTGTAAAGGAAATGCATATAAAGAATAAAAAGAAAAAGTGAAATACATATATAAAAAACAGACAGTGAAGCGTTAAAATGTGTTGAAAGAAAAATGTGTTATACTGCGGTGCCTTGAAGCAGATCAACCAAAGCAATCCAGGGGGACCCACGCCCCAAAAATTAGCCAAAGCTGCACTACGGAGTCTAAATATTTGCAGGACTTACCTATATTGTGCCTCTGACTGATGTGCATATTACAATGCCAGACTCCATGCTGTAAACCAATATAGTAAGGGTGCTAGTCTGAGTGGAAAGTGTCTCAAGCTTTCAGGTGTGCAAAGCAATGCACTAATGGGATTCATATAGAAAATGGGCCTCAGATTGCACACCCTGAAAATAAATATATATATATATATATATATATATATATATATATAATATTATTAGGGATGTGCAGTCTCGGATAGGTTCGAGTTTGCACGCCAAGTTCGGATTTTTCAAAACCATTGTGGTGGTGAATAGAGGCCAAAATCTGAAAATTCTGTCAATGTCCCAATATTTATGGACCTGACTGTATATATATGATGTGCAGGCTCGGATAGGTTCGAGTTTGCACACCAAGTTCGGATTTTTCCCTCCAAAAAAACGGAACTCAAAAGAGGCAAAACGTCATCTTGCATGGACAAAAATCATCATTCCTGGACTGACTTTGTCCCGGAATGATGATGTTTGTCCATGCAAGATGACGTTTTGCCTCTTTTGAGTTCCGTTTTTTTGGAGGGAAAAATCCGAACTTGGTGTGCAAACTCGAACCTATCCGAGCCTGCACATCATATATATACAGTCAGGTCCATAAATATTGGGACTGACAGAATTTTCAGATTTTGGCCTCTATTCACCACCACAATGGTTTTGAAATTAAACAAACAAGATGTGATTTAACTGCAGACTTTCAGATTTAATTTGAGGGTAATCACATCCAAATCAAGTGAACGGTGTAGGAATTACAACAGTTTCAATATGTGCCTCCCACTTTTTTAGGGGCCAAAAGTAATGGGACTATCAACTCAAAAGCTATTTCATGGACAGGTGTGGGCTATTCCATCGTTATTTCATTATCAATTAAGCAGGTAAATGGTCTGGAGTTGATTCTAGGTGTGACATTTGCATTTGGAATCTGTTGCTGTCATCTCTCAATATGAGATCCAAAGAGCTGTCACTACCAGTGAAGCAAGCCATCAGTAAGCTGAAAAATCAAAACAAACCCATCAGAGAGATAGCAAAAACATTAGGTGTGGCCAAATCAACTGTTTGGAACATTCTTAAAAAGAAAGAATGCACCGGAGAGCTCAGCAACACCAAAAGACCCGGAAGACCACGGAAAACAACTGTGGTGGATGACAAAAGAATTATTTCCCTGGTGAAGAAAAACCCCTTCACAACAGTTGGCCAAATCAAGAACACTCTCCAGGAGGTAGATGTATATGTGTCAAAGTCAACAATCAAGAGAAGACTTCACAAGAGTGAATATAGAGGGTTCACCACAAGATGCAAACCATTGGTGAGCCACAAAAACAG